>JACEFZ010011052.1:257500-287500 GCA_014155875.1 Cepaea nemoralis | reverse complement strand
CACTGACGTAAAATCAACACCTGTGAGATGAGATGATTGATTAGAGCTGCCAATTTAACTCTCCATTTGACAGTGTTAAAGCAATGAAGAAATACGAGATGCAATTACTAGAGCAAGTGAAATCTGACGGTAAAGATCTGCGAATAATAAAGAACATATATTGGCAACAAATAGCAGCCATAAGAATCAACAACCTCGCAGACACATTTCAGTGTATAAAGAATGGCGCCAGACAAGGTTGTGTATTGTCTCCTGATTTGTTATTGTACAGTGAGTATATAATGAAATCTACATAAAATATGCCAGGGATCCTGATTGGTGGACATAATATAAATAAATTACGTTATGCTGACGGCACCGTCTTGATAGCAACAAGTCAGAACGATCTTCAGGCAATGACAGATACAAGAAAGTGAAAAAAATGGGCCTTAGTTTGAATAATAGAAAGACATAAGTCACGGTGGTATCAAAGAAACAGATTGTGCCTAAATGTGCAACTAAAGTACAGGACGTTATTTTGGGGCAGGTGCAGGCATTCAGATATCTAGGCACATGGATAACATCAGATGGAAGATGCATCACTGAGATAAAGAGCAGAATAGGACAAGCAAACACTGCATTCTATCAAATGAATAACGTTTTGTGCAATAAGTCACTGTCCTTGAAAGTTAGAAAAAGAGTTCTTGCATGTTACATAGAACCAGTTTTAACACACGGCTGCGAGTCCTGAACAATTATTAAACAGGCGAAAAGATCCATGGAAGCCTTGGAAATATGGTTTTATAGAAGAATGCTGAAGATTAATTGGGCAGCCAAAAATAGCAATCAGGACGTTTTAAGGGAAGCCGCGTCGTAAGGACCACTTATTACAAACATTAGAAAGAGGCAGTCATCGTGTTGTGGCCACGTTATGAGAAGACAAGAACTAGAACATGTGGCAACCGGAAATATTTGCGGAAAGAGAGATAGAGGAAGACAGCATGAATTGACAGTCTTGTGTCATCGCACATAAAGGTGTCAACACACGAATTGTTCCATGACGTCGGAGATCGTAATTTGTGGAGAGGCATGATCACCCACCCCAGCCGGCAAGGTACCGGATCATGACTTAACTATCCGAGACCGAATAAGAAATGATGTCATCAGATAGACAGTGGAATCAACACCTTGTGTCACAAATACTGGAAGACGGAAGATCAAATGGTTTGGCCATCTCGTTAAAATGCAGCACCATCAACTACCAGCACTGGTCCTTCATAAAATAAGATCTGCAGCGAGTGCAAGAGGACGCCCGAGAAGGAAATGGATTGACAGCACCAAAGACATTGTACAATCACATGGAATGACACAATCCAGTACCACCCATTGGGCTAAGGGACGTTAACGTTTTCCTCCCAACGACTCTTGTAGTAGAAGGTGATGATTATGAAGATGTTTTGTTATTACTATCACTTACTTTTAGTGGTAAGTAATTATCATCATCATACACCCTGGACAGGTTCCGAGGTGTTCCGATCTCTTCTTCAACTAATTCAGTGCTGAAAGATAATATATCGCCATATGTAACCTCTCATCTGAACAGAAGGACGATATATCGCCATACTATGGTTATCGTGTTATTTGTTTCGTTTCGAGGTTTCTTCTACAATGTTAATCCCAGTGAACGGAAATTACAGTATAATACTTGTTCATTTCATTGTGCACCATGTGTTGTCCAAACCTACTTTTTGTTTGGGCACTGAATCGGTTAACATGTTCACCAGGGTGTATCAACTGATCATACCAGTTCTTGAGTTACGTTATTTATTTGCTATTATGACTATTATCTCGAATCTCAAAGCTTATTATTGTATTCTTATGCAGAGCTTCACAGAGCCACCAACTATCAACTTCACCGGGCCTGGGTCTCTAGCCATAGGAGACTGTGCCAACTATAACTTAGACGTGACCATCATTCGGCCCGTTGTTGACATTAAGCTGGATGTCTACGCCCCTGTCAACTACACCAACGTCATGAGCATCTGCAATGCCAAAATTGTGAATGTAAACGACGCTTATTCCTGCGGGTTCGGCAGTTTCTCGGACTACAAGCCCCAGTTATTTCCTGAAGGAAACGCTGTTGGTTATAAACATGTACAGATGGTCCTTGGAAGGCCCATCAATAAACGTAAGCTGACTTTTTGAGCTCTGGTGTTTAAATATTTGTATTATACAGAAATATCAATTGGGGCACTATTTAAGGCCACTAAGACAGTTCATAAATAAACACATATGTATTGTTTGGCGCTCATAGAAGAAGAAGAAAGAAATAGGGATTAGAGGAAGCACTAGATAACATAAAAATGAAAGCTATTAGTACCATCCGGGAATCGAACTTGTAACTTCCAAATGACCCCGCGACTGGCTGTAGGGACAAGCGTACTTCAATGCATGACCAACTAGATCAGTGGTTCTCAACCGGTGGGGAATCCGCCCCCCCCTCCCGGGGAGGGGGGATTTTTAGGGTTTCCGGGAGGGGGGGGGGGGAGAATTAAGATTATATCAAGATAGCGTTAATACAAGAACCGATTACTTGGTATTGTTTTCTCTCCATACTTTACGGTTCTGTACTTCTCGCCCTTCTGAAATTCGTTTTATAACGTACGTACACTTCAAAATTACGTTTTATGTGGACATCTAGACTTGTTCTAGTATGTGTTATTAAATTTAGCTTCCATTTTGACGTATACTGTGTAGGGGCGGGGGCAAATTTATAGGGGGGAAATTCGAAAGCTTTTGGGGGGGGGGGAGGTGACGTTCTGAACATATCGTGAAGGGGTGCATGGGCCAAAAAAGGTTGAGAACCACCGAACTAGACACTTTTTAGGGTTTTTTAGTCATGGTGCAGTGTTAACGCAGGTAGATGCACCAGGTGCCCAATGTTGGCCCTCCGAGAGTGGGATGGCTTCTGTTTAGACACACTTAGCGGTGCCAATTTGGGGTAAGTACAATAACTGTCACAAAATGAAACCGTGTGTTTATCCGGTTGATTATTACAGAGGATTTTCGGATTAAGCGGACGATCGACCAGCGACATCTATTTGTACTAACAGAGTAAACACAGTTGTACAGGTTACATCGTGTCAGCCCATAAACACATTTGGTGGTGAGGGAGAAGGATATGGAATGGTTCCGTTTGTCATCTATACGGCCGGACATCAGACGAACATGGCTGCTGGGATTGTCACCACGGAACAGAAGAGTGACAAGTTTGTCAACATTTGAATGCAGATGGAAGCCGTGAGATCACAGGGCCAGATGTTAAAACGGAAGTACCTAGTACGGAAAACAGTGCATCTGTCAATTCTTGGTTTCCGGAACCTCAAGATGATTGGCAGCTTGGTATCGAAACTCTTTGTGGGAGTTTACAGAAACTAGCTGGCTTGTTTTGAGAATCTAGGCAATTACTGACAACTTTGAACAGGATTTAAGCCAGGAAAATAGTTCTTGACAGGGGATGATTTGCCACTGTGCCACCTGTGTGGGGGAGTAAAGGATAACGTCACGTGGACAACTTTGGTAGTTTGCCATATAAACTCGAGTTGAGATCAACTAGGGTGGACTTGAATAATGCTTTAGACAGAGTGCAGGGCACTGCAGTGCCAGTGGAATAATATCTACCGTGTGTTAATTAGTGACTTAATTTACACGTGCCTATAATGGCTGATGTAGATATGATTTATAGGACTGCAGTAGTGCCATTTAAGGTAAACCTATTATAATATTCGTTATAATTACTTTAGGCAGTAGCCTTGTTAAACTTATAGTGTGATGATTAGCACTGTTAGTGGAAACTAGCTAGAGTAGTGAAGTGATACTTGGCTCTGTTAGCTAGAATAGATTAGTGAAGTGTTGATAAGCTTTACTAGTTGAGTAATGAAGGATAATTGGATCTTCCCGTAGGTGTCCCTGGTGGGCGGGGTTCCGCATTCTGTTTGCTGATATTTTTTCTTTGTCATAGCCTGATTCGACTCTAGGTGGGTAGCTAATCTGCTCTATGACTAAGTCTAGTAGCTAAAGATCAGTAAGCAAGGTGATAGGCTTACACTCAGCCGAAGGATCAGTGACTAGTACTATCACCAGATGTGTTGTTTCTATCCTAGGTTCCCTACCAGATCCAAGGAAACTCAACAAGTTTTAAAAAAACCCATTCGGAAGAACACCCGTTCAACCATCAATAAAGTGCAGACAGAACGTAACTGAAAGCTAAAAGCAGGTGATTCACCAAAGTGAGTGATGCGTACTGATGCACCACACATCATCAGACAGTGGTGGCGGGCTGAAGACATTGGGTCTAATAGTTACCTAGAGTTATATAATCTCGTGTAATAGAACACGTGACATTATATGTGAGGCTGGATAGACACGAGTGAGGATCAATCCAGTACAGTAACAATTAACATTAGTAAGTAGCCTTATGAACTGAGTGGTTCGATGTGCAACGAGGATGATCTGTCGATAACTAATACTAACTAACTAACTGCGTAACACACTACAAAAGACTTGTGCAGTTTGTTTAGGAACATTAGGAACGGACATTGTGTAGAGTGCAAACCGGTCCATGATTAACTGTTAATACCACCGGTGTCTATTTCGGATGTTCATGAAATTGGATTACCAGAGGTCTACAGAGGCAAAGCATTATCCGGCAAGATGGTTTCGGCAACGGTGTGAGAAGTACATGTTCTGACGTACCGTGCTGTGGTCTATCTTTGCTGGGATCAGCTGACTGGGTTGCTGTCTGAGAGTCAGAGTCTACACACTTTATAGAACACGTCAAACATTTTCTTCACATACACGTCTCATATACGTTACACTTTTATTTTAATAAATTAATCTTTATTAATTTCTAGAAGCAAGAGTTGTTGAGTATGTTGCGTTGGGGAAGTATGAGAAGGGGGCATAGTACGACAGTGTGAGAGTGATAGGAAAAGGTTGTCCATAGGCTGATGGAGTGTGTTGGACGGAAGCTGGTGGATTCTCCAGAATATTGAGGGGGAAAAAAAATAATATTATAATGTGGGTGTCGGATCTCCTCACTCCAGGGACGACACTTTAAAGGAGGACACGACAATAACCAAGTCTCGAAAGTGGATGCGTACTACAAGAGAAAAATGCCCGGGAGTCATGACCGGACTGGCCCAAACCCGAGAGTGTCAAGAAGATAAAGTGGCCGACACATTCGGCGAAGGGTGCGTCATCTGATGATCGGAAGCCTCCTGTCGTGCTTGCTCCACTACGGAGTTTTTGCCAATTGGGAGAAACATTTTGCCATCTATTATGGTGTCATCCCGGACATACGGCTATGTTATTACACTAACATTTATGACACCACGTTTTTGACTGTTGATAGTAAGCCACTTACTTCTGTCAGTGTTTCATCTATGCACATTCCTTTAGTATTCGTACTTGCGACTGTTGATAGTAAGCCACTTACTTCTGTCAGTGTTTCATCTATGCACATTACTTTAGTATTCGTACTTGCGACTGTTGATAATTAGCCACTTACTTCTGTCAGTGTTTTATCTATGTACACCCCTTTAGTATTCGTACTTGCGGCTGTTGATAATTAGCCACTTACTTCTGTCAGTGTTGTATCTATGCACATTCCTTTAGTATTGGGATATCTCGCTGGTTGTTGAACATGAAGCCGGGGTGCGTATGGGAATGTTCCAAGTGCTGTGATGTTGGTTCTTTACTAATCTCAACGTAATTCTACACGTTTAGTGTCCCGTGTACAAGTCACTTCTTTAATCACACTGTCCTTCCTTTTGTCGCTAAGTAATGAGTTTTTGGGTGAACTATATTCTTTGCCGCATGGGAAGTAGGGCATCTCCTTCCACTCGCTAGCCTAAGTGAATTCCTTGGGTAAGGTGGAGTACCCGTCTAGTCCCTTAAACGGAAAATCACATGAACAAGTTGAAGATTGAGCTTCAGAGTAGTCGACGGATAGTTGTTGGTTGTAACCTAAAGCTCGTGATAGTAGAGAGAATCTTTCGATACAGCAATGGCTACGGTCACCGACTACAACAATCACTGCTAAAAAGGAAAGCAATGATGGGCTGTCCTCTGTACAGATGCCTTGAAAACTATATTAAAGAACAAAAGAAAAAGATTTGTGTGGAACAAATGTATTGGTCTATACAAATATGCGTCAAGCTCCAAGTGTCCAATGCGCTTAGACGCGTAAACGGGTAATTTACTTTAGTTCCGTACTTCTTGAAGTTTAGTGTGCCAGTATATGTTTCTTCACCCGCTCTACAGCAGTATGTTTGTTTAGATCACACGCGCATAGTAGTGAACCAGACAGACGGAGATTATGCATGAAATAACTCTATGTACATCAGTGTTTCCCAACGTGGGGCCCACGCCCCACAGGGGGGCAATTTGACTGTTAAGGGGGGCAATTCGAAAATGGAAGAAATCGGCTGAATATAACAAAACGGGGAGACTTGAGACTGAATTTAACTAAATTGGAACCTGACATAAGATCTCTTTGCAGCAAGCATCAAGCGCAAGGATCTCACTAAATTTAAATAATAAATAATTACTAATAATTAAAATAATATAGAAAAATCTTTCATTAAAATTATTTTTACTTGAATTTCAGTTCTCCATTATATGTTTTGAAAATTTACTTACTGTGTTTGCTCAATAATTACCTAGTGATTTCTTCCTAAAACCTATCATTCAAGTTTCTTTAGTGAACATTTCAATTTTGAATATTAAAAATAATGTATATGTTGAGGGGGGGGGGGGGCGGGGGAGGGGGGCAATATGAATTTTAGAAAGGCTTAAGAGGGGCATGGCACAAAAAAGGTTGGGAAACACTGATGTACATGCTTACAACAACCGACAGACTCCGTTCTGAATGGATAGACATCACTCGGAGGTCGCGCTACACATCACTCACCTGGATGTACGCACCGGGAAATTCCGCAGTTAAAGGTAATGAACTCGCAGACTGGTTGTCAAATAATGCACTAATACACACAGGAAGAAGCATGGACAGGGCTGATATAATCGATGCAGTAGGACTCGGCTGGCGGAGACTGACGAGACTCCCATACCGGCTTGAATACATCCACCTGGGAGCAATAGCCAGGTCGGGCACGCCAATGCTGCCTACCAGGCCAAGATATGAGATATCATGTTGGACTGAAATCAGCTCAGTGCTACTAGAAACAGTAGCATATGTAGGGATTATGCTTGATTTCGAAAGCGAGCGAACGCAATTAAAAATACTTTTGGGGAACAGAGAGTAGAAATATATTGGGATAGCTGCTGATTCGGAAATCTAAAACACGCATGGAAATGTCTAATGTGCAGTGACGATGTTCGATATAGTATAACATGTATGAGACAATTGGCAGGGACAGAAGAAATGACTATAGTCCCTCTTATGTTCTGTAACAGTTACTCTTCCCAGTGTACGCCCTCTAACTGTCTACAGACGACAATCATACCTATGAAACTAATGAAACAAGTTATGTCACGGTGATCTTATCTCTTCCAGTTGCTCGGGAATATTCAAGTGCTTCACCAAACTCTGGCCTGAAAGGGATCATCTCGTTCAACATGCAGGTCTGCTTGAACGACAGTCCCGACTTCGTATCGAAATCTTACACCCTGGGATCATCAGTTCAGCTTGGGACCAGTCCCATCTCGACAGTGCTGCTAACTGTCACGGCCGCCCAAAGGTTCCGTCTCATGTAAGCATACTTAATTAATGATCGTTGGCTTCGTCTTTTTAAATCATGTTCGTCGTTATGCAATGTTAATTTGGGAACTTCAGAAAATATAAAGAGGCTACCGTCATACACATGTGTAACCCTCAGTTATGTAAATGTGATAGGGAAGAGAAAGAGAGAGAAGTAGGAGATATGGAGGGAGAGAGAGAGAGAGAGAGAGAGAGAGAGAGAGAGAGAGAGAGAGAGAGAGAGAGAGAGAGAGAGAGAGAGAGAAAAGAATAAAGAATAAATTAGATAAAGATTGTTCGTCTTCCGGTCGTAGAGATAACCACTAATGTGTGATTACCCTTTGTTTTATCTACCAACCTCACAAGTATACATGTATGCAGGTCACGAATACAACACTGTCCTAACTGACACTAGTACAGGCACTCAAAAGAATAAGCTAACACTGAATCAAGTTTATTTGCTTCTCAAAAGAAATTACAAAGTATCGTGCGAAAACAATTCCAATTAATATGGGAAAATTCTGTCAGATTACTAACACCAAGAGAATACCAGTAAACGATTATAAACACTAAGGAAATGCAATTATGCTAGTAACTAATCAAACATCAGTCAGGGGAATATAACAAGAAAGTGCGCAAATCTAACAAGAACACACACCGGACTACCACCGTAAAATGACCGCCCACTTACTTTTACCCAGGCAATCGATCAAGCGACAACCTGAAAATTAAAGAAAAAGACACCCTTGACTATGTGAACAGCATCATCGGGTGTTATCAACCTACTGCTCACCCTCATCTTCAGCTACGTGTATTGACATCGGGTCAGTGATATTCCACCACAGCCTGGGCGGTCGTACACCATCAACCAGTGTTCCCCGATGCCAACATCAACCCATAAACCCCCAAACCTTGCACCATGTGTAATAATCATGTGATATTAATACCATACCCACGCCGACACTGATAGTCCCCCCACAGCGGACAAACACATATATATCGGCAGTGGGACAACCCTAAACAACAACTCCTGATCCGCTTGCCCACACCGACCAGGTTTCCCTGCGCCAGACACATAACACAACCGCGGATAACTGGACGCCACATTTTAACAGCTATATCAGGTAACCCCCAACAACAACATTTCTGTCCCCGAGGCTGACAACACAATACACCAGTGACATGTACTAGCGCCATGTCTCATTATCATTGGCGCCATCGTCGTCCTCAATAGCATGTATTATTATTATATATACGTATACATATTCATTCTCAACAACATAAATTCCCCCTGTCATTAATCACAAAACAATCAACACATCATAAACATAGCAATTGATCAATAACCTGTATCCCCTAGTGACTCCAACTCCCCTCATGCGTCGTCTATATGTGACCTAAGCCATGAACCCCTACGCCTCATCATCACTGCGTATATAATAGCCATTATCAATAACAACATAAATCTACATCATTAACAATATCATTGCAGCTTGGTACCCCAACAGTAATTATAAGACAACATATACTGCCCACAAATCACATATACGAAAATGCCCCGTCACACCAAAATCCCTACAATCATTATAATCTTTTGCAGTGCATAAGTTCACTCACAATTGACCAACATTACGGACCGTCAACATTGACCACATAAACCCACACAATTATTAACACAAACCCATGTTGACAACATAGATTAATATCCCGCCTAACAACATCATACTCATGATAACTGCTCAACGTGCATCTTCATCCATCCCCGCAGTATAGTTTATCGTCTTTATTAGCCAATCTTCTTCAATATTCAGCTCTTGAAGTATGGACGCACGTTTCCTCTTCTTTACCCAAGATATTCTCACAACCCGTCTGTAACATTTATACCCAAAGGCACTCCTGTCCCCTTCAGCTCACCTAGTGCGCGTCCAAGCCTCCAGTTGTATCTAATCACCGCTGTCTATTCCCCATCTCGCCTTATAGTATTAAAGCCATTTAAGCCTGTTATTCCCGATTCTCCGTGAAGGTCCGAACCCGCGACTTTTAGGTTGTATAGCTGACTCGTTGTATGCCGTATTTTCCCCGGCCGCAGTCTGACCCCGATTCAACTCTACCTGGTCAACAACAATACAAGCACATTCCTTCATCTGCAGGCCTGCTCCCAAACGCCGTCCATTCATCCGCTGTAGTCACCTGGTTCCATTGTTTGATTTGACCTAGTGGCCGAGTTTCGTACCCACACCACACCTGTCCTGTTGTGTTTACATTTCTATAAGAAATAAATCGGGGACTTTTGAGGCCACTAATACCGTTCGCAACTAATCACCCCTAGTATGGTTTCGGCGCTCATCTTTCTACTTCGTAATTAGCCGCTGCGAGTTTTGGTTGATTAGTTACGTATTCTTTACTTCTTTATAGAACGTCGCAGTCAACCCTCGCTTTTACTGACTGCTCATAATTCCTCTGCCAATTCATCCACGGAAGTTTATTTTTACATTGTTCTTTTTAAAAAAAGGCATAACTATAACTGTAGCGAATGTGACTGATCAGACCTATTCGCGATGTAACAGATTGTCCACAATAGATGAAAGTGAACACATGGTCATTTCCACCATCGCGCACAATCTGATGTCTCGCAGACCCAATATCTGACATATCTGCAATCATGTTATCCTTTGACTTTATTCCATTTCTTATCTTCTCTCTCCATGCAACATGATCAGTGGCAACCTGCTCCCAAAGTGCGATATCAATGCCTGTATCAATCATGTCCCGCTTACACACACATCTTTGTATCGTAGTAGAGGCCGACCCCGAGATCTTATAGCCATGTGTAATTCAATAAAAATATGTCCTTTGTTATTCTACCATCATCCATCCACCTAATGTGTCCTATTATTCTAAGTCTACGAAGACTGAGCATGGAACAAATTGTCACTCAGCCCGATCTTTCCCCAACTGTAGAATTTTTGATCTTATCTTGTGGACTTAATACCACTATGTATACCATCATTTATGTAGATTTGGTGAGCTGAATTCACATATCCAATGAAAGGCCAATGGACACTATCGTCCTCGTAGCATGCTTTCCAACCTCATGTAGAGTAATGCAATCCTCTCCTTCCTCACGGCAATTAACTTTTACTTCCCATAACAGTTTCTATAGTACCAGTTACTTAATATCATTCTGATCCACAATTATTAGTATAACACAATAGTATAACACATAACAGTTTGTATAGTACCAGTTACTTAAAATCCTCCTGATCCACAATTTAGTATAACCCCCCCCCCCCCCCCCCCCCCCTCCCATCCTGTTTCACAAACTAATTACGTTAGCCCTTTCTGTTATAGATTTATTACGCTAACTTACTTCTGTTCTAAAATGATTACTTTAACCTCCCTTCTAGAATTACTACTCTATTTCGTGTTTCAAATACACTACTTTAATGTCTTTAACTCTTCCTGTCCGGAATCCATTAATTTAACTGGATTTGCTCCAGTCTAAAAATTGTGCCTTCTTTTGACTGAGAGTCTTCCCTTAACTCCTTTCACCTTAGATTAATTACTTCCGGGAAGGTTAACCCGGTCAACAAATGCCCGCAGAAGTCGGATGTGTCGGCCTAACGGCGCAAGAACGCAGCTCTGCTGTAAACAGGCACAACGCAATCACATCCGGAAAAAAAACTCCGGATGAACGAAGAAGAAGAAGAAGAAGAAGATTAATTACTTTAACTACTTCTACCCCAGATTTATTGCTTCAAATCCCTCCATCCCATTGTCACTGTTTTAACTCATTTCTTTCCAAGATGTATTACTTCAGCTCCTTCCATCCCAGATGTATTACTTTAATTCCTTCCATCCCAGATGTATTATTTTAACTCTTTCCATCCCAGATGTATTACATTACTTTGTCTGCAGCTGGACCCCAGCACGGCACCCAGCTTTAAGATGACCTTTCCCTTTGGGTCAACCGTCAGTAAAACCCAACCAGTGATTGTTCAGCTGGACATGGTGGTTAAAGAAGCCACCAGCGGTTGGTTGTCATTCATTCATTCATTCATTTATGTATTCATTCATTCTATTTGTTGGTTTATTGTTTGGTTCGTTTATTTGTTCATTAAAACATTCCACAATTCATCCTTTTGATTATTTACTAAATCAATCATTCATGTATTCATATACTTATTAATTCATCCTATCATTAATTAATTAATTAATTAATTCATTCATTCATTCATTCATTCATTCATTCATTCATTCATTCATTCAATTATTAATTCATTCATTTGTTCTTTCGTTCGTTCGTTCGTTTATTTATTTAGTCATTAACCACTAGTCCATTCATCAGTTTGATTCATTTATTCAACCATTTGTTCATTCATTTGTTTACTAATTCATTCGTTATTTAATTGGATGATTCGTGGGTTCATCAATTCATTCATTTCTTGACTATCTTTTACCAGTACACTTAGCACGCGCGCCTCAACTTTAACAATCAACTTTACCTCCACTTACACAATACACTTACCTCAATTGTCAGAATCCACTAACCTCAACTTTCACAATACACTTTCCTCAACTTTCATAATCTACTTACCTCCGCTTACACAATCCACTTACCTATACCTTCATTGTCACAAACATCTAACCGTAAAGTAAATGTAAAAGTAAATCTTAAAGTAAATGTTAAAGTAAATTTAACATACAAGCAACTAGAAAGTCGCATAGAAGCCCTGGAGATGTGGATATACAGACGAATAGGTCGTATTTCATGGAAACAAAAACAATCAAATGCAGAGGTCCTAGAAAAACTGGGAATGAAGAGAGAGTTGCTGGAAGAAATAAAGAGGAGACAAGTGAAATATTTTGGCCACGTTGATAGACATGATACTCTTGTAAAAACCATACTGGAAGGCAAGGTTAAGGACAAGCGAGCAAGAGGTTGACAACGATACAAGTGGGAGGATAACATCAAGAGATGGACGAACATCATCCTGACAGAATGTACAGTCAAGACGAGAGACAGACAGTTTTGGAGATCCATTGCAGCCAACCTTCATTGCGGAGACGGCACCTGATTGATTGATTGATTAATTGCAGATCTACAAAATGATGGGAAAAACCTTAAACTTATTAAAAAATCATATATTGGAATCAACAAGCGGCCATAAAGATTGATAATGAAGTAGTTCACTATTACTACCAGCCTATTAAGGGTGTTGTGCGACAAGGATGAGTAATGTCTTCAGATGTATTTTCCCCATACAGTGAAAATATTGTTAGAAATATAAAAGATATTGGAGGATTCACCATTGGGGGAAGTAACATCAATAACATTAGATATGCGGATAATACAGTATTGATTGCAGACAATGAGTAGGATCTGCAACATTTAGTAGATGCGGTTGTTGCACACATTGAACAACTATGGTTAGAATTAAATTCTAAGAAGACAAGATAGTTGTTCCGAGATAGTTGTACCGATTCACTTGTTTAAGAGTATTATCATTAACCCGTATATCACATCGTAATTTAGCAGACAATTCACTGTAACATGATCATTGCTAACTGTCTCGCTCCTGTGTCCTCTAGCCGAGTACGAGCTGGAGATCATGGTTCCAGTCAAGGACGGCCGGTCAATTCTACAACTCTGCACAGTCAAGCTCATGTCTGCCGGTGAGAACTTGGCCTGTCTTGCACAGCGCCAGTTCGACTCTGACTACATTATCAGTACCAATGTCACAAGTAGCATTTATCCTGACATGGTACTGGTCAGTTTGGGTTAGTATGTATGTTTTCAAATGTACACATCTATGCTAAGTATGTACAATCAACTCACAAGAGCGGATCATTAATTAAATTATCATTAATTTAACCCTTAAATAGTATTATCATTGTAATGGATTGTTTTCAAATGTCCATTTGTTGTCCTTGACTTAGTGACGTACATTACAAGTACCTCTGAAGTCGGAGTGGATTCGCCTGAACCAGAGGGACACTGGTAATAGGAATAGGGAAAGTTAATCCACAGGAAACATTGTGTGACTTCTGCAGTATGTACCTCACGAGATGCAGCGAAATATGCCAGGCAATAAATCGTACAATCTATGCTTTGTGTCTTCGTTATTCAAATTCACTATGGGGAAATATTGTTTTGATTTTGACATTCACTCTATTGCTACTATAATTAGTGTGCATTGACTACGATTGACCTAAAAGCGAGCAAGCGGAAACAAAAAAGCATCATCACGAGGCATGCTGATAAGCTTAGGATGTCATCTTACGCGGTCACCAGAGACTTGTGTCGGGTCTGTGCCCTGGTCCAGGTTATGTCACGTGTACAACAATAAAGGCTCTAAATAATCTCCAAACTATAGCAGGTTCTTCGCAGAACGTTTCTCTCATTACGACCCGTCGAACAGTTTCTTTATCTCCAGCAAGTTCGCCCGCCTCATGCCCCTCATGCACACGCAAGCACCCTCATGCACCCGCAAGCACCCTCATGCACCCGCAAGCACCCTCATGCACGCTCATGCACCCGCAAGCACCCCCATAAACCCGCAAGCACCCGAATGCACCCGCATGCACCTTCATGCACCCGCATGCACCTGCACGCACCCTCATGCACCCGCAACACCCTCATGACCCTCATGCACTCTAATGCACGCTCATGCACTCTCATGCACCCTCATGCACTCTCATGCACCCTCATGCACTCTCATGCACTCTCATGCACCCTCATGCCGAGGTATCCGCTATGTCCTGTGCCCAACTCTGTGCTGCTCGTCCTCTGTCTCTTCTTGTTCAAAATGTACCTTCCATCACTATTCTTGTTAATTCTCTGTTGGGTGTAGTATGTTGTTCAATGTATTTCGGTGTCCGGGAAGTGATTCTCTTGATGAGATACTTTTCTTTATGTCCTGATATTGAAAAAATAAAAAAAACAATGTCTGTATGTTTCTTCTTCTTGGTAAACGAGATTCTAGGAAATTGTCTGCAACATGTAAGCCGAAAAGCCCCAGTTTTCGCCTTTAGTCGTTGGTAAACTTGCCTACAACTCACATCCGTATGTTCCCTGTCAGAGGATAGATGCGTATCCTCAAGAATTTTAATTTTAACATGTTTGCAGTTATCGTGCTAGCCAACCATTTAATCTTGCTACCAACAAGCCTACCCATCAATCAACTAATCAACAAAACAAGCAAGCAGCCAAGTAACTAACTAACAAAAAAGAAATCAACAGATCAACCAACCAATCAACTAACCAACCAATCAACTAACGAGCGAATTAAGCAACGTCCGATTAACTAACCAACCAACCAACCAACCAACCAACCAACCAACCAACCAACCAACCAACCATTAACTAACTAAATAATTAACTAACTAACTAACTAACTAACTACCTAACTAAACTAACTAACTAACTAACTAACTAACTTACCAACCAAGCAACGAGCCAACCATCTAACCAACCAACTTCAACTAGCTACCCTAAACAGTAATTGCCTAACTAACCAACCAATCAAAACATAAATAAACCAACCAACCATCTTACTAATAAACCAACCAACCAACCAACCATCCAACCAACCAACCACCCACCCACTAACTAACTAACTAACGAAACTAACTAACTTACTTACTTACTTACTTACCAACCAAGCAACGAGCCAACCATCTAACCAACCAATTAGCTACCCTAAACAGTAATTACCTACCTAACCAACCAATCAAAACAACAATCAACCAACCAACCATCTTACTAATAAACCAACCAATCAATCTAACAAACATGCTAACAGTCATCGATGTAATAAAACCATTACGCCTACGTTAAAGGCAACTAACCACCTAACTAATCGACCAACCAATCAACAGTCATCGATGTAATAAAACAATTCCGCCTACATTCCAGGAACAATCAGCAATCTAGCGGCTGCAGGATCCACGCAACCATCTGATGCCAGCAAGAACACCGTGACCTTTCGCATCATTGTCAAGGCCACTGACCACCCAGACGCTGTACCTGGCAGTGTCCACGATGTGTACTTCGGCATGTTTATCGGAGATGACAAACTCACCGTGGGTAAAACCAATGTGTCCATTGTGGCAGATAACCCGCCCAGCGGTTCGACAGTAAGACCAATCTGTCTGTCTGTCTGTCCTTTTATATATATATAATTCATATAATAATTTCATGATGAAATGAATATATAATTCATAATCATTTCATGATGAGAGGTCTTAGTCAGACATTACTCAGCTACCGTAGTGCAGTAGGTGTTACTGCCGGCTTTCTGCTAGCGCGGAGTGTTGGCCGGCACTCACCAAACCCAACACCCCACATTGTGCCAACGGCTTCAGGCGGAGAAGCCCAATTGGGAGGGTGCAAGCCATATCTCGATGCGAGGAAATGCAACCTAAAGACTAAATGTCTTAGCAGGGCTGACCAGCCCCTTAGCCGTGGTTGGTAAATGGTCTAGGGTCGAAGCTCGGACAGGCGGACAGTTAGAGCATTGCTTTGCTGATCCGGCAGCTTCTTTCTGCAGCTTGTCTTGTTCCAGATGTATTGGTGTTATATTTCCTCTGGAGTAAACTAGACAGGCCGAGAGAGGGATCATGCTGTATGGGCAAGAAGAATAACAAGAAGAAAGAGATCACCCCATGATGTAGACCCTAATAATTAAAAAGTACAGTTTATAGGTTTCAGAAGAGAACTCAGAACTTTTAGCAGGGAATTAGAACTGTAACTTCTACAGTTCTAGGCAATAGAATATCTAGTTGGGATGTACCAGAATCAATGAAAGAGAACAAACAACAACTAACATCAGGACAATACCCCAAAAAATGAATCTTTATTTTGTCCGACCCTATAGCCATATCTAACTGTGCACATACATTAGGACAACTGTTGCCCAATATTACAATCAATCATGGTAGTTTGCAGCATATAGCCAAACCTCTGCCATATTCGCCTGAGTCCACATGGTGCCCATGACGTCCTGCAAGGATACCCATTCAACCGGCTGGTCAAAACCAGACAACATAAAGCACTTCATTTGAATAATAAAAGGAACATAACCTAAACATGAACATGAGTTTCGCGGTATGGGAATGGGACCCACTGCCCTGAAACACCCAACACAATGCTATGGACCCCCGTAGTTCACAGCAGAAATTAGTGGACTGAGCTCCGGATATTATCAAATCCCTGTGACTCAGCCAAATCCAATATTGTACCTAATGCAACAAGAAAGAGTCACGTCTTCAAACCGACCATGACACATTAACGTAGTGAGATTACAACTCTAAAGAAAGAAGCAGAAACATGAGTGTGGAGAGGATGTGAAGAGCTCGGCCAACAGGTCATATCAAAAACCCAGGAATGCAACCCTTCACTATAACCATAGTTGGAGGGTCATTTCCATCAGCACCCTACAGGAGTGTTTTTGTCGGCCATATTCTGGGAGTACTCGACCCCCTTCTACTTCAATACAGGTTTGTGCACCTGTCTGCATATGATGTGACCTAACTTGGTCACCCTCGAGACATTTATGCATGTTCTTGGGTGGATATGTTGTGAGAGGATCAGCTTTGTTCCTCTCTTGATTTCGTGTCCGTCTGTCCGTCTCTAACCGAGGCGGTTCCAAAACTGAACAGACCGGGAAAATCGCCCGGACCCTTCTCCAAAATGTTGGCCGGGTCAATTTCCCATCATCCCTTGAGCTCTGCAATGGACGCCGGTAATGGCGATATCAACATCTTGGTGTATCGCGCTGGGCGACACCCCCCCCCCCCCACACACACACACACACATATTATATTAATGTCAATTATTGTTTGTTTATATTTCTGACATTTTAGGCACAAAACTCGCCTGTGCTGAGCTTCAGTTTGGGAGGTAACGGAAATATGAAAGTGCCTTTTGGGAAAAATGCTCAACTACTGTTAGATGTCACAACTTTTCGGAACACCACATACAGCCCCTTCAAAATTGAGTTCATCATGCCCAACAACAGTGGAAAAGCCATGGCCAATATTTGTAAGGTAATAACAGCTTTTGATATTTTACTGTTAGATGATGATGATGATGATGATGATGATGATGATGATGATGATGATGATGATGATGATGATCATCATCATCATCATCATCATCATCATCATCATCATCGACAACATCAATCACCAGCATCGTCGTCGTCATCATCATCATCATCATCATCATCATCATCATCATCATCATCATCATCATCACCATCATCACCATCAACAACAACAACATCATCATCAATATCATCAACATATTCATCATCATCAACACCATCATCATCACCCATTGGCTTCAGAGCTCAGGTGATACACATGGATCTGTTATATCACTGGCTAAGAACAATGGACTAATAGCAGTGGACTAATAGCAATGGACTAATAGCAATGGACTAAGAACAATTGACTAGGAACAATTGACTAGCAGCAATGTACACACTTATGGCTCTGTTAACCCATGTATTGAGAGCACTGAACACACACGTTGCTCTGTTACTTCATAAACTAAGAGCACTGGACAAACACGTTTTTCTGTTCTCCATCCCTGTTACTTCTGAATTAAGAGCACTGGACACACATACGACTCTTTTACTTCATGGACTGAGAGAACTACACACACACATACAGCTCTGTTACTTCATGGGCTAAGAGCAATGGACAAACACGTTTCTCTGATACTTCATGATACGAATGGAAACCATGACTACGGTGCCTGCAAGCGAGCGTTTATTCACTACGTTACCGCGGCTCTCTGGTAGATACACGGGGACCTGATAAATCTATTGACACTGAAAGGTGGCTAGGAGAAGCGAGCAGGCGCCCGTCAACCGATCTTATTATGAAATAACCTACTATATATGAAGAGTTAAAATAAAACCCTCCTAAGAAAATATCTGTTATGAGATCGCCTTTGATAGGGACAGTTACATGCGTGTGTGTTTGTGTTCCCAGGTGAAGGTCGTCTCTGTCGGGGTCAACAATCCGTGTTTTGTACCCAAGGCTGTGGAGCGAGGTGTTCAGATGACATCAAGGTATGCTTCCGTCTTGTTGTTGCTGTTGTTGCATTTGCTTGAAGTCAAGCGTAGTCCATACTACCTGTAGTGCAATGCATTGATTTTTGCAAGTGGATTAGCTTTCCCTATTACCAGTGTCCTTCGCCATCAAACGAAAACACTCCGACTTCTGAAGTACTTGTAATTTACGCTCATAAGTCAAGGACGAGAAGTCAACATGTTAGTTCAACTGACCTGTGTAGAGGCAGAACCTGCTACCTCAGCATCAGCACACTGGATGTTTAAGAACGAGCGCTCTTATCCATTCAGAAACTAGCACTTTTTCTATTTCAGGCAGATTTACTTTAAAGCAAACAACGATATAGTGTTAGCATTACCGTGTGCCATACCGATAAGGGTGAGCGGTCATGTTTCATCATCTCACACGATCACCAGAGTCGTGATTCAGCTCTGTGTTTTTATCTCTATTAAGACATGCGGCTGGGTCATCTAGATATTTACCTCACTACCTTCCCCTTGTTCATTTCCCCTCAATCTCACCAGTTGTCACCAAGTTATCCAGTATACTTCTTCGCATAACTTGCCCAAAAATCTTGACTACGTCTAATCTGTCTAATCAGTTTACAGTTTTCATTTGTTTCTTGTAGGACTTGCTCATTGGTTTTACTGTCTGTTCATTATATTCTTTGTATTTTCCTCAAAAACCACATTTCCATTATGATTAGATGTTTTTCAGCGTGTCTGCTCATCGTCCACGTTTCACATCCATACATAAGTTCAGTTTCTATGCAGCACTTAAACTCCATCTTTCTCGTTGCACATTTATTGGTCAATATGTTCTCCATCTTGCAAAAGCTACCTTCACCATGGCGATTCTTGTTGTAATCTCCCCAAGCCATTTCCCATCAGGGGTTTAATAACAACATCGCCATTCAGCAGGCCATTTGCAGAACGAGGCTCGCGTCACAGCAGGCGAAACGTTTTTCTCCCGCCTCACGAACCTCCATGCATGGGATATCTGCAATGTCTTGTGTCCACCTTCGTACTGTTATATCTCTGCCCATTCTTCCAGAAACCATGCCTTGAACTACTGTGCTTTCCAAACCACTGTGCCATCTAACTGATTCAGTGCCAAACAAAAGTAGGTATTTACCAACCATGGTTCACAATCAATTGAATAAGTTGATTATGTGGTTGTTTCGGGATTTGAAATTTAAATATTGAGCACAACCCCGTACTGGCAACGCCGATCGCATTCTGGTATGAACCTAAGGCCTATCCACGTCAATATGGAAGCACTATACTCGAGTTTCGCCCTCAGTTTGAGCTCGTCAGTAGTGCATATCCCTGACCGGATCCGGAAACAGTCCCGCTTCACACGCCAGTGATCCGGGGCTTGTTTCCGGATCCAGTCAGGGATATACACTACTGACGAGCTCAAACGAGGGCGAAACTCGAGTATAGTGCTTCCATATTGACGTGGATAGGCCTTAGGTTCATACCAGAATGCGATCGGCGTTGCCAGTAGTGGGTTGTGCTCAATATTTAAATTGAATAAGTATTATAAAGGAATTGTTCTTTCACCGACCTTTGAAATTGCGGAAGATACAGCGAAACAAAACAGAAAACACGGTGATCCTTGTATGGCGTTTGTATCGCCCTTCTGTCGAAATAGAAGTTTACATTTGTTAATATATTATCCGTTGGTTCTGAATCATGTAATATGGCAAATTATTTCAGTTTCCGAAATATGATGCCGTTTATGGGCTTGTGTCTTCGTTGTTCAGATCTACTAGAATGCCAGCATTTATCTTCTACATAATCCATGGAATTCTCATAATTTGTCCACAATATTTAAGTTCAAGACCCTAGATTTTATTTTGTAGTGTCCAGTGATCCCACGTCGACTCAGATTCATATTGGTACCAGGGAATCTTCTGAAAGTAAAAGCGTCTGGTACGATATTGACTACATAACCTCTCGAATGCCGACTGTGCTACACGCCTCTATTGACTTTTCCCCCCTGCATATCCTATTTTCAGGATATCGCTGTCAACACCATAATTTTTACCGCAGTTGTTGATGTCTTGACAAGATTACGCTCAGTAGTTTGCCAATGCTTCCTGAGCGACTGGCTCACATACCCCGTAAGTAACCAACGCGACGCGATCCGCTACCGGAATTCGCGCAGCTGTGTTACCCTACGTGGATATACCGGATTACGGAGAAAGCTGTTATACCCTTCGCCAGGGAGACCGGCCTCTATTGACTACAAAACCAATATTGACTAACTAAACTCTCGAATGCTGACTGTGCCATACTCCTCAAGATGAGGAAAATGGCAGCTTACTTTCTTTCTTTCTTCTTTCTTCCTCTTCTTCTTCTGAGTGGTGGTCTCGAGGAATGGTGTCCGCCTCGAGTGCTGGAGGTCCTGGGTTCAAGCCCCAGTAAGGGCCTGAATTTTTGTCACGTGGACTTCTAGTAATAAAATTTCTCCCGGTCTCTGGGTAGTGAGATCGGACGCCCGTGTGTATTGTTGCCCACGTAAAAAAAATCGCTTGGCAGTTGGAAATCGAAAAAGATTAGCCTAATGGCGCTGCCCGGGCAAAATTTTTAGTTAAAGATCTATCCAAAGTATTTCAGGATCCTCGCCGGTGCTACGGAGTACGTGCACTGAGATGAGATTCTCCGGACACAGAATTAAGTTAGGCGTAGAACGGAGCACTTATGGGTTACACCCGTGTGCCGTGATGTTGATTCCGTCGACTAAACTAAACTAAACTAAACTAAACTAAACTAAACATCTTCTTCTTCTGCCCGTGTCCGCCATTGGGACATAAACCCTCAACCAACCCACCCAAGCCGTCCTAACGTTTGCTATCTCTTGCAGCTCCCCCCTCCCCCATGTGCTCCCAATATTATTCATTTCTGTCTATAATTCTCTTCTGGTTAAGTATCCTTTGGTAGGCAATGGTTTAGAGCAGGGGTCGGCAACCTGTCTGTGGTGTTGTGCCGAAATAATGTTGCAAATTTACTCAGCGTGTCAATCTGATTTACTGAATTAATTTTGCATAGTCACTGACGGTGTCAACCATCGTCTAAATCCATATCAATATGTCTAAAAGTCTTGAAACGAGCATATATAATTGCTGCCGTGTTTGAGCCATTGTAAAAGCACCGCATTACTTAATAACAACCCTAAAATGTGTGCTACAGTCTATGGACTGTACTGTCATGTGTATGCGACTATTGGTTTGGTGGTGGGGGTGATCGGGATAGAGATAAAGAACATGGCGGAAATAGAACTCTGTCAAGGTCAACCATTGCTGCTTCAAACTTACTAATCCAGTTCAGATCTCACATTCTACCTCCAATGTCTAACAACTTTCTTTCAGAGGAATGTAATAACAGCTTTAAAAGCTTTATGTATGTCTGTTTCATTACAAAGTAATTGTAAAGCAAATGACATCATATTCTCTACTTTAAGTAATTCAGCGTGCCATTGAAAATCGTTTCACGTGCCACGCTTGGCAAGGGTGCCATATTCTGCCAATGCCTGGTTTGGATTATCAAGAATTCAGGACAATAGAAGCTAACTAGCGTTATATAAGCATATGTTTTGGGGCAAAGCTATTTAGCCTGAAGACGGGGGTGGCAAATGTCCTAGTTCTGCAGTGAGCTTCCTGGGCACATCCTAGGTAGAAGATCTAGAGGGCGTCCTTGGAGACGTCGAAGATGTGGAGCAGATACAATCATCATCATCATCATTAAAGAAGATGATGATGATGGTAATGAAAGAAGAAGAGTTAGAAGACTTAGGCGTCTAAGTAACAATATTTACCTACGGTAATTATATGACTGCCTATTTCTTACAGCTCCAACGATGATATTATAGACAGAGCCGTGATCGAGATGGACTCGCTGTGCAACATGGAACAAAAGAACGACACTGCTGAAGACCACTTAGTACTTGCCTTAAATGTGGTCTTGCTCCAAGATCCACAGTTCACTACCGGTGAGATGCGTTACAGAAACATCGTCATCTTCATTGTTGTCGGTAACACCTTTAGTTCTAAGCAAATCGTCGGCATCATCATAATCATCATCACTATTACAACATTCATTTAACAATGTTTTGTTTTTTTTCCTATGTGAATGCACTATGCACTAATGAACGAAAGATGAGTGATTGGAAGGGCCGAATGTAAGACAGGCTTGCGTGCCCAATTCGTTACCCTTTGAAAATAAAGTTCGTTCGTTCGTTCATCATCAGTATGAGGTTTTTGACCACAAACGTTACAGACATGTTTTTTTTTTTTAATATGGTGGACTAGAAGAAGAAAAATCGTGAAAGTCTTCAAGATCTGAACATCAAAGACAACTAGGTCATAAACAGTATAGTGTCTCGAAAACTGGAAAAACTTTGGTGACGTTGAAAGCCACAGTTGTTTTGGAAGAACGTATATGGAACTGCAGACAGTTCATTGTGTAGTATGCTTAGTAAGGTGGAGAAAGGGATGTTTAGTGTAGAATGGATTGCCTCGCTTCATGGGTAATAGATTGTGAGAGTTGTATGGATTGTCTGCCCTGGTCATGTGGGAGTGTGGGGGAAATGAACAGGGTGATAGGTTGGCAGGGAATTCATCGCTTGGTGGTAGATTACCTATTGACAAAGGAGAGGTGGTCAAGCGCCTGTTGGATCAGGTGGAGAAAGCGGTGGAACAGAGTGAGCTCGCGTATGCGGGATTATATGACGGGGGATCGGAAGGGTCTCTGGCCGAATCTCAAACCTGAAAGGGAAGACCAGGAGAACTTTCATTCAGATGGCAGTTGGAACCATTAGCAATATGACTCCTCGCTGGCTGCTGAACGAGGGGAAGGAGCATGTTTGGGAATGTCCTGAGTGCAGTGATGTCGTTTCTTAGCTTAACTCAATTCAACTCATTGCGGCCACACTGGGTATGAAAATACACGAGGCAAGAGAACTGGCAGGAGATCGAGAATGATTTGGTTTGCATTTTACGAAGCTGGAGTCATCTCAGAGCAGTGAACATATTACGTCCCTTGCAGGACGTTGCGATGAACCCTAACTACAAGTTGATTTCCTAGGCAAGTTTATGATCAGTAGTTTGCCATTGCTTTCTGAACAAGACGTCAACGTTAAAGTTCAATTGGCTGGTATAGGGAATGAACCCCCTACCCCACAGTCAGCGCACCGGAAGCGTTAGCGCATTAAGCCACGTGATCACAATGTCTTCTCCCAGAGCTGTACTGGTCGGAAACAAATCCCCCACTGCTGGGGATTAAACCCGGACCAATGTATTGGCACGCTAGCGCACTTACCACAATGCTACCGCAGTCCCAGAGGTGTCAGGTGTTTCGTTGAATGTTGCCATGTTGAGGAGTAGCTGGCTGAGTGGCTAGAATCCCGGATTCTCCTTCGGATCACTCGGGTTGGAATCCTCGGTAAGGTGTGGCTTTTTTCTGTAGTGGGAAAAAAGACAATCCTAACCTTCACAGTTCGCGGCGAATGCACTAGCCAGGCGGCCTTAATTCATCAAGTTCAAGACCCCCACCCATAAACCACAAGGTAATATAAGGTAGTTAAATGATAGACAGTTGTCACGTTTAATTGTTCTCGAATCTTCTGGTTTTCATCAGATCCGAACGCGGTCATAAGCGCTGGTGTGTATTCAACTAGCGACGTGAAGGTTCTACGGACATCTCTAGAGGCAGATAGCAACGCAGCGACTGCATCTCTGGTAAGATCATTCTTTGTTTGTCCAAAAAAGGATTCAATTCGATTCTATCATTACCCCTACCCCCTTCAACCTTAAGGAGAAGTTATATTAGGGTCCATCCCTGGCTCAGATTAATAATCCTGTGACTGAGTCAGCCGCAAATAGCGACTGCCCAGGGTTTTACCCTCACAAGTGTATTAATTTGAAGATGAGTGTTGTCAGGAGTGTAAAGATGATAAAGACAGTGAATGACTCTAAAACAAACCCGCCTGTATGTGTGCCACAAAACTGTTAAACAGGGTTTAAAATGCAAGATGATTAATTTCATTCCAACATGACTCGGTCTCTTTGTGCAGGACAGCTTGCTGAAAGCGTCTTACAAAGCACGAACCCCATAGCGCCTGCGACAACCCCTTTCAGCCTCCGAGAAAACTGCACTCGTGAACAGAATGACGCAGCCGGGAATCGAACCCATAAGTTTCAATCAGGGAGGCATGCGCGGAGACTGCCACGTAGACTCCCTTCCAAAATTGTTTTTATTATACGTATAACAAAGATGCCCGTAATTTTCAACAGTCACCCGAGAATCCACACGCACTGGAATAATAGGTAGAGTTGAAGAAAATGATTGATGTCAATGGGAGATACTGGTTGGTTTGAATATATAGGTTTCTGATTGTTTTATATTGTTTCTAACTCATGGCATAGTTCCTCCCAAAACATTTTAACTCATAAGACATGTTAACTCCGAAGATATTTTAACTTGGAAGACTTTTTAACTCCCAGGAAAACTTAATTCCGAAGACATTTTGATCTCCGAAGACGGAGGTCAGCTAGGCTAAATGGATAAGAACGCTCGTTATTAAACCTACGGTGTGCTGGTGCGGAGGTAGCGGGTTCAACTCCTACACCGGTCAGCTGGACTAAAATGTTGACTTCTCGTCCTTGACTTTGGAGTTAAAATGTCTTTGGAGTAACTAATATAAAGTCGTAGAAGAGAGTTGGAAGGCAGTTGAGATACAGTCGAAGAAGACAATTGAAGACAATCCTGGAAGACTGTCGTAGAAGAAAGGTGAGATACAATCATAGAAGGTAGTTGGAAGACAGTCGTAGAAGACAGAAGACAGTCGTAGAAGACAACTGGAAGACAATCGTAGAAGCCTGTTGGACGACAGTTCAAAGACAAGACATAGAAGACAGTTCAAAGACCGTCATAGAAAAAAGTTCAAAGACAGTCGTAGAAGACAGCTGGAAGACAGTTGGAAGACAGTTGGAAGACGAGGCAGACGATGACTAAGATGACTTAGACACAGCGTTTGATAGCTTGATATCACATATCCCTTGAGCATGAGCATGCTTGAGACAGATGAATTGGGCAAGAGTCAAGGTTTTTCTTTGAGCTGTGATGAGACCAACACAACGTTCTTTGCTGCATGTTACATTATGACCACAGCACATTCTTTTTACCAGATTTCATTTTGGATACAACAATACTCTGTAAATGGTGATTTTTAAAAAATTGTTGTTGGATACAAAAATACCCTATAAATGGGGATGTTCTGTTGTTGTTTGGATACAATAATATTCTGTAAAATAGGCATGTTTTTTGTTTGGATACAACAATACTCTGCAAATAGTGATGCTTTTGTGTGTGTATGATACAACAATACTCTGTAAATAATAATTTGTTTTTGCTGTATGCAGCAATACTTTGTAAATAGTTATGTTATTTTGGATGAAACAATCATCTGTAAACAATGATGTTTTTTTTTCCTGCTAGGGGCTGTGATGTGAGAAAGCCATCACATTTTAAAATCTGAGTACAAGGAGGAATCGGTGTCATATATTTCTCTCACTTTAGCAAGCGACGAGCCCAGGCATTGACCCTCGCCCAACTGTGTTCATGACATTTCAGTTCATAGATAAACACACGTGTGTTGTGTTGCGCTCTTAAGAAGTAGAAAAAAAGGAGTAGAGACTACAGGACGCACTAGGCTACATAAAAAAATGAAACTATAGTTACAGACCGGGATTCGAACCTGTCACCTCCACATGACCGTGCCCCGCTACAGCAAGTCTTCTTCGACGCATCATTAACTAGACACGCGTGGAAAGGTGTATTCATTAGCCAGACAGGTCATTCTTTTGCGCCTCAGAACAGGACACAATAGATTACGCAACCACATGTATACAAAATTCAAGATTGGTGACTCAGCCATGTGCACATGTGGTTTGGCGTCGCAGACAGCAGAGCACATACTCCAGGATTGCCCAAACTCCAGGATTGCCCAAACTACAACATATCCAGGCGAACCTTCTGGCCTAGAGAGACAACAGTGGAAGATAAACTCTATGGACCGCTGAATGGACTAAAAAAGACTGTTAGATTCATACAAGAGACAACATTGCAGTTATAAACATATTTTAGGCGAACGAAAGAAGAAGAAGAAGATTAGCCAGGTCTATCTCCACCTGAACCCACAGCTATGGAATATTGAGACATTCACAGCATAGGTCAATGATGGTGTACATATACAGTGTGTTTGAAAAGTCTCACTAGACTTTGAATGTGAAACAAATTTGATGACGTCATTAAAAATGAACTCTACAGTCCATCGTGAAGCAATATGCAGCGAAAGGCTGTCGTCTGCTGAAGTAATTTTACGGGGTTTCTTGAAAGGAAATGTTTGCAAAAATAATGTGCACACTATTGAGAAATGGAAAGAATCAATCATAATTACCTTTCAAGAACTAATATCAGACACGTTGCAGAGAGTATTTGACAATATGAAGAGACGTGTACAGTCTTGTCTAAAGTCCGTGGAGAACATTTCTAACACATGTCACAATGAATACTTCATTGGTACTTTCCAGCTTCCCCAAAACATCGATAGACCATAGCAGTGACTTTTTTTTCGCATATCGTATTTACAGGACATCGCTGTCAACACCAGCATTTTACCGCTCTTGTTGATTTCTTGGCAAAATTACGCTCAGTAGTTTGCCATTGCTTTCTGAGTGACCGGCTCACATACCCCCGTAAGTATCCAACGCGACGCGATCCACTACCGAATCTCGCTCAGCTGCGTTACTCTACGTGGATATACGGGATTACGGGGAAAGTCGTTAACCCCTTAGCGAGGGATACTGGCATAGCAGTGACTACTGTCACT
Organism: Cepaea nemoralis; assembly: GCA_014155875.1. Classification (NCBI taxonomy): domain Eukaryota; kingdom Metazoa; phylum Mollusca; class Gastropoda; order Stylommatophora; family Helicidae; genus Cepaea; species Cepaea nemoralis. The sequence continues at coordinate 259,782 of JACEFZ010011052.1, read as the reverse complement.
TATTGAATATTTTAGCACATATCACATATATTTCATCACATTTGTTCTACATACAAAGTTAGTGAAGCTTTACAAACACCCTGTATAATTATTACGTTCTCTTTCTGCTGCTCCCGACAGAGTACGGCGCCGAAACTAAAGATTGTGGACAATAACGGAGGATTAACCAGGATTCCCTATGGGTATCCAGCCAGATTTCTTATTCGCATTAAGATTGCACCCAACGATTCCACGCCTCTGTTACTAAATGTTTCTTCGAGTACGGTAAGTATCATATAAGTATACGGTAAGTATAATATAACTGCTGTTGTTTTTTTTGGTTATTCTTGCTTTTCTTCGAGGGGATGACGTAATGCAACGTCTACAAGACCGGCTTACTGCAACAGTAGGCCGAACATTCTGTGCTGCAACTCCAGTCATTAGGTATAAAACTACACCGATTCCCATACAGGCAGTGAAAGAGCCTGTCCCTCTGTACGCCAAAACCAATTGTATTTACCAATTCACATGTAGTCTCCAGGCCTTCTACATCGGTAGAACAGAGAGACAGCAGAACAAAAGAGTGTCAGAACACATACCTCAATGGGTAGACAAGATACGACACACAGGCGATGCGAGCCTAATGGAGGCCGACACACCGGAAGCCTCCAGTGTCATCAATCGCAAGGCACATCCTCGAAAGCCGCCATGTGATTAAAGAGACATTGCCTTTCGCGTGTTGTTTAACACACAAAATACTTGCTTGTTAAAGTTTGCAGAATCAATAATGATCAATCAACGCAAGCCAGAATTGTGCAAACAGAAAGACATGTTAGTCAGCTTGAAATTACAGTGGTAGACAATCGACATTACTGTGCTAAAATGTGTATATTTCAGCTTGATGGATTTATCTAGAAATTTACTTTACGCTGTGTCAATTCTGCCGTATGTACCTGACGAGATGCAGCGAAATATGTCAGGCAATAAATCGTGCAATCTATTGTTTGTGTCTTCGGTATTCAAATTCGCAACGGGAAAACATTGTTTTGAATTTCTCTTCTTCGTTGGCACTAAGACCTCTTTATGTCTTATCTCTTTCATTGTTGATAATTATCAAAACTCCAAGTTAATGTCTATTTTCTTCCTAGTTGATACTTTGACCTTCATGTTAATGTCTTATTTCTTCATAGTTGGCACTTTGATCTCCACATTAATGTCTTATTTCTTCATCAATGTTACTTAGAACTCCACGTTAATGTCTTATTTCTTCGTCATTTTCACATATAACTCCACGTTAATGTCTTATATCTTCATCATTGTCACCTAGGACTACACGTTAGTGTCTTATGTCTTCATCGTTGTCACTCAGAACTCCATATTCATATCTTATTTCTTTATCGTTGTCACTCAGAACTCCACTATTAATGTCTTATTTCTTCCTCGCTGGCAGCTCAGCCCTCCAAATCAATGTCTTACTTCTTCTTAGTCGTCACTCAGACATCCAGGTTAATGTCTTTTCTCCTCCTTGGTGAAATTCCGACATCCACATTAGTGCCTTTCTTCGTTAACGTTGTTACTTTGACCTCCAAGTAAATTTCTTACCTCTTTCTCATTGAACTTTGTTAGTCTTTCCTTTTGAACCTAAGTCGGCGCATAGGGCAGAAGTCACGGCTCTCCATGTCCGGCGGTTCGCTGCTACCTGTTGTAGATCCTGGATGTTCACTTGGCCGTTGAATGAGCCTTATCTGATGATGGTTCTACACAGGGTCTCTCTTGGTCTTCCCCGTTTTCGTTTCCCTACCGGTGACCATATGAGGGCTTGGTAGGGGAGTCTTGTCTTGTCCATTCTGAGTACATGGCCGATGTAGTTCCAACGGTGTTTTCTTATAAAATTAGATACAATATCTTGCTTAGTCTCTTGTCTTATTTGCGCATTGGTTTTCAAATCTGTCCACTGGATGTTTAGAATTCTTCTAAGACATTTGTTCTCAAAATTGTCTAATTTTTTTTTAAAAATCTAAGGCTACCGTTGATTTCCAACTCTCACATCCATACGTTAGCACTGGAATCACACATTGACACTTATCATAACCTATTAACAGTGGCTGCTGTTACATAGATTTGTCAGAACAATGGAGAAGTCTGGCTGTGATAAAGTGTGTTAATTGACATGGTGGTAATATTGAAAAGGAATGAACACTATACACAACTTCAGTTCTCTATGACATTTCCTCAATAGTCAGGGTAAGGCCTGCGCCGTGAGCATGGAAACTCTTCTGTGGCTTTTGAGGAGACGCATCATG
>JACEFZ010011052.1:112500-242500 GCA_014155875.1 Cepaea nemoralis | reverse complement strand
GAGGGAGGAGGGGGAGGAAGGAAAGGGAGGAGGAAGAGGAGGAGAAGGGAGGAGGAGGGTGGAGGGAGGAGGAGGAGGGAGGAGGGGGTAGGAGGAGAAGGAGGAGAGGGAGAAGAAGGGAGAAGGAGGAGGAGATGATGAGGAGAAGGAGGCAGGAGGAGGGAGGAGGAGGCAGGAGGGAGGAGGGATGAGGAGGGAGAGGGAGGAGGAGGGAAGATGAGGGAGGAGGGGGCGAGGCGGAGGAGTAGGAGGGAGGAGGTTGGAGGAGAAGGGGAGAGGCCAGAGGGAGAAGGAAGAGGGAGAAGGAGGAGGTAGTAGAGGGAGAGGGATGAGAGGGAGGAGGAAGAGGAGAAGGGTGAGGGAGGAGGTAGAGGAGAGGAGAAGAGAGGGGGAGGAGTAGTTCGCCATTTCCGAATTCATACTCGTCTAGTCTCACCTTTCTACACGACTGTAGATAACTCCTTACACATAGAAACAGATGAAATGTTTATTATTGATATTGCCGTGGCATGGAGGAATATCAGCAGCAGAGTTGATTAAAAAAAAACAAAGACGAGATCTACAGAGAGCCATGAACGCCTACGCCAGCCGGCACGGACACTTGATGATGTATGATTGCCGTGGGACGATTCTGTGTAGTCACGTCATTTTCTTCCCCTTTCCCAGCGTTTTGGTTCGGGGATTCTTTCATCATCATCATCATATATTTACGTACGTTATTTTGGGAGGGGGAGCGAGGGAGGAGGAGGAGGAAGAAGAAAAAAAAAACTATGCACAGTTGACAGCTCTGAATGAAAGGAAGGCGTGTAGAAAATTTCATTCTCAATCGGATGGGCCGTTTCGCGAACAAATAAAGGACATACATATTATCTTTAAATTATATATTTACATACATACACTTTGTTTTATAGATATAGATATTATACTATATATAATATATGGGATTAACATAATCTCTTTGCTGGTCGGCATTATCAAGCCAGTTGCATAATGACTCTGACGATGATTGGTTCAATATGCAATGAAAAATGAATGAAAATTGGTTAAACAATTAAATCTATACTTACTCGTATAGTTTTTCAGAAATATTTGATCTATTTCTATGTGTTGTTCCATCTTTTCTTGTATGCCTCTGTTGTATTCCCCAAGAACTGCGATCCAGTTTTGGGATTCGCCTAGTCCGGGATAGGCAGGGATGAACTTTGAGAGCAATACCAAAAAAACTAGTTAGATAATACTTCGGTCCAAATCAAGGAAATAAGAACATTTCATAAGTTTCAACTTTCATGATTTGACGATAAGCAACATATGGTATAATTAATTGTGTAAAGAATTTCTAATTTCTTTTAAGGACAGAGGAGGTGATGTGTTAGAATCGTGTTTTAACAGTGACTGTTGTTTATATGTCCTGTACTTCAGGTTGATTAAAAAGCGTTCATGGAGTTAATACGGCGTTTTAATGAAAAATCACTCATCTGGTGACGGACAGTTAAAAATAAAGAGCCAGGTATACTCAGTACACTCCATGCTTGACAAGCAGCTCCTTATTTGAATTTCAAAAATTAACATAAGGTCAGAAAGGAAATACCCGTACATAATGTCAGAAACAAAACACATAAAATAAACAAACAGTGCACAAAGCGATAACCAATGTAAGAAAATATATTATTGAACGTCTCGTACAGAACATTTAGTTTTAATAATCACCGTTGTTAGGCGATTGCTCTTCTAACTTAGGATGTAGATTGTGCCCTTTGAGCCTAGTGATATATTTTAACAAAGCCTACTGACACATGCAAACACAAGAAGACTCAAAATAAAATAATTCTGCCAAATATGAAGAAATCCACCAGACAAGTAATAAATTATGTAAGGAGCAAAAGAAGCATGGCTTAGGAAAAGTGCTTAGGAAATTGAAAACAACACAACAGTCAAAATAACAAATTAGGCACAAAAGAATTCACGGAACTTACTAATAAAAGCACAAGTACAGTCAACAGGCTGATAATCTAAAAATACAGATTATACATGTAGGGACAGATTATCGGAAAAAGAATTTATGAGGATAACAGAGGGGGAACAGTGTGATATTAGATTAATAATGAAGCGACTACCAATTTTGCAAGATGGAGGTTCGAAAGATTCTGCAAAGCGGCCCCCCCCCCCCCCCACCCCCCCAGTGCAGATACATACAACAGAAATGATTAAAACTTTAGATAAATATGGACTAGATCAAGTCACCCGACTGTGAACACATTATATGATACTGGAGATATACCTTTGAATTATGTAACTTGTATTTATGTGCAATCAAGAAAATGAGGCGCCTGGAATGTGATCAACATGAACATAGTTATAAATGAGTCACATCACAAAGATTTGCTACGATTATCATGCAAAGAGTGAGAAGAAATTAATAACCTGAATAGAGGAAGAACAATGTGGGTTTGTAGAAGAAGGGTACAGTAAATGCTGTGTATATGCTGCGAACAAAGTTATGAACGTTGCTATCGAGAAGTAAACAAGCGATATACATACTTTGCTTTATTGACTATACAAAGGCTTTGATCAGAGTTAGACATGTCAACATGGTGGATATGCTTGTAGACTACAAATTGATGGGAAAGACATCTAGACTTATAAAAAAAATATATTGGAAAACACCCAAGCTGCCATAAGGATTATAATGAAGTGAGCGACAATATCAGCCTATAATAGAGTCAGTGTTAGGCAGGGATGTGTAAGGTCTCCACATCTTTTTTCCTGTACAGTGAAAATATTTTCCGTAATGAAAAGATATAAATGCGAATCAGCAATTGGACGACGAAACACAATAACATCGAAGATATGCAGATGATACAGTATTGATTGCAGACAATGCGCAGGATCTGCAACAATTAGTAGATGCGGTTGTTGTACACAGTGAGCAACTGGGGTTAGAATTAAATTGCAAAAGACACAGGTTATGGTCGTCACTAGGAAGACGAAGTACCACAATGTAATATACAAGAAATGGGAATATTCTTCAACAAGTGAATCGATACAATTATCTCGGAACAGTCATAACATCTGATGGGAGATGCCTTGAAGAGATTAGAACAAGAATCGCCATGGCGAAAGTAGCCTTTAGCAAGATGAAAAACATTCTGACCAATAAAAAGATGTCAATTAAAACGAGAAAAAGAGTGTTGGGGGATATATAGAGCCTGTTCTTTTGTATGGATGTGAAACTTGGACAATGTGCAGTCAAGCTGAAAAACATCTGATGGCTGCAGAAATGTGGTTTCTGAGGAAAATGCAAAGAATACCATGGACAGACTAGAAAAACCAATGACCAAGTACTAAAGGAAACAAATGAAAATCGTAAATTGATTAGAGAAATTAGACGTAGACAATCAAAATATTTTGGACATGTTATGAGAAGAAATGGATTGGAGAACTTAGTGACAACTGGCAAGATCGAAGGGAACAGACCAAGAGGAAAACCGAGAGGAAAATACCTGGATGGCTTGGCCACATGACATGGACGAGACAGGAACACTGAGCTGATCCACGACTCTGGTGATCGAGTGAAATGGCGAGTCATGACCGCGCACGCTTTCCGGCATGGCACATGATTGATTGATTGATTGATTAATTGAAGTTCACTGAGCCTAAAATGGGAACCAGAAAATATCATAGGATAGTTAAAGGTGTGGCAGACTCTGATAATCACAGACTCACCAGGTGGGTAGGTCTCCCAGTCCATGTTCTACCGAAATGTAATAGCTGTATATTAGAAATCATGTTAGATAACTCAAGTCACGTTCGTCGGTAATAACCGAATTAAAAACCCGATTATGTAAATCAGCTTGGTTAGATATATTATAAATTATGTTAGATAGCTCACGTGATGCCGCTCGTTGACAAATTCTGTTAGATGACCATTTGATAATGATTGTTAAAAGCTGAATTATGAGTCATTTTAGATACCTAGAGTGGTACCAATCGTTGAACGATATATTAGGTATAAATATGAAACTATTAAGACCCATGGTGTGTGTGGTGTGTGTGGGTGTGTGTGTGTGTGTGTGTGCGTGCGTGCGTGCGTGCGTGCGTGCGTGTGTGTGTGTGTGTGTGTGTGAGAGGAAGGGAGGTGTGTGGTTTACGGTTCTAACTATATTAGTTGAATGAACATGGAAGTAATTGGGATATCCGTTGGGCACGACTTTTGTCGAGAGTCACGAGTTACTCAGAGCTGTTGATTGAGTGAGTGACAGAGCTCTAGCATTCTCACCTAGGACGGCGGACGGGCGATTTAAAGTCCGAAGACTTGTGACATTTTTATGCGGCTACTCCTTTGTGTTAAATTATTTGAATTTGTGTAAATACATACCAAAACAAATTGTATTTTGGATGTCAAACATTTTACACCTGATTGTGCATAAATGAGGCCTGTTAAATCCAAATATCACATTTATTTGCCTGTAGCAGCTCTGTATTTTTTTTAGATACATGCATTTAATCAACATCATTACAATATTTTCTATATAATGCTCTAGGAAAAAAAAAAAACTATTGCTATCTAGTCCTTTTAAAAATTTGGAATTCTAATGGTTTGTAGCGAGCCCAAGAACCACTATGACGACCGTTATTTCTTTTGTTGTCAATATTAAGGGAATTAATGGAAAACAATTTTAAAAAAAAATGGAAATACCCAGATTTAGATTCTGCTAAACGACCTGGTCCACGCGGAGATAACATATAAATTCCATCTTTCAGTTAATTTCGGATTCACTGCTAGAAGATGAAACGGCAGTGGTACGAAATTTCGAAGATGATTTTACAGATGCTGCTCAACGTATCGACCGGCGTGAATTGAATAATCTAATCCAAGATCTATATCTCTCCAAGGAATCTTCAGAAAATTTGGCTTCAAGAATGAAAACAAAAAAAAATTACTTACTGCTGAAACAAAGGTTACATTTTATCGCAGCAGAGAGCAAGGTTTTCTTCCATTCTTCTGTAAAGAAAACAGTCTTGTGTTGTGTACTAATGTAGGAGGTCTTGTAAACGAAATGGGTGTGAGTTATACGCCAGATGAGTGGCGACGTTTCATTGACAGCTTTAAAAGAAGTTTGAACGGTGTTATCTTACACATGATAACAAATATGGCTCAATCCCAATTGCCTTTCTATAAGAGATACACATCGCACAAAGAAATAATGGCCGTTGAGGGATGAACTTAAAGTTGGTGCAGAAAATATTGTCAACAAGCTTCTTATTGATCGAAACAGAGTTCTACTGTCACCATTACATATTGTAACATGCTTGGGTTCATTAACAATACCGGCCCTGAGAAATAACAGACGGAGGTAAAATGAGGCTGGGTGGTAGGTCCCCGGAAAGGGCAAATAAGGAGACAGACGGGGAAGGTTGGAGCCAGTGAGTTTAAGGGGGGAGTCGAGGAGGCGTCAGCCCGCTAGTGTGATTGTGAGGCAGACAGTATGGGCTTGGGAGGAGTGTTGTGTGGAGTCAGGGGACTGGAGAGTTACTTGAAGCGTAAACCCAGAGAGGGTCGGATAGTTTGTTGAGGCCTAAACCCAGAGTGGGTTGGATCGAGTAAGTTCGGGCCGGGGAGAGTGGCTGGATAACTGTCGTGGTGGATTAGATTAAGAAGGCCTGGAGAAGGCAGTGTTATTTGAGTGTTAGGTTGTGATGAGGATATATTCTGGAATTACTATTACTGGATTTATATATGTTGCCTGTTTCCGTATTCATTCATCATTAAAGGGATATACTGTGCGCAAACGCAATATTGTTCAGTGACTAATAGATGTGTACTACAGTAATGACTTGTGTTGTGGGACATGGGGATAACCCAGCTTACACTCTGCAGTGATATAGAAGGAGCATCAGGATCTAGACAACGACCAATCTAATTCTGTTGCAAAAGAGATTGTGACACATATAAAGCTTTGGTTGATGTAGCAATTTGTTAAGGCACTGAAAAAAGATGTTACCTATTTTAATTATTTATGCAGGAAGTGTTTGTAATTGAGCATAGAAAAACTTACAGATGGAATTTTTTAAGGACCTTAAATTAGAAAATTAATAAATGTTATTGATTCGATGAACATAAGAGGGTTCACAGCTTGGTCTAAATTTGTTTTAGTTGTGCAAAACTTTCTGGATAGCTTTAAAGCAGACAATTATTTTGAATTAGTTGAAAACATGCTGTCAAGTCTTTGTAAGCTTGGATGCAACATTAGCATAAAATTGCCCCAATAACCATTTACATTTCTTTCCAGAGAATCTTGGTGACTTTAGGGAGCAGCAAGGTGAAAGATTTCACCAAGATATAAAAACAATGGAAGAGTGATAACTGGGACTTTGGGATGCCTACATGCTGGCAGATTGCTGTTGGAACCTTAAGCATGACTGTTCGCGCATATCACATTCCAGGAAGTCCTTAACAAGAAAATTTTCGGGTAGCGGGGTAGGGGTATCCCCTATCAAAGGAGAAGTAAGGCGCCTCCTTCCCTCCGCTAGCCTACTGGACACCCTTAGGCAAGGTGAAGTACCCGTTTAGCCCCCCAATCAGGGTTACGTGAAGCCATGGGTGCAGGTGGTGGATGAAGATGGAGAGCAGCCAACAGATAGTTGTAGGTTATGGTCTCCACCTTCACGACGGTAGGCAGAGGATCTCTATTTTGAGGAGACAATGGCTACGGTCACTGACCAGTATGGTCACTGCTAGGAAGGAAAGCAATGGCAAACTACCTTCTTTACAGATGCCAAGAAAATCATGTTGTGTGAAATCATTGATAATCAGAGAAACGGCGTAAATGGGTGCTCCATAGGAGCAGCCTCGCCCGGTAGGGATAGTCATGCGCACCAGGTGACTCCAGACCGTCAGCAGGCTACTAGGTGCAACAGATTAATATCATTGAAAGTAGGAACTTGGAACGTTAGAACAATGAATGCAGATGGAAAATTAGAAAACATCAAAAAAGAAATGGGGAGAGATTATTAGGAGTTATTAGGAGTATCGGAAACGAGATGGAAAGGAGCAGGGATAAGGACAGGAGAGGATTGTAAGATTATTTACTCTGGGGGAGAAGAACAGCAAAGAGGTGTAGCCATTATATTAGATAAGCAAACATCAAATTCTGTCAAAGGATATCATGCTGTGTCAGACAGAGTCCTATTAGTAAAATTAAACGGAAGTATATGCCCCAACAAGTGAAAGCAGTGAAGAAAGCATAGAGGAATTTTATAATGACGTGGAGTCTGCTTTGAAGAACTGCAAAAAATCAGAAATAAATATCATAATGGGTGATTTCAACGCAAAAATAGGACAGCAAGGCGATGGATGCAGTGTATGCAACCATGGTTTGGGAGAGAGAAATGAAAGAGGATACAGACTTGTAGAATGGGCAAAAGAACAAGAAATGGTTGTAGGAAACACCTGGTTTAATCAGCATCCTAGAAGATTATGGACATGGAGGAGTCCAGACAGCAGGATTAAAAACCAGATAGATTACATCCTGATTAGCAAAAGGTTTCGAAATGCGTTAACAGTCGTAAAAACAGTTCCAAATGCAGACTGTTACAGTGATCACAGATTAATTACAGGCACATTGAGGGTAAAGTTAAAGAAGGTCAAGTATACAGCAGGAAACCCTAAATATGACTTGTGCAAATTGAAAACTGACAAAGAAATACAAGATAATTTTAACATAGAAGTAAAGAACAAATTTGATATATTGTCTGATCTAGAGATCCTGTTTCAAGATGTAGATGATCAATGGGAAACGATGAAGAATTCAATCAGTTGCGCAGCAGAAAAAACTATTCCAAAGTAATGAAAGTGGGCCGTAAGACTATGGATGACTGAAGAAATTTTACAACTAATGGAAACAAGAAGACAGAACAAAAATAATCCTGCCAAATATGAAGAAATTCACAGAAAAGTGAGAACCTTATGTAAGGAGGCAAAAGAAACATGGCTTGAGAAAAATTGCAGAGAAATTGAAAAACAACACAACAGTAACAATGCGAAACTAATGCACAAAAGAATTCAGGAGCTTACTAATCAAAGAACACGTACATCAGCAGGCTGTCTAAAGACAAAAGATGGAAGAGTCATAATAGAAAAAGATCAGATCTTACATGAATGGTCAGATTATGTGAAAAACCTTTATGACGATAACAGAGACGAACAGTATGATGTCCAAAATAATAATGAAGGACCAGCAATTTTAAAGATGGAGGTTCAGAATGTGCTTAACCATATGAAATCTGGCAAGACCCCCGGTTCAGACAGCGTCACAACAGAAATGATTAATGCTTTAGAAGAATATGGAATAGATAAAGTTACCAGTCTGCTTAATACAATATATGATACTGGAAATATACCTCAGGAGTTATGTAATACTGTATTTATTGCAATCTCAATGAAATCAGGAGCCTTGGAATGTGATCAACATCGAACAATTAGTATAATGAGTCACATCGCGAAGATTTTGCTAAGAACTATCATGCAAAGAGTTAGGAGGAAAATACAACATGAAATAGGAGAAGAACAATGTGGGTTTGTGGAAGGCAAGGGTACAGTAAATGCTGTGTATATACTGAGAAACATAATCGAACGTTCTATAGAAGTAAACAAAGATCTACACCTTTGCTTTATTGACTACACAAAGGCTTTTGATAAAGTGAGACATGTCAACATGATAAGGATGCTTGAAGATCTACAAATTGATGGAAAAGATCTTAGACTTGTAAAAAACATATATTGGAAACAACAAGCTGCCATAAGAGTTGATAATGAAGTAAGCCAATATCAGCCTATTAAAAGGGGTGTGAGACAGGGATGTGTAATGTCTCCAGATCTGTTTTCCCTGTACAGTGAAAGTATTTTCAGAAATATTGAAGATATGGAAGGAATCAACATTGGGGGACGATGCATCAATAACATTAGATATGCAGATGATACAGTCTTGATTGCAGACAATGAACAGGACCTGCAAAATTTAGTAGATGCGATTGTTACACACAGTGAACAACTAGGGTTAGAATTAAATTGTAAAAAGACACAGATTATGGTCGTCACTAGGAAGGACGAAATACCACAATGTAATATACAAGTAAATGGGAATATTCTTCAACAAGTGAGCAGGTACAATTATCTCGGAACAGTAATAACATCTGATGGGAGATGCCTTGAAGAGATTAGAACAAGAATCGCCATGGCAAAAGTAGCCTTTAGCAAGATGAAAAACATATTGACCAATAAAAAGATGTCAATTGAAACGAGAAAAAGAGTTATGCTACATTGAACCTGTACTTTTATATGGATGTGAAGCGTGGACAATGAGCAGTCAGGCTGAAAAAACATCTGATGGCTGTAGAGATGTGGTTTCTGAGGAAAATGCAAGAATACCATGGACAGCCAGAAAGACCAATGAACAAGTCCTTCAAGAAACAAATGAAGATCGTAAATTGATTAGAGAAATTAGACGTAGACAGTCAAAAATTTTTGGGCATGTTATGAGAAGAAATGGATTGGAGAATTTGGTGACAACTGGTAAGATCGAGGGGAACAGACCAAGGGGAAGACCTAGAAGCAAGTGCCTGGATGGCTTGACCTTGTGGCATGGTCGAGACAGAAACACGGAGCTGATCCACGACTCTGGTGATCGAGTGAGATGGCAGAACATGACCGCCCACGCTTACCGGCATGGCACATGATGGATGGATGGACTACAGATGCAAAAATGCTAGTGGTAAAGTTTTAATACATTTTTGGTGTTTTATATGAAGGCAATATATGCACTGGTATTTAGTAACGAGCTTTGAAATCAATATTACAAATCATATTATATAACACAGTTGGTGCCGAGCGTTGAAATTAATATTATAAATTATGTTAGATAATTTATTTGGTATCGAGCATGGAAATTAATATTATAAATTATGGTAGATAATTTATTTGGTATCGAGCATGGAAATTAATATTATAAATTATGGTAGACAATTTATTTGGTATCGAGCATGAAAATTAATATTATAAATTATGGTAGACAATTTATTTGGTATCAAGCATGGAAATTAATATTATAAATTATGGTAGATAATTTATTTGGTATCGAGCATGGAAATTAATATTATAAATCGTGTTAGATAACCCACATGGTTTGACCGTGCATAGCTATATTATAGATTATGTTAGGCATCTCATGCGGTGCTGAGTGTTCAAGTCTATATGATAATGCTAGGTATCATGTGTGGTACATGATTTTGTTAGTTTTTTGTGATACAGAATGTGTGAGGTTTATATACTTCAGATGCCTGAACTAGAATAGATATTAGCAACCATAAATATTTAGTTATCTATGTGATCTAACATTTAATAAAGTATATATCACTGATATTAATATTTGTTGCCCAGCTGTTTACATTTCCAGAGCACATCTTTCTCTGTTTTTCTCTGCTTTTGTTGCCAAGTATTTTCCACCAGCAATTAATTTCCCTTATTCCACCAATATTACTGACTTATAATCATAATTTTAATCACCATTATTACCATCAATATCATCATCATTACCGTGAGCCGTGCAAACTTACGCAGGCATTCGTATCTCTCCACTTATCTCATCCTTGGTGTATTGGATCAATTCTACTGTTGCTATTTCTCATTGCCAGCAACTTAGACTATAGAGAATTATTTCACTCTATCTCTCCTTTTTTTATAGCTAATCTTTCCTGTCGTCTCGATTTTCGTCAATGCTTCTCCTCTCATTAAATGACTAAAACAGTTTTGTCTATTTCTTACAGATATGTATAATGTTCTTTTCGTTTAGTCTCTTTCAGACAATAATTTAGTTACTTTGTCCGTCAAAGTTATTCGCAACATTCATCTCAGAAACCACATCTCCGCACCAAGCTCTGTCTAATGTGTTCATATACATTTCAAGGTGCACTGCCGTACAGAAGAAGTGGTTAGATATACCATCCCAATAGTCTTTTTCTAACATTGAATAAAAATGATTTATCACATAAGAAATTTTATATTGTTATGCCCTATACATTTTCCTTACGGTTTCGATGAGCCAATTAACGAGTCCTGAAGTTGATAACTGCTTGGACTATTTCTGTTTACCTCACTTCTCTTTCTTCACTTTGCCGTCTTGACAAACGATAGTGTAATACTGAGTACTTTACAAAACAGGCATTACAACTACAACCTAAGGCGGGCACCAGAAATGGAGTTATACCTCTCTAAAGCACAAAGCTTGCGTTAAAATGTAGAGACCATGTGTTGCCCGTTATTTCCTGACTAGTTTACTTCAAACGAAAGATAACACCAATACATCTGTACTAAAACTAGCTGAAGAAGCTGCCAAATCAGCAGACAATGCTCTAAGTGGCCATGTGTCGAAGCTTCGATCCTTGATTAGATAAAGACAAAGGCCTAGGGCCTGGTCTATAATGTCATGATATTTAGTCTGCAGGTTGCATATCTTGGCACCAGGATAAAGCTTTTACTCTTCCAATTACGCTTCTCGTAGTATTAGTAGTAGTAATAATTGTGGTATCAGTAATAGTAGTAGTAGTAGCAGCAGCAGTAGAAGTAGTAGTAGTATTAGTAGTAGTAGTAGCAGCAGCAGCAGCAGCAGTAGTGGTAGTAGTAGTAGTAGTAGTAATAGTAGTAGTAGTAGTAGTAGTAGTAGTAGTAGTAGTAGTAGTAGTAGTAGTTGCAGCAGTAGTAGTAGTAGCAGCAGCAGCAGTAGCAGCAGTAGAAGCAGTAGTAGGAGTAGTAGTAGTAGGAGTAGTAGTAGTAGTAGTAGTAGTAGTAGTAGTAGTAGTAGTAGTAGTAGTAGTAGTAGTAGTAGTAGTAGTAGTAGTAGTAGTAGTAGTAGTAGTAGTAGTAGTAGTAGTAGTAGTAGTAGTAGTAGTAGTAGCAACAGCAGCAGCAACATCGCTAACAATATTATGTATCACAAGAACACACGGCAAGTGATTGGTGGAATTTTGAGGTCAGGCGACAGATAGTTGTTGGTTATGGTCTCAAAATTCGCGACGGTAGACTGAGGATCTCTTTAACGAGACCGAACTTTAACGGTCACCGAAAAGTATGGTCAATGTCTGGAAGGAATGTTCGCACTTTAAACGCAGAGGGAAAATTAGATCACATCAAACAAAAAATGGAAAGAGAGAATATTACTATTTTAGGAATGTGTGAGGCGTGATGGAAAGAGACTGAGATTAAGAAAGGGGTGGATTTTAAAATTATATATTCTGCGGGAGAGGAACGGCAAAACGGTGTAACATCTATATTGGATTTGAAAACATCAAAATTTTTTAAAGGAAATAGGGCAGTGTCAGACAAGATTATATTTGTGAAGTTAATCGGCAGAACTTATGACATAAATGCCATTTAAATGTATGCCCAAACAGGAGAAAGCAGTGAAGATAGTGTAGAGGAATGTTATAATGACATGAAGAATGCTTTGGAGAAATGTAAAAGTTCAGAAATAAACATCATAATGGGTGACTTCAAAGCGAAAGTAGAAAAGCAAGGCAGTGGATGCACAATAGGTAAACATGGTTTGTGAGAACGATATGAGAGAGGATACAGACGTGTCAAAATGGGCAAAGGAGCATGAACTGATTGTAGGAAACACTTGGTTTAAGTAACATTCAAGACGATTATGGACATGGAGGAGTCCTGGAAGCAGGATTATAAACCGGATTGATTGCATCCTGATTAGCAGAACGTTTCGAAAAGCGTTAACAAACGCCAAAACAGTTCCAATTGAGGACGGTTACAGTGATCACAGATTGATTACAGGCACATTGTGGCTAAATTTAAAGAAAGTTGAGTATACACAAGGAAACACTAAATATGATCTGTGTACATTGTAAAATGACAAGGAAATACAAGACAATTTTAACATAGAAGTGAAGAACAGATTTGATGTATTCTCTGATCTATAGATCGTATTTCAAGATGTGGATGGTTAATGGGAAAAGCTGAAGAATTCAATCAGTTTTGCTGCAGAAAAAACTATCCTAAAGTTAAAGAAAGTAGATGGTAAGAAATAGATGACTGAAGAAATGTTTGCGACTAATGTAAACAAGAAGACATAACAAAAATAATCCTGACAAACAGGAAGAGATCCACAGAAAAGTCAGCGTATTATGTAAAGAGACAAAAGAAGCATGGCTTTGGAAAAATAGCATAGAAATTGAAAAACGACACACCAGTAAAAATACAACATTAATGCACACAAGAATTCAGGAGCTTACAAATAAAAGAACTTGTGCATCAACTGGCTGCCTGAGAACAAAATATAGAAAACATCATAATAGAAAAAGATCAGATTTTACATGCATGGGCAGATTATGTGAAAAATCTTTATGATGATTGCTGTGGAAATGTGGTTTCTGAGGAAAATGCAAAGAATACCATGGACAGACAGAAAAAGCAATTACCAAGTCCTACAAGAATCAAATTAAAACCGTGATCTGATTAGAGAAATTATCCGTAGACAGTAACAATTTTGTGGACACGTTATGAAAAGAAATAAATTGTAGGACTTGGTGACAACTGGCAAAATAGAGGCGAAGAGAACAAGGGGAAGGCAGAGAAGTAAATACCTGGATGGCTTTGTCACGTGCTATGGTCGAGACAAGAACACAGAGCTGATCCAAGACTCTGGTGATCGTATGAGATTGCGAAACACGACCGCCTACGCTTATCCGTATGGCACGTGATAATGATGAGTAAGTTTCGACACCTCCACATAAATTGGTGAGGTTTCATGGTGATGGTACTTATTTTGATGCTAGAAATATTTATGTATTACCGTGTGACCAGTGGTAGGTGCTCAAGGTTCAAGGTTTAATCTTACCGGATTTTTCCGATCAGCTCTATTGATCTTTCGATCCACCTTCATAAGGCATTGATCTGGTCTATAATCTTAGAGAATGTAATGCTGTATGACTCCCATTTGCACCTCGAACCAGAATGGTGTTTCGCCAGATACTCGCACATGTGCTTGCCGTTCATAATATAATGTTTTCATTATATGGATCAAATGTACCTTTTACACGGTGTTCCACAACGTATGCTGTTGAACAATGTTGGAGACTCATCATCATCTCATCTCATCATGTTCCTCTTGTACCTTGCGGTGTCGAGGTGAAGTATAAACTTCGTGAGAGTGCCCGGTTATGGGCTTCGTATATCGACATTCCCATGGATTCTGTTATTCCCTCCGTCCAACGTTTACGTGGTCGGCCTCTTCCTCTGTTTCCATCTGGTCTGTACATCATTGCTTGTTGTGGCATGCTGTTGACTGGTAGCCTACATGCATGGCCAAACCATTTGACTTGCTGCTTTCTAATAAAATCTAGAGCAGCTTTAACCCCCACTTTAGTCCTGATTTCTTCATTTCTGATCTTATCTCTTCTTGATACGTTGAGTATTCTTCTCAGGAACCTCATTTCTGTTGTTGTGATTTTTCTTTTCTCTTTTTCTGTCATTGTCCAGGTTTGGCATTGGTAGCACAGAGTTGGTAGGAAGATTGTGTTGTAAAGTGCTTTCTTAGTAGTTATTGATACATGTTTGTTCTTTAGTATTGGTGCCATTTGTCCAATGAGTTGATTTGCCTTATTGCACCTATTTTCGATCTCGTCTTCTGATCTGCCATTTGATGATATTATACTTCCTAGGTACTTGAAGCTCTTTACTTGTTTCAAGGGATGTTCGTTTAGGTGAATTGTTGCTGTTTGTTCTTCTTTAGTTATAGTCATTACCTCTGTTTTGCTTGTGCTAATTTTCATGTTATGTTCCCTACACATTTCGTTTAGACTATTCATGTGGTCTTGTAATTCAGCTTCTGATTTTGCTATTAGTGCTTGGTCGTCCGCAAACAGGAGTTCTCTAATGGTTAGATTTGCAGATGGTTCTTCTTCTGTGTTCTCGTCATGCGGTATTCTTGCTGTCTCTGCTTGGCTGGTTTCTTTACATATGTTGTCTATATATGTTATGAACAAGAGAGGGGACAGGACACAACCTTGTCGTACTCCAGATCTTATGGTGAAGGGTTCTGAGTGTCCTCCAGTTGCTCTCACTATGCATTCACTGTCGTTGTATAAACTTCTACATAGGTTTGTTAGATGTGTACTCACTCCATATTGTTTAAGGATTTCCCACAGCTTGTTTCTATCTACCCTATCGAATGCCTTTTCTTGGTCAACAAAGGCTAAGTAGAGTGTTTCATTGAATTCAATTGATTTTTCTATAAGTTGTCTAAGAGCAAAAATGGCGTCTGTGCATCCTTTGTTTTTCCTAAATCCAAGCTGCGTTTCGCTTAGCTGGGGTTCTAAAGTAGTTCGTAATCTTTTTTCAAGAATTTTGCAAAATATTTTCCCAGTATGACTCAACAGTGAAATGCCTCTGTATTGTGTGCAATCTCTTTTGCTGCCTTTGTTTTTCCAAATTGGGATAATTATGGCGTTTCCCCAGTCTCGTGGTGTCTGTTGTTCTACCCAAACATGGTTGAATAGTCTATGTAGCCAAGCTGTTCCTACTTCCCTTGCTGCTTTAATTAGTTCATTTGGTATTTCATCCTGTCCTGGTGATTTGTTCAATGGGGCTAATCTGATGGCTTCTATAATTTCTTCTTTTAGTATGTCTGGCTTCTAGTTCCTCGGTGACATCTGTGTAGGTCTCTTGAATTCCTGTGACATCTGATGGGATGTTGAGAAGTTGTTCAAAATACTGCTTCCATCTTATTAGGATCTGTTTTTGTTCACTTATTGGTTCTCCATTTTCGCTGTTAATTATTTCAGTTGGGTCAAAGGGTTCTCCTCTGGTTCGCATTGCACTTATCTTTTTGTAGAAGTTTCTGGTTGCCTCCTTGTAGTTTTTATTTAGGGTTTCTCCATACTCTTCCCAGTCTTTCTGTTTTTCCCTCTTTACTATTCTACTCACATGTCTTCTCGCTATTCTGTATTCTCTGTAATCACATTCCTGTTTGCTCTTCAACCACTTTTTATATTTTTCCTTTTTTTCTTTTACCGCTTTCTTTACTTCTGCGTTCCACCAACTTGTTATTTTCTTTATCCGTGTTTTGCGTTTTTTCGTGGTTCCGCATGTTATTTTTGCAGTATTTAAAATGCTTGATTTGAACATCTCCCATTCTTCTTCCACTGTTTTTCTTTCCGTAGGTAATTTTACAAAGAGTTCAGTTAGTTCTTTCTTATAATTTTCCCTTACTGCCTCGTCTTTAAGGTTTATTAAGTTTACTGATTCGCATGGCATGTATTTTCCTGCTCTTTGTTTTCTTCTTCTAATGGTTCTTATTGTGGCAACGACTGCTTTATGATCTGTGTTTATACTGAAATTGGGCACTGCTCTTGCATCTAATATATTTCTCTTTCTGTTATTTCTTGTTAATATAAAATCAATTTGGCTTTTAGTATCTAGATCGTTCCATTTATACCAGGTGTATACTTGTTAATCTTTATGTTTATAGAATGTGTTTGTTATATAGAGGTCGTGTTGGCTGCAAAGCTCTAATAGTCTACTTCCGTTATCATTCCTTTCATTTTGCTGATCTCCAAATGCTCCCAGGTGTTTTTCTATGCCCACTCTGTTATGTCCTAGTCTTGCATTGAAGTCTCCCATAACTATGATGTTGTCCTGCTTATCTATTTTATTTAGCACATCATGTATGTCTTCGTAGAAGTCCTCGCATTCTTGCTCATTATTGTTTGCATTACATGGTGCGTATATCTGTACATATGTTGTGATTGTTTGTTCTTTTATTCTCACTGTTATGATTCTTTCTGATATATATTTTATTTCTAGTATTGCTCTTGCTAGCCGTGGTTCGATGACTATTCCCACACCGTGTCTTGCCCTTTCTTGCTGTTCTACTCCAGAGTAAACAAACGTGTAACTGCGGTGGAGCTCCTTGCATCCTTTCCCTTTTGTTCTGGTGTCCGCTATTCCCATCAGACCAATATTCCTCTTCTCCATTGTTTCTATAAGCTCTTCTTCTTTACTATTGAAACCACAGACGTTCATTGTGCCTATTTTTTGAATCGCTGATCTATCTCGTAGTCCATTAACATTGCCAGGTCGATAGCCGTTTGGGTCAGTCCGTTTATACTTCTTAGTTTTTCTACGAGCAGTTGGAGACACCTCCACATAAATTACGGTTTCAAGATGGCGACGGACGGTCGTGTTGTTTTGTGTTCGTTAACTTTTTCGCGTAGGGGATGGATTTATTCATCTCTTGCGTGTAATTGGTGTGCCAGGATGTAAAACTAGGAGTTTCTACTCAAGATCTGCGCGGGTGCTACGGAGTTCGTGCATCGAGCGAAGCCATCCTTGAGTGAATTTTCAGCAGCGTGTGTGGTTATCAGCAGTCTTGTGTTTACGTTTTTTCAACATGGCGGAACAACGTGTGTTTTCCGAGCTGTCAACAGTCAACATAACGAAGCGGCGTGGTAGCCGCGCAGGGACAAAGAAGCAAGGTAAGCGCGGGGGTTTGAGGCGTTTTAGACTCAAGTGTCACCGTCTAGGACTCAGGAACATCCGTATTCTATATTGGAACTGTGCCAGTGTAAAACAACGGGGCTCTATTTTAGAAACCCTAGTTTACAGGAACGACATTGTAGCACTCCAGGAGACGAGACTGGGCGATCAGCTACTCCGAATTGCCGGCTTCAAATGTTTCTACAACAGACGACATCTGGGAACGGCGATTCTCGTTCGCGACAGCATGGTGGCGTCAGAGCTAGACATGTCCAGTTGGGACAGTGACGATATACAAATACAGGCGTTGAGAGTTCATTCCAGTATACCATTCGTGTTGGTTAATGTTTATGCCCGCAATGCGAGTATGGACGCCCAGAAGTGGCAGTGCTTAAGTGGCATATTAGGCCACGAGAGAAATGTTATTTTCTGTGGTGACTTCAACGCTAAAGGCAGATCATGGGGAAACACTTCCTCCAATACACAAGGGGAGGAGCTCGAGACTGCACTGGAAACCATCGACCTGGTTTGTATCAACAGTGGCTGTGTCACCAGGACAGCAAGCCGTCCAGGCGATGAGGACAGTGCTATTGATCTGGCGCTAGTTTCACCTTCACTCACTACAGTGTGTAGATGGGGTGTCCTAGGACACCATGGCAGCGACCACCACCCTTGCAGCATATTGGTGGAGAAAGGCAGAACCAGGCAGCACAAGCTAAAGGTAAAGACGTTCCAGTATGACAGTACAGGGCAAGATGTGGTGAGTAAAATAAGACGTGACAAGCGCAGAACGTTTCAGGGCAGGAAAAAAAGCTGGGAGCAGCCACCGTGGTGGAGTTTCGAGGTGGAGAAGGCTTGGGTGGATAAGCGTAGTGCTGTAAGGAGATGGCAAAATGCCAAGAAGAACAGAGCTGGTCATCCTAGTCCCTGCTTGCACTTAGAAAGAGAGATGCACACAAAAGTAAGCTATTTCAAAAAACTGGTCAAGGTGGTTAAAAGCGAAAAATGGGCAGAGGTGTGTCAAAGAGTAAGCACAGACAAGTCACTGAAATTGTTCTGGCGACTACATAAAAGCATGAGTGGTGTAGTCAAGAATAAGAGCATTTCTGACTTCCAAGGTGCTGACCTCATCTGGCAGAGGACTGACGAGGACAAGGGCAAAGCCCTCTTTGAACGCTACCTTGAGCAGAGCAACCAGACAGACATGGGAGGCCGGAATCTGGCCAAGGAGGTCACCTCAGACAGATGCAAGGCCCAGAACACTTCGGATGAAGACACAGTGACAGTGAAAGAAATCAAGGCTGTGCTTCGACGATCAAAAAACAGTGCTCCAGGTCCTGATGGCATAAGATACGACGACATAAATCGGTGTACCGACAATGAGCTAGAGAAACTAGCAGACATGTACAACAACAGTATAGGGAGTGCTAGCATCAAGGAGGAATGGTTACACAGCTATCTGATTCCCTTGCCGAAGCCTGACAAAGACCACAAAAAAATTCAGGGATATCGAATTATAACCATGCAGAATACAATAGGCAAGCTGCTGGAGAAGGTAATTGCCAGGAAAATATCAAGCCAACTAGAGAGGCAAGGTGTTTTCCCACCTACCCTGGGTGGGTACCGTCCAAAAAGAGAAACCTGGACCAATGCAGCAGTCTTTGCCCATGATGTCTATGAAGGTTTCCACTCAGGCACTGAAACCGTTGCTGCAGCGATTGATCTTGAGGACGCATACAACAGAGTACCACTGGATTTTTTAATGTTTCAGCTTCTTGAACTAAACGTAAGTCCATTCCTCCTTAGTTGGATCGCTGCAGCCCTCTTCCAACGGAAAGTAGTTTTTAGATGTGGCAGTTGGACTTCGGAACCAACAACAATATATCCTGGCCTACCACAGGGATCACCATTATCTCCGGTACTGTTCAACGCCTACACAGTGAGAATCACCAGTGAGCAGATCACTGGACCTGGCAGGACATTGTCATATGCCGATGATGTTTTAGTGTATCGTCAGGGTAAGGATAGAGAGGAGGTTGCTGTGGAACTACAAACCGAACTCAATCGCATAAGTACTTGGTGTGATGAAGCTGGGGCAATGGTCAACCCAACAAAGGCAACAGTGACTTGGTTCTCGTTGAATAATCATATTGTCAACAATCCAACACCAACTGTAATGCTGTGTTCAGAGACGGTGGAAAGAACGCAGGCAATGAATTACCTGGGGATACGGTTTGATCGAAGCCTTGCTTATAATGTGCACATAGACCAGGTGATAACAAAGGCCAAGCGGGGTTTGGCAGCGATGCGGGTGATGGCGGCAGCAAACTGTGAGCAGCGCCATCTATGTCTTCTGTACGAGGGGCTGGTCATGTCTGTTTTGGAGTATGCAATGGCAATCCTTACTGTCAGCCATAAGCAGATAGAAAGGATGGAAAGGATACAGAATGAAGCCATGCGCATTATTCTTGGATGTACAAGAGATACAGCATGCAGGGCGATGCGCTACCTTCTTGATTTTCCAACCATTGAAGAGAGAATGCAAGTTTGCAGGGCACGCGCCTACCTCAGAATTAACGCAAACACACAGCATCCACTGCATAGTGAAATTAGGAAGGTGAAGGGCAGCAGGTTAAAAAGAGGACGGTCGTGGATGGGTCAAGCCGAAGACATTCTTCAACAGGTGTGTTCACTGGAGGACTTAGAACCTGGCGAGGAGTGGGTGCAAGTGCCAACAGACTTCTGCACATCCTTTTCAGTTTGCATCCAACTAGATAGAAAATGCAGACAAGGAAATCCGGCTGCTGTGGAGGCTGAAGTACAAGCGTTGATTTTCGAGAATTCGCTAGACAGTGACGCGGTCATCTACACAGATGGGTCGGTCGTCCGACATGTGAGAAGCTCATGGGCCTTTACAGCTCGGGCCGGAGGGAGAATTGTGAAGGAGGACTCTGGTGCTTTCACTGAAACCACAAGTAGCCTGACCATGGAAGTCATGGCAGTAAGTAAAGCAATAACATGGCTCGAGACACAGACATTCACTAGGGCTTGTTTCCTTAGCTGACTCAATGAACATGATCAAGAGGATAGAGGAGGGGTCGATCCAAAGAGAATAGTTGCTGCCTCTGGAGCGGTCTCGGCTGGCAAAGATTAGTTTCATCTTCGTGCCAGGGCATGCGGGAGTACAAGGAAATGAGCGGGCTGACAAGCTCGCAGGTGAGGCTACTGTGGAGGGCGGACGCGCCATGGACCAGGCTGACATTCTGAATGCTCTACGAGAAGTGAGACTTTTGCAAGAACCAAGTGATGACTGTGAATCTACAACAATGGCCAGACTGCGAGAGCAGCAAATTAAAAGAGGGGTGGCCAAACAAGAACACTACGCAGGAAGCCAAAGAAGATTGATAAACCAACACAGAACTGGCGTCGTTAGCCGCTACACGCTGCGGGATTTGCTGAGGAGGGGATCCGAGCACTTATGGACTGAATGGTCCGATGTGCAACGAGGATGATCTGTCGACTAACTAACTAACTAATGTTGGAGACGCTACATTTGCACTGTATTCCGTTCATTTCTCAAAACTTTTTATGACGTTGAAAATATTATCGCTTTCTCCTTTGATTTGCTGGAAATCTGTCTGTATGTCTTGTTGTACTACTACTACTACTACTACTACTACTACTACTACTACTACTACTACTACTACTACTACTACTACTACTACTACTACTACTACTACTACTACTACTACTACTACTACTACTACTACTACTACTACTACTACTACTACTACTACTACTACTACTACTACTGCTGCTGCTGTTGCTGCTACTACTACTACTACTACTACTACTACTACTACTACTACTACTACTACTACTACTACTACTACTACTACTACTACTACTACTACTATGTTCTTTCTTTCAATTATTCCTCTACTACTCCTCTAAAAGACGAAGGTCAAGAGCATAAAATGGATTTTCTGCCCAGGTCATACCGAAGCGCGGTGAAATTAACAGGCTGATAGACAGACTGTTGTCGCTACTTTAGTACTTTGGGTGCGGAGCTAGATTATGGCAAGAATTAGGTGGTGAAGGTTCTCTTGGGTCGAGTAGAAAGTGTAGCAAAACGCTAGACCCACATCTGGAGAGGTTGAATCAGCAGGGTGTGGAGGGGGGTGAGCAAAAGGTCTGGACGTCACTCACCCCACGGAGTGAAATGCAGGCGGACGTTTAATCATGTTACCATGGTACTTTCAGCATGGAAACCCGTCGTTGGCTACTGGAGACGAGGACAGAGTGCTTGTCCAGAGTCCAATGATGTTGACTTTTCATGTCATATTTCACAAATGTGTTCATGATGATTTTTAAGAGTAAGAGGCTGATAGCATAACTTATTGTGTGATAGTGATAGATGCTGCGTAATGTCAACTGCCCTTCCTCTTGGAAAGGGATATTTCGTTTGGGGATAAGTATCTATACATTGGTGTGTGTATAGTAATTGTAGTCACAACAGAAATAGTAGTACTTGTATTACTGACATAATTTTTTTTTTACAACTCCAAGATCTCCAATAAGGCCTTACAAAGGCAATAGGAGTTACCACTAGTCTAGTAGGGAGACACCAGACAGGAGAGACACCGAGCACTATTAATAGCCTCATAAGGAGACACATTTGTGTCAGACCAGAGGTCGATGAGTACAGCTGAGCGAGGGCTTTCTCCAAGCAATTGGGAAGCTTGTCCTTGCGAGTAACCGTGAAGTGCCGGGTTACTCGAGCTCACAAGCCAGCGTGCTGGCGAGACCATGCACGCAATAATAGCTACTGCACGGAGAAGAGTGTCCGTGCTTGTCCACGCAATGTGTAGCGTGTGAACAGACCGACTGGAGACGGCAGAGAGAGCAGACGTATCCTTGACCAATGCTATAGTTTCTAGGCAATAAGCAAACATAGGGCTGTTCATTTAGATTGTGAAATACTAACATCATCTATCATCACGTCAATGCATTCATGTTGTATAATGATGATGAAGTATAACGCTCGTAGAGCCATTCAAATGTCGGCTCTGAATAAATTGCATTCCTTTCGCAAATGTCACGAGTTGTTATTTCGTGCGGTGCGAAAGTAGGGGAGTCCTGAGAATCTGCAGCGCACAAGTCGCTGACAGGCAAGACCCCGATTGGTGTCAGCATATAGTGAACACAAAGGAAGACCCCGATTGGTGTCAGAATATAGTGAACCAACGCTAAGACCCCGATTGGTGTCATAATACAGTGAACCAACGCTAAGACCCCGATTGGTGCCAGAATACAGTGAACCAACGCTAAGACCCCGATTGGTGCCAGAATACAGTGAACCAACGCTAAGACCCCGATTGGTGTCAGAACACAGTGAACCAACGCCAGCAGCACAATTGCTGTCAGATTACAGTGAAGCAACGCTTCTGAGCAGGCATTTGTTGTAATATTCAACGAACAGTTAACGCCAGCAGGCAAGTGGTATTATGAACCACTGAACGAACGCTAGCTATCGATAGATATTACAAAATTCTGAACCAACATCAGTTCATTGCACGATTCAACATCATTGCTGTGTGATATATTTCAAAGTAATGCAAATTTGTTTCTATACATACCATAAATAATTTTTTTCTTTTGCTAAACTTTACGATCACCAATTTGTGGAGTGTGAACCACAATTGAGTCAAATTAAATCGGTAAAGTGTGAAATTCTACCAATATTAATTAGAAAGTGTGTGATTATACTAAAAGCGGTGGTGATTAAGACACATCGTAAATGCGTTATCATCGCCAAATATATAACCTGTGTGAATATAACAGTGCTATAAGAAGTGTAACAAACAGACGCAGAATTAACATGCGCTGACACACACACATAAGCTAGAGGAACATTCAAGTGTTAGCTATGAACCTACATAATGTAGTAGGGAACTATATTTATACACTATCCTTGAAGGAGAGCATAAGAGACTTTGCTGAAATGAACTATGTTAGAATAGTCTACAAAGAGGATTGCTCCATCTTCACAACGCAGAGGAGGACGTCGACTTAGTGTAATTAGATATAGAAATGTAACTGTGATATATGTATATTATTATTTTATTAACAGTACCTATAACTTCATTTTTCTGTTAATTATTCAATTGCACATTGTGTAAATGCATATATAACTTTATTTTCTTATTTGTTAGTTAGAAATCACCATCATTTAAGTAATAACCCATTTCTTACAACACCAATTATAGAAATACAATTCTAGATCTTAAATTAGTTTATTACCATGTAATCATAATCATCTATACATCCATTTATCTAAAATATCATTTCCAAACTAACACAACCATTTAGGAAGTAATATCATCTTTTTCATAAACAACACTTTAAGGTAATTAACCCATTTTTCTCAAAAGAAAGTAGTTATTAGATTATTTCCCTTGAGGGTAATTTAGGTCAGCACACCAAATTACGGAAGTTACTATGACAGGATCGGTAACAAACCATCCTCATAACTATCTATACTATGTATAGACATGACGCGTGCAAACAAAACGCACAGTCATTTGGGGTGATTACTGTTAAAATTCAGCCAATCGTTTATTGTATATATATAATGTTTATCTATTTGATGCTATGAAACATATTTTAATGACGAAAAAATGGTTGAGTGAAAGAACAGTATGAAAGTGAATGAAAGATGTATGCAAGAAGAATAAATGCGAGGGGAGAATGCAAAAACTTAGTAAACATTGAAAGAAAGAGAGCGAGAGAGAAGGACAGCGGAAATTTTTTTTCCAGCGCTGCAAACGTCTTATTTGACTTGTCTGTGTCATCTGTGTAGCCAATGTGTTGTCGGGTGTTTATGTGTGTTACTGCCACACTTTAATAGAGTATATAGAGAACGTACTTTGAGCTTCAGAAAGCGGAGTTGTGGTCACAAATAATAATAACGAACGTTTGTAACCACAATAAACCGATTTGCGGCGCTCGAAGGAACACACATATTTAGTACACTAACGCATACACATGTTAGAGAGTTAAGTACACTATAGTTTATTAGAAAACACGCAAACAAACAGGAAGACAAACACATAAAAGGTGCAAACACCATTCATTCCAAAGAACGACAACTTTAAATTCAGGGGACACAATAACTTATTAGAAACCTGAATGTAACAGTGAATATAGCTTTTCACATGCGGAAGCGAGAAGGTAAACAGTAGAGCTGTGTGTATAGAGTTGGAGGGGATATTAATGGGAACATGAACACTTTGTGCTCATGTGTTGTACTCAGAATAGAGTCAACTTGTGGGTGGGTTGTCATTTTGGGCAATTTGAGGACAGGTCAAGACAGA
Source organism: Cepaea nemoralis (assembly GCA_014155875.1). Lineage (NCBI taxonomy): Eukaryota > Metazoa > Mollusca > Gastropoda > Stylommatophora > Helicidae > Cepaea > Cepaea nemoralis. The sequence goes on along the minus strand of JACEFZ010011052.1, from coordinate 217,585 downwards.
AGTCAATAGGTGAAAGTCAAAAGACATAGGGTCAAACGACAGAAGCCAGGACATAAGTCAGAAGACAACGGTTCCGGTTCACTACCAATCCCAAAGATATCGATAGAACCAACTATACTGATACATAGGCTACTTAATTAGCCGGTGAAAAAATAAAGCACTGTGAGTGAAGGAAGAAGACAATTGTTCTATCCCCAAACTAGAAAGTTATAACTTATTGGAGATTTGACAAAATTGGAGCAACCAATTTTTCTTTGTGACCAGAAGTGTTACAAATATAAGTGAAAGGGAAGTAACACTTCACAGAGTGGAGGGGACCCTGTCAAGATCTCCAATAAGGCCTTACAAAGGCAATAGGAGTTAACACTAGTCTAGTAGGGAGACACCAGACAGGAGAGACACCGAGCACTATTAGTAGCCTCATAAGGAGACACATTTGTGTCAGACCAGAGGTCGATGAGTACAGCTGAGCGAGGGCTTTCCCCAAGCAATTGGGAAGCTTGTCCTTGCGAGTAACCGTGAAGTGCCGGGTTACTCGAGCTCACAAGCCAGCGTGCTGGCGAGACCATGCACGCAATAATAGCTACTGCACGGAGAAGAGTGTCCGTGCTTGTCCACGCAATGTGTAGCGTGTGAACAGACCGACTGGAGACGGTAGAGAGAGCAGATGTATCCTTGACCAATGCTATAGTTTCTAGGCAATAGGCAAACATAGGGCTGTTCATTTAGATTGTGAAATACTAGCATCATCTATCATCACGTCAATGCATTCATGTTGTATAATGTAGAGCCATTCAAATGTCGGCTCTGAATAAATTGCATTCCTTTCGCAAATGTCACGAGTTGTTATTTCGTGCGGTGCGAAAGTAGGGGAGTCCTGAGAATCTGCAGCGCACAAGTCGCTGACAATCAGCAGAAGTAACTTTTGTATGTTTGCTGCATATCCTTTACAGTTGTGTTGTTTGTCCATCAAGAATGATGATGACCATTCATTTCATCCAGTGGGGTTGAAGGTATGGAGCCGTGGGTTCTAAGATGGCTGATAAGGCCTATTTTGGCTCGAAATGTTCTTTGACAATGTGGACAAGGAATGCTTGACGTTTCTGGAGGAGGATTTCCTGCAGTGGTTTTTCTGTCCTGCCTTTTCTTCACAGCTCTTGCAGTCCTGGTTGCCTCACATATGACTGCACCCTTCCGTAATGATGCACGCCACGAATTTCGGTCTCTGGCTGCAGCCTCCCATGTGTCATGATGAATTCCAAAAGCCTTCAGTGAAATTTTCAGAGTGTCTTTAAAGCGTTTCCTCTGGCCACCTTGGGAGCGTTTACCACAACGCAGTTCGCTGTAAAAAATTCGTTTAGGGAGCCTGTGATCTGGCATGCGAGTCAAGTGATCAGCCCAGCGAATCTGATTCTTCATCAGTAGAATGTGGATACTGGGCATGGATGCTCTTTCTAGGACTTCAGTGTCTGAAATCTTGTCTTGCCATTTAATCTTCAGTAGCTTCCTTAGGCAGGCTGTGTGGAAGTGGTTTAATTTCCTAGCGTGTCGCTGATAAACAGTCCAGGTTTCACAAGCATATAGCAGTGTGGATAATACAACTGCTTTGTAGACTTTTAGCTTTGTTTGCAGGCTTATTCCAGTTCTGTCCCATACATTCTTGTACAGTCTGCCAAAGGCCACACTGGCCTTGGAGATTCTTGCATTCACTTCGTCATCAATTGTGGCACAATTGACACCTTTACAGTACGTCTCAGTCAATCCCAGGAATTTTTTGGGCTGTTTGTCATTTCTGGGCATGTTTACGTTTTTCATTTCTTTCTAAACGACCGACACTAATACCATTTAAATAAAACCCAACGCAAGACAGTCTGCTGCCAAATCGCTCATAGCGGTGTTTCGAAGGCGGTATGCGGGATTACGAACTGCGTCCGTAGCCTCCTCTCCACAGATTCGGCAGAAGTACTAGTAACAATATTATTGGAGATGATAATAATGGCGGATATAGTACACGAAAGTAGTAGTTGTGCTATTAGTAGTTATTATAGAAGTAGTCGTAGTTAGTAGAAGTATTAGTAGTAGTAGTATTAATAGTAGTAGTAGTAGTAGTAGTAGTAGTAGTAGTAGTAGTAGCAGCAGCAGCAGTAGTAGTAGTAGTAGTTAGTAGTAGTAGTAGTAGTAGTAGTAGTAGTAGTAGTAGTAGTAGTAGTAGTAGTAGTAGTAGTAGTAGTAGTAGTAGTAGTAGTAGTAGTAGTAGTTATTGTTGTGGTAGTGGTGGTAGCAGAAGCAGTATCAATATTAGTATTATATGACTGTTAAATGTGAACCTACTACACACAATGTGCGGCTGTTAGAATCCATGACTCATTGATCAGCGTCCCACCACACAGATGCTGCAGACCTTGCAGAACTAAGTAATCATGGTGCTCCTTGTAGTTCAAAGACACCAGCCAAGGCCAGGATCCAACTTCAAGTGGCTGTCCCCCGACCACACGCCGAATCCGTCCACACTTGATGTTCCCACGATGAATAGTTAGGTAAACTTCAGTAAATAAAAGTCAGAAACACTCATCAGTTTATGATGTCACAATACATATTTTATAGAATATATCTCACATACAAAGAACATGTAGAATAAGCCAGTGTACACATTATTACAGCATACTTGTTACCGAACTTCAAACGAGGGACAATATGGTATGTACCACGTTGACAGTCCCGAATTTCCAATGGACATTTGTCGTACTCATTTCGTGATTCTTGGTCCACCCCAGACTTGTACTCATTGGGAGAGTCAGCAAACGAGGGACAATATGGTATGTACCACGTTGACAGTCCCGAATTTCCAATGGACATTTGTCGTACTCATTTCGTGATTCTTGGTCTTGTACTCATTGGGAGAGTCTGCAAACATGCAACTCAGCCATCACTGGAGAACGACCATGATACCACTGCCTTGGTAGACGGGTGCGCAAACCACGGTGCAGAACCGGTCCAGAAACGTCACATTCTCTAAGAGGCATATAAGGATGTAATTAGGTCATGTTTTAGCACAGCACATAGAGCCGGAGAGCTCTGACCAACGTTGATAACGTTTCGTCTAAGGAGTTTCTGTATGTGATTGTCAAAACACTGCAACCCAATGCCCTGGGGAAGTAGTGATATCTGTTCATTGTTTAAATGTTTACCTAGCTCATTACGAGACGTTTTGTTAATCTTGAAAAAAAAAGTATTTCTGCCTTGTCATTATCATATGCATGGAAATGACAACTTAATATCTACAGCGCTGTTGGACGATGAACAAATATGTCACTTCAATGTGTATTCATTCTGTTTGAATTCTCCTTAGAAGAATATTTATAATTGTTTTTAAAAGCTTATGAAAAATGTCATGCATCTATTCATACAAAGAACTTGATATCAATTTGATAACAGAATATCTCACATGTTTTATTTACAAGGTCTTTTTGCTTTCAGTTTGTTGTTATTTGCACTTTTACTAAGACTGATTTGTTCAATAAGATATACCTTCCTCTTTTTCGGGTGCCTGATCTGGAGAGAATATCAATGGCATAATGGCTTCCTAATCCTCCCTGTCATCTGTGTTTTGGTGGAATTTGTGTTGCTTATATTGTTATTTGTTGCCCAGCTGTTTAAACTATCCACATACATCTGTCTCTGTCCTTGTCTTCATCTCTTGTCTTGTAATTTCCTACATACGACTAATTTCTCTAATACACCTTTTTTGTTGATCCATACATTTCATGTGTCTTCTTTCCCTTATGGTTTTAATGATTTATCTTGCAAACACGTGTAGCACCGCTATATCTTAGAATGTATTATATAATTATAAAGTCGCTTCGCACATTAAAACAAATGAATCTGCACATGAAAAGTATCATTTCGTCTTCGTCGTCCATACCGTGTGATGTTGGTAATCGTGTCTGTCTTTAGCTTTTGTCTCTTGTGCTGCAAATAATTCCGACATTCTTCCATGCCATGACTTCAAATGTCCATCATCTTCTTTCTTGGTTTCCCCTGCCTCTCCTCCACTCCAACATTCCCGCTGTGACCCCAGCTTTCCTCTTCTTACGACATGCCTTGTGGCATGGTCGAGACAGAAACACGGAGCTGATCCACGACTCGAGTGAGATGGCAGAACATGACCGCCCACGCTTACTGGCATGGCACATGATGGATGGATGGATGGAATGCTCATAAATCACTTAACTAAAGATTACATATAACTTTAAATTTCGTAGAAAAGGCTACAAGCCGGGTTCATTTATTCAAAGAAACAGTCTGCAGAGAATTAGAAACACCAGCAATATGACCTCAGACTCTTTTTTTAAATTCAGAAATATCAGAATTACAAGCTTCAAGAGAAAAGCTGCGATTGTAGCTTCAGGCTAAAATCTATGCTGTTAATAAGGTTGGTTATAAATTGCAAGCTATGCTACGTTTGCGTTTACTGACATACATGGATATGGCTAGATATTATGAATATCTTTTCTGAGCTTAGAAAAATAATTGTCTTTCTGTCAAATATAGTTACAGCAATGACGGGTGGGTAAAACAGTCAATGCATATATTTTTACTGATGTGCAAGGTATACGACTAGAAGGTGTTTATTAACTGAAATTGAGAGCACACGATGAGAACTGAAAATTGCAATAGATCAGCAAGTAACAACCGAGGGAGAAAGCAAACAATTGTAGCATTTCATCAGAAGAAGAATATTGTGTTTAACTGTAATCCGTTCCTGTCAGTGAAAGTCTGAGAGCGAGTTTCAAGTTGTATTGTCCATACTGCTGTATGGCGTGAATCAGCACTGACTAGACAACAAGCAGAACGATACTGGAGACAACATACATGTGGTTTCTTCGTGTAATGGTAATAACTCTTATCAAGTACGAGCAGTGGTATTGGTGGCCGAAAGATTCTACAAGAACTCAGCATGTAAGAAATCTAGATCATAAATAGCATCCCGTCTCGAAAAAGGAAATATGTTGGTCATATTAAACATCATGTGGCTGAGAGAGAACAATAATGCACAAGTTACTAGAAGAAGAGGCTTGGGGGTGATCAAAACGTAAGTTGGCACAGGGATGTTTTTTTTGTTGTTTTTTTTTGCGCTCGCTCCCTTTGAACTAAAGCGTAGTCCATACACACGATTTATAGTAGTGATGGGCTGAATTTTGCCTGTGAATTAGCTTTCCCTATTAACAGTGTCCCTCGCCATCAGGCGAACCCACTCCGACTTCAGAGGTACTTGTAATTTACGTCCTCAAGTTAAGGACGACAGGTAAACATTTTAGTCAAGCTGTCCGGTGTAAGGGTTGAGTGTGTGTAACCTCGGCATCAGCACGCCGGATGTTTAAGAACACGCGCTCTTACCCATTTGGCCATGCGGGCCTGCGCACAGGGATGTAAATACACCCTGGACATGACAATGTATGGCGGCAGGGCAATATACGCCTGTGAGACGTGGACACTGACTAAACAAGCTCAACAGCGCATAAATGCCTTTGAATATAAATGTTATAGACGGGCTCAAAGAATATCTTGGATACAGAAAAGAACAAATGCATCCATGCCAAGAGCCGAATATTGAAGAAGGTTGGCTACTAAAGACGATAAAACATAGAAAATTGCAATATTGTAGTCACTTGAAATGTCATGAAAGTTTGGACAGAACAATAATGGAAGGGTATATGCCCGGGAAAATAAGAAAGGGGGTGGGGGCAGAGAGAAGATGGGTGCAGGATGTGACAGATGATCTCCAGGCGGATGTATTGGACCACGGGACATCTTGCTTATGACTGAGAAGTTTTCCGGAAGGTTGCTATGGGAGCGAATGCATATGAATACCCATTCAGTCGGAATTTAAAAAAAAAAAAAATATAATTAAACTTTAAGTCGACACAGCCTAAAATTGATGCGAGGAAATGTCTTGGGTGAAAAAGAGACCTGTATGATATTATTCGCATCAACAATGGTGTTACGATCAGTCTATGGGATTAGAGGGCTATCACAATACACCCTATACGTCTCTAGGAGTGTAAAATGGTCCATATTGGGATACCGAAATAGCGTTTCACAGTTCCTCGACATACCGAGTCGAGGGTTCTAAATCCGAGGCGGGCGCTTAATTTCGATCGTATATTTCATCGGTGAACCGGAAAGCCATGACAATCTACTGAACTAAAAATTGCCTAGTAAATCACCAACGGACAATAAATGCTAGGGTCGATGGCAACGTCCCGTAAAGGACATACACCTAAATCTATAGTCATATTTACATACATACATGCATGCATGCACACTCACTGACACACACACGCGCGCACACACATACTTATGCATCGACGCACCCACGTGCGCAGCGCATGCACACACCCCTGCTCACACACACACACACACATACATACATATGTTTGTGTGTATTCTAAAAGCATAAGCGTAGGTAATGAAATAAAAATAAATACAATCCAATGAACTCAACTCCCGTTGACACACACACAGAAAGATCGACTTCCATTTTGACAGCCTTTCCTATTTCTAGCCATCAGAGAATTTCTCCGGAAAGACACGATGACGTTATGAGCCAGGTGGGATTAAAGGAAATCTGAAGAAGATTAAGATGTCCAGGAAGCTTGTATGTCTGTGACGTCTGAAATCACATTCATTCTAATGCTGCAATCTTGTGCCAATATTTCTAGAGGGCGATTTTTATGCTGGACGCTGAACCTGCGATAATTCAATTTTCGATTTTATTTTCTCTCCCCCTCCTTTCTTTGTTTTCTAATAGATACAAACAATCTATGTTCAAAATCACCAAATCCACACAGACACACAGACACACAGACACACACACACGCACGCACGCACGCACACACACACACACACACACACACACACACATATATATATATATATATATATATATATATATATATATATATATATATATATATATATATATATATATATATCTTATATATAAATTGCGATCTCCGTCTGTCTGTCTGTCTGTCTGTCTGTATGTCCGTATGTCCTTTGTGCGCTCGCGAACGGCCCATCCGATTGAGATGAAATTTTCTACACGTCTTCCTTTCATTCCAGTGCAGCCCACTGTCATATTTTTTTAGTGTGAAATCGGCTGCTTACCCAATATTATTTCATTTTTCACTTTTCATTATAATTTAATATATCTCAGGGGACTTAACTCTGTAAAAGTTATTTCAAGGGGCATAACTTTTCTGTATAACTTATAGTCATATTGTGGCATCGTTTTCAAAGATTTATAAACTCTTTGTCCATAGTTATGTACCGGCATATGAGTTATAATAAATAATGATACAATCTGTAAGGCATTTTCAAAGTTTTCATAAAAATAATGCACAATGCATAACATTGTAACTCATCTTTTTATGCTTAAGAAGTTACTGTAGTCATGCAGGTGATTAGAAAGAGTTTTCATTAAAAATAATGGATGGTGTGTGGAAGGACATTCTTTTAAGTTACTTTTTTTGTTGTATGAATTTAATGAGACGCTACCCTCCAGGAGCTGGGCAAAGCCACGCCGGGTCAGATAGATAGACAGACCCACCTTTTCGCTGCAGTTGTCTACAGGCATATGCGTTAAAATCCTCCTCCTCCTCTCCCCTCCTCCTCCTCCTACCCTCTTCCTCTTCCTCTCCCCTCTCCCTCCTCCTCCTCCTCTTTTCCTCCTCCTCCTTCCTCCCTCCTCTCCCTCTTCCTCCTACCTCCTCGCCCTCCTCCCTCCTCCTAATCACTCCCCTTCCTTCCTCCTCCCTTCTCCTCCTCTCTCCTCCCAATCCCTCCTCCTCCCTCCTTCTAATTCTACGTCCTCCCCCTTATCCCTCCTCCCCCTTCTCCTCCCTCCCCCTCCTACCTCCCCCCTCCTCCTCCCTCTCCTCCTCCTTCTCCTCCTCCCTCCTCATCCTCTCTCCTCTTCCCTCCTCCTACCTCTACCTCCTCCCTCCTCCTCCCTCCACATCCCTCCTCCTCCTCCCTCTTCCTCCTCCTCCTACCTCCTCATCCTCCCTCCTCCTCCCTCCTCCTCCTTCTCCGTCCTCCTTCTCCCTCTTCCTCCTCCCTCCTCCTAATCACTCCTCTTCCTTCCTCCTCCATTCTCCTCCTCTCTCCTCCTACTCCCTCCTCCTCCTCCTACGTCCTCCCCCTCATCCCTCCTCCTCCTACCTCCTCCTCTCTCCACCTCCCTCCTCCTCCTCATCCCTCTTCCTCCTCCTCCCTCCTCATCCTTCCCCTCCTTCTCCTCCCTCATCCTTCTCCCTCTTCCTCCTCCCTCCTCCTCCCTCCGCCTCCTCCCTCCACCTCCTCCCTCCACCTCCTCCCTCCGCCTCCTCCCTCCTCCTCCTCTCTCCTCCTCCTCCCTCCTCCTCCATCTCCCTCCTCCTCCTCCCCCTGCGTTCTTCTCCTTCCTCCTCCCTCCTCCTCCCCTCCCTCTTCCTCCTCCTACCCTCCTCCTCCTCGCTCCTCCTGCCTCCTCCTTCCTCCTCCCTCCTCCTCCCTTCTCCTACCTCCTCTCTCCTCCTCCTAATCACTCCTCCTCCCTCCTATTCCTCCCTACTCCTCCTCCTCCTTCCTCCTCCCTCCTCCTCCTCTCTCCGCCTATCTCTTCCTCCCTCCTAACTCCTCCCTCCTCCACCTCCCTCTTCCTCCTCCCAGCTCCTACTCCTCCTTTTCCTTCTTCTGCTGATGCTGCTGCCGCTGCTCCATTTACCCAAGTTAATTGTTGGGGAAGATGTAAAGACCTTTCAAGTGCTCTTTCTAATGCTTTTTGTAAGTTGGTCTTCGTTTATCTAAGGTTGTTCTAACTGCAACCAATAAATGATTAGACAGACAGGCAGACAGACAGACAGACAGACAGAGAGGGAGGGACGGACAGACAGACAGACAAACAGACAGACAGACAGACAGACAGACAGACAGACAGACAGACAGACAGACAGACAGAGTCGGGAACGGGAACTTATGTGACTACTTATATGAATTAAATGAGATGCTCGCCATCAGGGGCTGGGCGAAGCCGGGCCGCATCAGACAGACAGACAGACAGACATATAGACAGACAGACAGGCAGATAGATAGTCGGGAACGGGAGCTTATATGACTACTTATATGAATTAAATGAGATGCTCCACACCAGGAGTTGGGCGATGCCGGGCCGGGTCAGACAGACAGACAGACAGAAAGACAGACAGACAGACAGACAGACAGACAGACAGACAGACAGACAGACAGACAGTCGGTAACGGGAACGAGAACTTATATGACTACTTATATGAATTAAATGAGATGCTCCCCACCAGGGACTGGGCGAAGCCGGGCCGGGTCAGCTAGTATGTATATATATATATATATATATATATATATATATATATATATATATATATATATATATATATATATATATATATATATATATATATATTCATTCATTCATTCAGTAACATGTCCTTTGCAGAAACTCGTTGCCATAACAACCCTCCGGAAAACCTCTCGATCATAAGCAATATGTCCCGCGTCTGGTACACCCATCTGGAGATCATCCGCCACATCCTGCACCCATCTTCTCTTTGGCCTTCCTCTTCCTCTCTTCCCAGGTATATACCCTTCCATTATTGTTCTCTCCAAACTTTCGTGACGTTCCAAGTGACCAAAATATTTCAATTTTCTTTGTTGTATCGTCTTTAATAGCCAACCGTCTTCAATATTCAACTCTTGAAGTATGGATGCATTTGTTCTTTTCTTTACCCAAGATATTCTTAGAACTCGTCTATAACATTTATATTCAAAGGCGTTTGTGCGCTGTTCAGCTTGCTTAGCAAGTGTCCATGTCTCACAGACGTATGTTGTAATTGGAAAGATGCATGCTCTTAAAAATCTAATTTTTGTAGTTCTGTCAGTCCCACTCCATAATTTATTCAGCTGTTTTAGTCTTTGAAGAGCAATGGATAGTCGCCGTTTAATTTCTTTCATTGTGTCACCATTGTTGGTAATCAATGACCCAAGATATTCAAAATGTTCCATCACCTCCAATTTTCCCCCATTAATGTATATTTCTGTCTCCATAGTAGTTTTATCTGTGTGCATTATCTTTGTTTTTGCTATGTTAAGATATAAGTTGTGATTTTCACTATTCAATTGGGTTGAGGCTATTAGATTTTCTATGCCATTCTGTGTTGTGGATAGTAATACTGTATCATCAGCATATCGAATCTCTGGTATGTCATGACCGCCGATATTTAGGGCATCATATAGCTCCCTGTTTATATCATCTCTTACATTTCTCATTATATTTTCGGCGTACAGGTGAAACAAATAGGGTGACAGCACGCAGCCCTGACGGACTCCTTGCTTGATGTCAAACCAATCTGATGTCTCGCCATCTATTCTAACTGCTGCTTGTTGGTCTAGATAGAGCATTTTTATGAGTTGTACTACATGTGATGGAAAGCCCATATTCCTCATGATTTCCCAAAGTTTCTGATGTTGTACACAGTCAAATGTCTTTGAATAATCCACAAAACATGAGAATATGTTTACATTAAATTCTCTGCACTTCTCTATTATTAAACGCATGTTGAATATGTGATCTCTTGTTCCTCTTCCTTGTCTAAATCCAGCATGAACCACGCTAATCTCTTCTTCCGTTTTCTTACGAAGTCTTCGCATTATTACTTTTAGTAGAATTTTACTTGCATGACTGATCAGGGCAACAGTTCTATAGTTGGTGCATAATTTCAGGTTGCCCTTTTTTGGTATTGGAATGAAGATAGTTCTCTTCCAATCTTTTGGCCATATACCATATTTCCAAATCTTTGTACATAATGCATGATATATGTGTATGCTTTCTTCTCCTCCCGCTTTAATTAGTTCAGCTGGTATCTCATCACATCCAGGTGATTTACCATTCTTCAGGTTCTTTATAGCCCAAGCAATTTCATCTAATGAGGGTTCAGATTCTGCCTCTGCTGTCATTGGCTCATGTATCTCATTCATATCCTCACTGTCACTCATATCATACATTCCACTGCAGTACTCCTGCCATCTTTCTAGAATTTGTCTAGATTCTGTTAAGGTATTTCCCATCTTATCACAGATAACATTCAATTGAGGTTGAACATTTCTTGTCAATAACTTCATTTCTTTGAACATTTCATAATCTCTTCTAGTCTTATGATATTGCTCTATTCTGGTACAACAATCTTGTATATATTGATTTTTGTCCTTTCTTGTGTTCTTTTTATTTCTCGAGTTAAAGATGTATACTTCATCCCGCTGTTATCGGATTCATCTCCTTTCTGTTTCAGCTCCCTTCGTTGTTTTATTAATTCTAACGTGTCTGATGTAATCCATGGCTTAATTTTCTTTTTCTTGGTCGGAATGAAATCTTTGGCTGCAGTTATCAAGATATCTCTAGCTTGTACTGCCAGTTCATCAAGTGCCATTTCTTCTTGTACAGACATAAAGACCCCAAAGCGATTCCTAACTTCTATGTTGTATGCATCTGGTATTTTTGTGAGATCAAAACAAAGTGGCCTTGGTCCTCGGGTAAGCTTTTTGAGTTTTAATTTCAGATCTGCTTCTAATAACTGATGATCTGTATCACAGTCTGCACTTCGTAGGGGTTTTGCAGATGTTATGCTTGATCTCCATCTTCTTTGTATTAAAATATAATCTATCTCATTTTTGGTAATACTGTCTGGAGACTTCCATGTGAAGAGTCTTCTTGGATGTTGTTTAAAAAGCGTGTTGGCTATCGTTAACTCATTTTCTGTGCAAAATTAAATTAATTTGTCACCTGCTTCATTTCTATTTCCTAATCCAAATTTTCCTAAAACGTGTCTCTCATTTTCAGCTCTTCCTGCACCTACTATTGCATTAAAATCTCCCATTATTATTGCTATATCATTATGACCAATCTTATTTAATGTGTCTTGTAGTGTGTTGTAAAAATCTTCAATTTCGTCCTCCTCTGCTGTTGAAGTAGGTGCAAATATCTGTATGAGAGTTGTGTTGTTTTTTTTTGGACGGCCTTTAAGTCTAATAGTGAGGATTCTATCACTAACTGGATTATATCCCATTAAAGCTTTTGCAGTTGTCTTATCTAAACAAAATGCCACTCCACTCTGGCCTCCGACATCTCTACCAGAATAAAAGAAAATACTTCCATTTTAAGTTGTAGAATGTCCCTTGCCGCTTTAGCGATGTTCACTAATTCCTAAAATTTGAATGTTTAACCTCTCAATCTCATCACACACTACTTTAAGCTTTCCCTCATACAGACTTCTCACATTCCACATTGCTATTCTCACTCTGTTTCTTAGTCTGATACAGGGGATTTCCTTGGTAACACAGTCAGAATTAACTCCGTCTTCACGATTACTAGTACTGGCCCCTGTGTCACACTCTTCCAGAGTGCTATCTGATCTGCCTGGCCTGGGGGTCTCGCCACCAGATCTGTTTCTTATTATGTTTTCTTTCATGGTTGTTATGGTTTCTTGGCAAGTTTTGCAGAAGGTAGTTTGCCATTGCTTTCCTTCTGGGCAGTGACTGTACTAGTCGGTGGCCATAGCCATTGTCTCTACTGATGAGATCATCTGCCTATCGCCGCAGAGTGCAAGCCCATAACCAACAACAATCTATCGGATGCTCTCACACTCCATCCACCACCTGCTTCCATGGCTTCATGTAACCCTGATCGGGGGGCTAAACGGGTACTCCATCTTGCCCAAGGGTGTCCCGTAGGCTAACGGAGGAAAGGAGGCGTCTTACATCTCCTTTGTTAGGGGATACCCCTACCCCGCTAACCGGATATATATATATATATATATATATATATATATATATATATATATATATATATATATATATATATATATATATATATATATATATATATAACCATTGGCATCTTGCCGTCTTGACAGACGATAGTTTGTGCTTTAAAAAGGCATAATAACTTTTACCTATGGCGGTAGCGTATGTGACTGATAAGGCCAATTCGCGCTGTAAATGTTCGTTCACAGTGATCGCATGTGAACACGTGGTCATTTCCACCATCATGCACAATCTTACGTCTCAGACGCTAGGTGTGTGACTTATCTGCAATAATTTTCTCCTTTGTCTTTATTCCATTTCTGATCTTTGCCCTCCATGCAACACGTTCTGCGGCGACTTGCTCCCACTGTGCATTATCAATGCCTGTATCAATCATGTCCCGCTTACACACATCTTTGTATCGTAGTAGAGGCCGACCCTGAGATCTCTTCCCCATCTGTAATTCACCAAAAAGATGTCCTTTGGTATTCTACAATCATCCATCCTCCTAAGATGTCCTATCTATCTAAGTCTACGAAGACTGAGCATGGAATAAACCGTCACACACCCTGATCTTTCCAATACTTCAGTATTTGTGATTTTGTCTTGCCACTTAAAACAAGAATTCTTCGCAGAAACCGCATATGAAAGCTGTTTAAACGTTTCTCTTGGTGTGAGTTAGTTGTCCAGGTTTCACTGCCATAGAGAAGAGTACTAAGGACACAGGCTTGATAGACAAAGACTTTTGTTTTGACAGTAAGCTTCCTGTTCTCCCAGACTCTTTTTCTTAACCTGTTCATGGTTGTTGCTGCCTTACCAATCCGGATGTTGATTTCCTGATCTAGGGATAATTTGCTATTTACCACTGATCCTAGATATGTAAAATGGTCTACCATCTCTAGTTCGGCGTCGTCAATAAAGATTGATGGTACCCTATGTGCACCTTGTGACATAATATGTGTCTTCTTTTTGTTAATTGTTAAACCAAATTCAGAACAAGCATTGGAGAATGCAGATAGTAGACATTGCAATTCTTCCTCAGAGTGGGTCCTAACTGCAGCGTCATCTGCAAAAAGCAACTCTCTGATCAGTACCCTCCTAGTTTTGGTCTTGGCCTTCAATCTCTGAGCATTGTAGAGGCCGCCATCTGAGCATGAGTGAATGTATATACCACCATCCTGATCATGAGAGGCATATTTCAGTGCGATTTATTATGGACTAGGGCTGCTCACTGTCTCAAATAGTCAGCTGGTGAGATTGGAGCCCATACAGAACGAGGCTATGCGGGTCATTCTGGGATGCACCAGAGACACCCCTGTGGTGTGTATGCGGTAAATCCTTGGTTTGCCGACTGTTGCTGGTAGGCTCAAGATGATGCAGGCGAAGGCGTACCTCAGAATAGCTGCTGACACAGATCACCCGTTGCATAAGGCGCTGGACGCAGTTAAGGGCCAGCGACTGATAAGAGGGAAATCATGGATGGCTCAGGCGGAGGATACGATCAGACAGGTGTGCCCCTTGGAGAACATTAGGCGAGGAGAGGAGTGGGTCAGAGTGCCAGCGGAGCAGTCAGATTTGTGCAGAGTTATAATCACTTTGAGCCGGGAGTGCAGGGAGTGGCAAGCAGGGGCCACGGAAGTGGAAATCCAGCAACTAATTCAGGATAATGCTCGCCCGGGTGATGTGATTATCTACACAGACGGTTCGGTGTTGAGAGGTAGTAGAAGTGCCTAGGGTTTCTTGGCAAAGGCTAATGGTCGACGTTTGGTGCAGGAGAGCCTGGCATATGATACCACTACATCTAGCTGAAGAATGGAGGTGGAGGCAGTCAGTGCAGCTTTCCGCTGGATGGAGAATACGATACACACACATCGTGATTGTAACTGACTCAGTCAGATGGCAAGCATCGTCTGGATATTTCTCCGGGGCATGCTGGTGTGTTGAGGAATGAACAAGCAGACAGACTGGCTGGCTCTGCAAAACTTGGTGGAGTATTGATGCATGATAAGGCAGACGTGGTTGCGGCCTTGTGGGAGCACGTGTACACCTCGGAGGAGCAAATGGATCACCATGGTCCTGTAAGAATGCGACAGCGAGGAGTGACGCTTAGAGGAAAGGCGAGACGCACATATAATCAGATTGCTACTGGTACTATTGGGGTTGGAACTCTTCGCTGGCTTCTGATGATGACGACGGAGCGCTTATGGTAATGCCCCGAATGCTGTGATGTCGGTTCCTAAATCAACCAATCAATCAATAAGACGCATATATCACAATACCCCGACATGGTAAGTCTAGGCTTCGAAATCATCGGCATTCGATTTTAAAGCAGATCACGTTGCATTTAATTAGATTGTATGACGTATCGACTGTTCAGACAGCAACTACTGGAAGCAACTGTAATTTGACGCACAGCTAACTTTATATATTATTATAGTCATCATCATCATCAAATGCCATGCCAGCTGTTGTAGTGTTGAAGTCTCACCAAATATCTCGGGGTTTGGTGTTCTGGATAAACTCTGCTGCTGGTATTCTTCCACGCTACCGTCTAAATCCATCCAGCATAATTTCTCTTGGTCGGCCTCTGCGTCTCTTCCTTCGATCTTTCCAGTCGCCACTATATTCTCCAATGACTCTCTTCTCATCACATGACCAAAGAAAGATGTTTTTCTGTTTTTTTATTGTTGTATATATTGTTCTAGATTCATTAGCTTCTTCAGGCAATCGTCATTAGTTGCTCTGGCAATCCAAGGAAATAGCAACATTCGCGTCAGAAACCAAATCTCTGTTGGTTCCATGTTCTTCCTAATTTCTTCATTTACGTTCCAAGATTCACTGCCATACAGCAAAACAGTTTCTATATAGGACTTCAGCACTCTTTTTCTTACATTCAATGATAGTGACTTATTACATAAAAGCCCAAACGAGGTTTTGGCTGCAATGCGGGTGATGGCGGCAGCAAACTGTGAGCAGCGCCATCTATGTGTCCTTTGCGAAGGTTTGGTCCTTTCTTTTTTGGAGTATGCGATGGCGATCCTGACTCTCAACCGTAAGCAAATGGAAAGGATACAGAACAAAGCTGTGCGTATTGTTCTTGGATGTACAAGAGATACAGCATGCAGGGCGATACGCTACCTTCTTGATTTTCCAACCATTGTGGACAGAATACAAATTTCCAGAGTCAACGAAAACACACAGCATCCACTTCATAGTGAAATAAAGAAGGTGACGGGCAGCAGGTTAAAAAGAGATAAGTCATGGATGGGTCAAGCCGAAGATATTCTTCAGCAGGTGTGTTCACTTGAGGACTTAGAACCTGGCGAGAAGTGGGTACGAATGCCAACAAATTTATGTACGTCCTTTTCAGTTTGCAGACAATAAAATCCGGCTGCCGTGGAGGCGGAGGTACAGGCTTTGATCTTCGAGAATTCTTTGGAGGGTGATGCTGTCATTTATACAGATGGGTCGGTCGTTCCATGAGTGAGAAGTTCATGGGCTTTTACGGTTCAGACCGGAGGGAGAATTGTGAAGTAAGATTCAGGTGATTTTGCTTTGACCACAAGTAGCCTGACTATGGAAGTCATGGCAGTAAGTAAAGCAATAAAATGGCTCGAGTCAACATTCACTAGGGCATGTTTCCTTAGTGATTCAGTTAGCATGCTCAAGAAGATAGAGATGGGGTGGATCCGAAGATAGTGGCTGCTGTCTCTGGAGCAGTCTCGGCTGCAAGATTAATTTCATTTTCGTGGTTTCTTGGCAAAGGCTAATGGTCGACGTTTGGTGCAGGAGAGCCTGGCAGATGATACCACTACATCTAGCTTAAGAATGGATGTGGAGGCAGTCAGTTCAGTTTTCCGCTGGATGGAACATACGATACACACACACATTGTGATTGTAACTGACTCAGAAAGCATGCTGAGTAGGGTGAGGACTGGCAAGCTTCGTGCCGAGTGGCTTGCTTCGCTTCGGAAGTCACGGGTGGCAAGCATCGTCTCGATGTTATCTCCGGAGCATGCTGGTGTGTTGGAGAATGAACAGGCAGACAGATTGGCTGGCTTTACAAAACTTGGTGGAGTATTGATGCATGCTAAGGCAGACGTGGTTGCGGCCTTGTGGGAGCACGTGCACACCTCGGAGGAGCAAATGGATCACCATGGTCTAGCAAGAATGCGACAGCGTGGATTGACGAGGGGATCTGGCCGATGTTCGACGCTTAGAGGAAAGGCGAGACGCACATATAGTCAGATTGCTACTGGTACTATTGGGGTTGGAACTCTTCGCTGGCTTCTGAGGATGGGGACGAAGCGCTTATGGGAATGCCTCGAATGCTGTGATGTCGGTTCCTAAATCAATCAATCAATCATTTTCGTGCCAGGGCATGCGGGTGTACGAGGAAATGAGTGTACTGACAAGCTTGCAGGTAAGGCTACTGTGGAAGGCGGACGAACCATGGACCTGGCTGACATTCTGAATACTCTACGATAAGTAAGACTTTTTGCGAGAACCAAGTGATAACTGTGAATCTACAACCATGGATAGACTGCGAGAACAGCAAAGTAAAAGAGGTGTTGCCAAACAAGAACACTACGCGGGAAGCCAAAGAAGATTAATAAACCTACACGGAACTGGTGTCGTCAGTTGCTACACGCTGCGGGATTTACTAAGGAAGGGATCCGAGCACTTGTGGACTGAATGGTTCGATGTGCAATGAGGATGACCTGTCGACTAACTAACTAACTAACTGACTTATGGCATAAGATACTTTTAATGTTTTGAAATGCAGCTTTTGCTAGCCCCATTCTGTTCTTAATCTGTGTTGTGCACCTTCCGTCTGCCCCTAGGTATTTAAAATTATCCACTTGGTTAAGAATTTCCCCTTCATTTCTGTTTCACATTTTGGTGTCAACATTTTCTTTGATATCACCATTGTTACTGTTTTCTTGATATTCAAGAAGAGTACTTTCTTTGCACTCTATGTTACTAAAAAGTCCAATAATTGTTGTAGATCTTTTGCACCATGTGCCACCAATACTATGTCATCTGCATAGCGCATATTGTTTATATTATAACCCCCGAATATTATTCCTGGCTTGTCTTTGATCTCTCTTATTATTACTTCCCTATAGAGGGAGAAAATTTGCGGTGACAAAACACATCCCTGTCATTCTCCTAGCTTTATTTGTTCATAATTGCACATTTTCACATTTCCCATTATTTTCCTTCTAATTGCTGCTCCTTGGTTCTAGTAAATATTTTTTTTTTCCGCGTTTCCATCCTGTTTCAGGATATTGCGGTCAACACCAGCATATGTTGATTCCTAGGCTAGATTACGCTCATCAGCACGACACGACTTTCTGAGCGACCGGCTCCATACTCTCATCGAACCACTTCTAATTCTCGTGCGCTCACGTCAACCACGAGAGTATTCGGGGTTAACGGGGAAAGCTGCTAACCTCTCGGCCAGGCAGCCGGCCAGTAAATATTAGTTATTTTAAATTATTCTGAAATCTCTCCCATCAATGTTGATATCTTCCAAAATTGCAATCAGTTCATCATATTTTACTTTATCAAATGTCTTGGTATAATATATGAAGAAGAAATATATGTCTTTCATTGTCTTCTATTGATCTTTCTGTTAGTATTCGTCATGCATATAATGCATTGTTTGTACCCTTTCCTTACACAAATCCACATTGTTCTTCACCAATTGCGATTTTTATTTTCTTTCTTGTTCTTCTGATTATAATTCTGAGTAGAAGCTTAGTGTCATGGTTTATGAGGTTATTTGTACGAAAGTCTTCGCGGTGTTTCAATTTAAATCACAAGAAATAAATGTAATACTTAGAGATTTTAATGCAAAAGTAGGAAATGATAAATTGTAGGATGTAGTGGGGAATTGTGGTTTAGGAACAAGAAATGAAAGATGAGAGAATCTTGAAATATAAATGAAGAAATTAGGAAGAACTTGGAGGCAACAAAGATGTGGGTCCTCATAAATATGATGAGAATTCATTATTGTTGCGAATTCCGACTGCCAGAGTAACTAACAACGATTGCCTGAAAGAGGCTATGAGACAAAAATTATATAAAATAATAGCTCAGAGACAACAGCTTTCTTTGGTCATATGATGAGAAGAGATGCATTAGAGAATATCGTAACGAAAGGAAAGATCGAGGGGAAGAGAGGCAGGGACCGTCCAAGACAAAAGGATGCTGAATGGATTGAGACTGTGGATTGGAGATATAATCAGCAGAGTTGATCCAGAACACCAAAGACCGAGATCTGTGGGGTGACACGAACGCCTATGCCAGCTGGCAAGGCACTCGATGGTGATAATGATATATATATATATATATATATATATATATATATATATATATATATATATATATATATATATATATATAAAGAGAGACAGAGAGAGAGAGAGAGAGAGAGACAGAGAGAGAGAGAGAGAGAGAGAGAGAGAGAGAGAGAGAGAGAGAGAGAGAGAGAGAGAGAGAGAGAGAGAGAGAGAGAGAGAGAGAGAGAGAGAGATCATTTACTAAATATGCAAATAAAAATTTCCCCAGCCAGAGATAAAGAAACTAGAGAATTTAATATGATGATCTTGACGATGATCATGATGGTGATGGTAATAAATCTTATTATTATGTTTGTGATGGTTGTGATGAATGTAATGATGATGATGATGATGAGGAGGAGGATGAGGAGGATGATTATGATGAGGAGGAGGAGGAGGGGGATGAGGAGGAGGAGGAGGAGGAAGAAGAAGAGGAGGATGAATATGATTAAGCTTAAATATACGATTAAAACAACAACGATGACTTACAAGCAACGATAGTCCACCAGTAGCAATTGAATATTAGACCCATCCTAATACACGAGAACTGAGGTACCTTGCATAAACAGATTCCCAAGTGACTACGTATATATTAATTATTACACAAACTTTTGAAACACTCTTAACTACTACTTTTTTCAACCCTGTTATACATTACTTATTGAGGCTGACGCTTTTACATTTCAAAATTTACATGATTACCGTTATATTAATGTATAGTTATATAAATTGATTGCCTTCAAGCATGTTAATGCAAATTATAAACGCAAATTTATCTTACAATTTTAAGATTAGCAAACGGACATTATTTTTAAAACTATTTTGTTTAGTTATAACAGACTCCTGTGCAGAAAGTGAATATGCGTTAAAAACTGAACCATGCTTTCGGTTGAATCTTTTCACAAACCCAATGTAAATGAAGCGTTCTAGCAGCGACATTTTGGAGCTGGTTTCCGAGCTCTCATTGGTTCCCGGTTTGTCTGGCATTTCTGCTTATGAGCAAATTTATTGGATATGGGGGACAGAGATAGTTAATGATATAGCGTTATGTACAAGATATATGCAATTCGTAATCCCGCATAGCGCGTTTGAAACACAGCTGCGGGGATATGGAAGCATTTGCCTTGCGTTAGTTTCTCATATACAGGTATGAGTGTCTGTCGTTGAGAAAGCAATGGCAAACTACTGAACGTAAACTTGCCAAACAAACAGCCAATATTTTTGGGGTTGACTGCGACGTCCTGTAAAGGATATACAACTAACGAGATATATGTTGAATAAGCTGCCGTGGGACAAAATAAGTGGTTGTCATTGAAAGGAAGTAACGGGTGTAGCAACTGTCTTTATAAAATACCTTAAAAATATGTGACAAGGAAATCGGCGGAATACATAATTTCTGCTCTCTGCTATAGTGCAATGTCTGTCTTGTGTATACAACGGTTATTTTAGTGGCGAATTGGAAATGTTATAGTTGTCCTGGGCTCCGACGTGGACCCAGTCTAATTTGTGTAGCAGGGCATATCTTGTGTTGTAAAGGGTGGCCGGCGTAAGACTGACCACATCGCCCAGCCATTGTCGACTGGTCTATACAAATATGGGTATGGCACCATATGCCCAACACAGACATTGAAATAAATTATGAAATAACACTAAAATTCATATACAAAAGTATGGCGCATTGGATGTACAGAATTAGTCCATATCTTTATAGATAAATCTGCATGCTATCTGTGATAAGGTCAGTTTCCCGCCGATATTCTAAGCGCCAATAAATAAATATCATAACAGGGTTAAAAACACGAAATACTATTGTATATTTAAAATCGAAGAATGGCGCCATTTTAATGGGACAAAATTATATATTTAATTAATTAGCAGAATTCACAAGCTGATAAGTAAGCGGGTGCAACTGTTAAAAACAAGGGTGAAACAAGTGTTGAAGAAGTTGACGATACAGTTGTTGAGTTGAGTTGAGTTAAGAACCGACATCACTGCACTCAGGACATTCCCATACGTGCTCGGTCCCCTCGTTCAACAGCCAGCGAAGAGTCATACTACTAATCGTTCCCACTGCTATCTGATTAAAAGTTCTCCTGGTCTTCCCTCTCAGTTTTGAGATTCTTCCAGAACCCCTGCCGATCCCCCGCAATCTCATTCTTTCCACACTTGGGTTCTCAATCTGTTCCTCTGCCTTCTCGACCTGGTCCCACAAGCGCACGACTCACCTCCCCCTTGTCCATAGGCAAACTACCACCAAGAGGTGCATTCCCTGCTAGCCTATCAGCCTGTTCATTTCCCCGCACCCCCGCATGGCCAGGGCAAAATATCCATACAATTCTCACAATCTGTGACCTCTGAAGCGACGAGAGCCATTCCACACGAAACATTCCTTTCTCCATCTTACTAAGCATACTCTTTGAATCCGTAATGAATACAACGTGTGTTGCAGTGGTCTCCTCTAGCCACCGGAATGCCGCTGTTACTGCCTCCGCCTCCATTCTCATGCTGGAGGTCGTAGTCTCATATGCCAGACTCTCCTTTTTCAAGACTCGTCCATTAGCCTTTGCAATAAAGCCCCAGCCACTCCGTCTGTTTCTCACCACTGACCCATCGGTGTAGATGACTATGTCACCTTGATGTGTGTTGCTCTGGATCAGCTGTTGCACTTCAAACTCAGTGCGGCCCGCTGCCCATTCTCTGCACTCACGACCCAGTGTTATTATTACATTGTGCCAGTCCGTGATGTCTTCCGGACCTTCAACCCACTCTATTTCACGATTGATGGTCTCTAGATCACACACCTGACGTATAGAAAGTTCCGCCTGTGCCATCCAGGACCTGCCTCGTCTTAGTCTATGACCCTTGACCATATCCATTGCTGCATGCAGCGGGTGATCCCTATCTGCGGCAACTCTCAGGTACCGTTTGGCCTGAAGGACTCTATGCCTATCCGTCATTGTTGGTAGCGCCAGGATATGCCTCATGCATATAATTGGTGTGTCCTTTGTGCGTCCCAGGATTAACCGCATGGCAGCATTCTGTATGCGCTCCAACCTTTCAAGCTGGCTCTTTGATACTGTCAGCAGCCCAAAACCATACTCAATGACAGAAATTATTAACTGCTGAAAGAGCCTGTACAGCATCCTCTGATCTACCCCGGTTGCTGCCATAGCCCTCAATGCATTAAGTCCCCTACCAGCCTTCACCACCAAGGCCTCCACATAATCCTTAAAAGACAAACACCTGTCAAAGGTGGTACCCAAGTACTTCAATTTACTCTCTCGACTAAGAGGACATCCATTCAACATAATACCTGGGACATCTGCCTTCACGATCCGATTATCCAGGGAGTACCACACAACCGATGCCTTGTCTGGGTGTATAATGGCCCCCGCGTCCCGTCACCACTCCGTTACCCAGTTGACTGCCACCTGTAAGTCTTTCGCCAAACTGGCCTTGTCTCTGCCCTGTTTGTACACCAGCACATCATCTGCAAATGTCAAGATTCTACTCACACCTGGTGTTTCAATAGCTGCGATTGTGCTGGTGTAGACATTAAAGAGCACTGGGGACAAGGCAGAACACTGCGGCAACCCAGGTGTAATAGTACGATACAGTTCATTACACGAAGAAAGGAAAGTCATCCAGAACAGACAATATTACGTTGAGGGAAAGTTAGGCCCTGGGGATATTCAAATCGGAATACTGACTCAAATTCTAACGATATTTATATTTGCGAATACATTATAAATCATATGCTGATGGCTGTTGGCTACATCTCTAATTCGTGTTGTACTGAAGAGCATCCATACTGACCGGATTTTACGTAACATAACTTATGATGTGTACAACGTTCACATTTTAGTAAGTGCATTTCACAAGTGTTTTCAGTGAAAGAGGAGGTGGCTATTCCAGTAGCCGGCTCCCAAAACGGGGTGACCAGGAAAAACAGCTGAATGTCGCGGATTTATAAATTAGCTTCTACGAGGAAATCTAATTAAGTAGCAATAATTTTATTATAAAGTGCATAAAAGAGTATGAGAAATGGTATTTCAGAACACAAAGTGCTTTTTAAGAAATATTCCATGCAGGTGTCGTGAGAATATAGCAGTTTATGCATGTGGAATTGCGATTACTTTGCCCTCGTACATGTAGGAACTCTTGAGTTGTAATTTTGCAGATTAGATGGTTTGCTATTATTGTATATTATATGGATTGAAGGAAAAGTCTTAGTCACCAGATAAAGGGCGTGCAGATACAAATCATATTTCTTGTATGGATAGATATTGCCAAAGTAATGACTGGTAGAAAGCGGGTGCCTTATAGTATTTGCTAGGCAGCTGATAATGTCATCAGCGCTGTTGAACGAGAGTTCCACGCCTGCATTCACCGTCAGCTAAGTGAAGGAAAGACTGGCTACCGATTGCTCCTATGGCCCTATCATGTCACAGATCCTAGCAGGAAACTGCTTCGGGAAAAATTAGTAATGACGGAGTGTTCAATTGTGTGGAAGGCGGACGAGCCATGGACCAGGTAAACATTCTGAATGCTCTACGAGAACTAAGTCGTTTACGAGAACCAAGCGATGACTCGGAATCTACAACCATGGTCAGGCTGCGAGAACAGCAAGTTAAAAGAGGTGTGGCCAAACAAGAACACTACGCAGAAAGCCAAAAATGAGTAATAAACCACACAGAACTGGTGTCGTGAGCCGCTATACTCTTCTGGATTTGCTGAGGAGGGGATCCGAGCACTTATGGACTGAATGGTTCGATGTGCAATGAAGATGATCTGTCGACTAACTAACTAACTAACTAACTAACTAATTAACTAACTACCTACCTAACTAACTAACTAACTATCTAACTAACTAACTAACTAACTAACTAACTAACTAACTAACTAACAGCATATAGTTGTGAATCCTGGCCAATTAAAAAATAAGCCACACACGTGCACACACACAGTCCATCGGGCCTTTAATGTGGTTTCGAAAAAGAAAGTTGGAAATTCCTGGACAGCAAAATTAGTTAACTAGTAGTAGCCATATGGCTCCAATTTCATAGCAATGTCTTCTTCTTCCTTGTTTAGTGATTACTATTTTCCGTGATGACACTCTCTTTGTTTTCTTCCTGTGTAAAATACGGACTATATTTTTCTCTCTTTTTTCACCTTCTACCTTTAGTGCTTGGTGTTTCAAATGATTACACAGTAAATTGATTATACTTCACGGTGTTAGAAGCTCATATTTAGTTCCAAGCAGCTTGTAGTTTAATGTTACCTCTGTGGGTCCATATATCTTTCCTTAGGATTGCCCTGATGTTACATAGGAAGAATTATTGTTTCCCAGTGCCACAGACAATAAAACAATGAAGCATGAACTTAATTCACAAAGGACCGTGGTACAATTGACAGTGATAGAATCATCATAAAAATGTCACAGAGGAAGACACTTGGTCATAATGTCATAGTGGATGAAGCTGGGTCATGATATCATAGAGGATGAAGCTGGGTCATAATGTCATAGTGGATGAAGCTGGGTCATAATGTCATAGTGGATGAAGCTGGGTCATAAATCATAGAGGATGAAGCGGGTCATAATGTCATAGTGGATGAAGCTGGGTCATAATATCATAGAGGGTGAAGCTGGGTCACAATGTCATAGTGGATGGAGCTGGGTAATAATGTCATAGAGGATGAAGCTGGGTCATAATGTCATAGAGGATGAAGCTGTGTCATAATATCATAGAGGATGAAGCTGGGTCATAATGTCATAGAGGATGAAGCTGGGTCATAATGTCATAGAGGATGAAGATGGGTCATAATGTCACAGTGGATGAAGCTGGGTCATAAAGTCATAGAGGATGAAGCTGGGTCATAATATCATAGTGGATGAAGCTGGGTCATAATGTCATAGAGGATGAAGCTGGGTCATAAAGTCATAAAGGATGAAGCTAGGTCATAATGTCATAGAGGATGAAGCTGGGTCATAATATCATAGAGGATGAAGCTGGGTCATAATGTCATAGAGGATGAAGCTGTGTCATAATATCATAGAGGATGAAGCTGGGTCATAATGTCATAGAGGATGACGCTAGGTCATAATGTCATAGAGGATGAAGCTGGGTCATAATGTCATAGAGGATGAAGCTGGGTCATAATGCCACAGTGGATGAAGCTGGGTCATAATGTCATAGAGGATGAAGCTGCGTCATAATATCATAGAGGATGAAGCTGGGTCATAATGTCATAGAGGATGAAGCTAGGTCATAATGTCATAGAGGATGAAGCTGGGTCATAATGTCATAGAGGATGAAGCTGGGTCATAATGCCACAGTGGATGAAGCTGGGTCATAAAGTCATAGTGGATGAAGCTGGGTCATAATATCATAGTGGATGAAGCTGGGTCATAATGTCATAGAGGATGAAGCTGGGTCATAATGTCACAGTGGATGAAGCTGGGTCATAATGTCATAGTGGATGAAGCTGGGTCATAATGTCATAGAGGATGAAGCTGGGTCATAATGTCATAGAGGATGAAGCTAGGTCATAATGTCATAGAGGATGAAGCTGGGTCATAATGTCATAGTGGATGAAGCTGGGTCATAATGTCATAGTGGATGAAGCTGGGTCATAATGTCATAGAGGATGAAGCTAGGTCATAATTTCAAGAAGGATAAAGCTGGGTCATAATATCATAGAGGATGAAGCTGGATCATGATGTCACAGTTTAAAAATCAGTCAATCAATTAGATGCCGTCTCCACAATGAAGGTTGGTTGCTTTGGATCTTCAATACGGTCTGTCTCTCGACTTGACTGTATATTCTGTCAGATTGACGCTCGTCCATCTTTTGATGTTATTTTACCACTAGTATCGTTGTCTACCTCTTGCTCGCTTGCCATCAACCTTGCCCTCCACTAATGGTTTTCATATGAGTATTATGTCTTTTAACGTGGTTGTCTCTTCCCTGAGGTTATTTACAAAAGGCTCATCTCCAGGGGGCCAAGAATTACTAGTATCGCTGTTTTCTTTTTGTTGTGATCGCATTGCTGTCTTTGATATACTACGTGGTGAGGTCCCAGTCTCTTTCACTATGGCCGACCATGTTCACTATCGTGTCTTCAACACGCCTCATGTGGTTCACACACTCTGCTGTTTCACTTTCGAAGTCGTTGATGTGTTTATATTCATCCGCCTTGTTCACCGTCCCAGTATTTTGTGTACTAGGGATAGACGTTCCCTTAGTAGGACATTACCCCTACTTTACTCATGTAGTCAACGGGCTTGGTGGAATCAGCGGGGAAAGAAGACCCTGTTGAGCTTGACTCTAGTCCGACTTTGTGAAGACGCATGAAGGGTGTAGCATAGGTGGGAGCGCAAGCGCAATTGAAATACCACTACTTTTATCGTTTCTTTACTTATTCAGTCTCGGTAGAGATTTGTTCGCAGCAGACGAGCATAATCTAAGGCGGACCTATTCTCGCCGGTCGCGAGAGCCGCACAGTGGAGGGATGGGAGACATTGCTCGCATTAGACAAGCAATGTCTCCTGCGGTAGCTCTGGCGGGCCTATTCCCGCTGGTCGCGGGGTCCGCCAAAGTCAGGCGGAAAGTCTGACGATAGTGCACGCTTTACACAGGTCCGGACACTTGTGATTGACAGAAGTGCGTGCCCTTACAGTCCGGACGCGTACGAGGCCCTCACCTGTGGGACTTGGCTGAACACCTCTAAGCCAGGTCCCTTGGGTTCTAGGGCCTGGCCATCACTCGCCATCTGCTCGTGGTGGCGAGGTCTCGGAGGATTGACGCTGTGCCGCCAGCGTCTGCAGCCTACCTTGTGCCAGACGTATTGGTTACCCATTCCTCTGGAATACACAAGGCTAGGTCGAGAGAGGGGACATATCGTTTGGGCACCACATGTTTCTCTGAAGCTCTCCCCAGCTCTGCGGGGTCCGCCAAAGTCAGGCGGAAAGTCTGACGATAGTGCACGCTTTACACAGGTCCGGACACTTGTGATTGACAGAAGTGCGCGCCCTTACAGTCCGGACGCGTACGAGGCCCTCACCTGTGGGACTTGGCTGAACACCTCTAAGCCAGGTCCCTTGGGTTCTAGGGCCTGGCCATCACTCGCCATCTGCTCGTGGTGGCGAGGTCTCGGAGGATTGACGCTGTGCCGCCAGCGTCTGCAGCCTACCTTGTGCTAGACGTATTGGTTACCCATTCCTCTGGAATACACAAGGCTAGGTCGAGAGAGGGGACATATCGTTTGGGCACCACATGTTTCTCTGAAGCTCTGCCCAGGCATTGTGATGGAATATTGGCCACATTCCAACTCACACACTTTGGTCTGTCAAGACTGCAAGGTGCCACTCACTCATGTAGTTTAGCCAGTCAGTCACGACTGTTGCTCGTGGTTTGGCCACCACAGTACAGAAGCGGTATTCGTGGAGCCACACATGAGCTAGGTAAAGAGATGGGAACCAAATAGGATTCTGGTCTATCCCTTGGGAATTGGCTGCCACTCACCGCGAGTTACTATCCCTCTATCTTTACCCCAAACAGTGTAAGAAACATGGACATAATTTCATAGTGGAAGAAGCGTGATTTTAATGTTACAATGGAAGAATATTGGTCCTTATGTCGCGAACAAATGGGTATTTAAATGTATACTGCTAGCAATTCCATATACATATTAGCTAGTGCCTTAATGGAAAGCGAAATATAGGTAACACTGTAACTTACTATACGTGTGGTAGGAATCTACTAAGGAGTTTTTGCGTTGGACTGGCTGCCCCATCCCGTAGAATAGTTTTAGCTGAAAAGTTCAACCGGCCTTGAATGCGTGTGAAGATACAGAAAGAATATGATAGCTACCATGTTATAAGGAAGCTCCTTTGGGAGAAGTATGCATGATGTGAAGAAAGCGGATGGGAGTCTGGATCGCCGACTGACCCCTTTCATCTAGGAAAATTTATTGACACCTGAAATGTTTGATGTTTATGCCCCTTTGTATGAATTGGGAAATACAGCACCAGTGGTAGAAGTAAGGAAATACAGAGAACAACCTAAAATACACAGAGAAAATAATTAGAGACAGAGATGATTAATATGGGGAGAACTTAGACGGAGCAGCAAAAGATAGAACCGCTTGGCATCATATGTTTGAGGGTCAATGGTCTAATGAGCAGAACAGGTCCTGTATTAATGTGAATGTAGCAGACGCTATGGAGGTTTCTGCGGTTATATTCTGTTTAAACATTTGCTTAGAGGCAATATTGACCAAGTATTTGTCATGGTATAAAAACATCATAATCTTTCGGTTGTATCCGGCATCGGTTTAGATTTAAAGATGTTTTCAGGTTGCACTTTAGCTGTCTAGACAGAACACACATAGACAAGAAAACGGCGAGCAATAGTGGCGATAATAATGACTTTAAGAAATGAACAAACACATAATTCTTCGTCAATTCGTTTATATCTTTGTTAAAGCTATGCACAAAAATACATTAATCTATACTAGATATGTTTGAAACACAACCTTGTTTTCTAACAGCTTAGGTATGACAGTTACAGAGATCTAAATCTACAACAGTGGGTATGATATGGTTGAGATCATAATGCTTGATAAATATAGGTACATAATAATGCCATATGTTGAAGGAAAGGATGACACGACGATCGTATGTAAGGATGAAGAAAGCTAGAAAAATCAAATATGTTTTAAAATACAACGAGACATGGTCATTATTCGGACACAGACATGGGTTACGTGTGCTGACCAGGTTCACACCAATTGTCCATCATGACCTGGATAAACATGTGAGCCATCCATTTGTCTTCCGTACACATTTTTTACGTAAATTATGTTTATTAAGTTTACACATCCGCATGATTACCCATGTGAGAAAAAGATAACCGTTATTTTGCTTGGTAACGTTATAGAACGAACGTTGCGTATTGGCTAGTGAGTTTGCACCTCAAGACGATGGTCCGGTCCTATCCCCAGTAGTGGTAGGATTGTTTTATCTGATACGTACGGCTCTCTGGTCCTGTTCGTCATCTTGTATCTAATAATTATCATTACCATCCATCTAATCATGTTCATCATAATGTATCCGACCATGTTCATTATCATGTATCTATTCCTGTTCATCACCATGTATCCGATCCTGTTCATCACCATGTATCCGATCCTGTTCATCACCATGTATCTATTCCTGTTCATCACCATGTATCCGATCCTGTTCATCACCATGTATCCGATCCTGTTCATCACCATGTATTCAATCCTGTTCATCACCATGTATCTAATCCTGTTCATCACCATGTATCTAATCCTGTTCATCATCATGTATCTAATCCTGTTCATCACCATGTAGCCAATCCTGTTCATCACCATGTATCTAATCCTGTTCATCATCATGTATCTAATCCTGTTCATCACCATGTATCTAATCCTGTTCATCACCATGTATCTAATCCTGTTCATCATCATGTATCTAATCCTGTTCATCACCATGTATCCAATCCTGTTCATCAAGGTGTAGCAAGTCATATGCACGTCGTTCTCAATAAAACCACCGAAAGATTATTTTACCTTTGCCAATTCATCCGCCTCATACATTTCCGTGCCGAAGTTGTCTTCAATGCCATGAATCCATCTTCGAGTTGATCGACGCATGATTCTTCTTTCGGGAATCTATTACTTTTCTTTCGAAAATGTTGTGAAGTTAAACATAGTCAAAGTACATACAGTTTCGGAGCCATTATATTATTTAAGGGTCACTTTTTTTCGATGTTCAGATCTTGTAGAATGTCAACGTTTGTCTCCGTCCTGGCCCACGATATTCCAGGGAAATACACGCGAGGAAAGTCATGGATGGGCCAAGCCGAAGATATTCTTCAACAAGGTGTTCACGTGAAGACTTAGAACCTGGCGAGGAATGGGTACAAGAGTCAGCAGAGTTTTGTATGTCCTTTCCAGTTTTCATCCAACTATACAAAAGGTGATATACTGGGTGACTTTGACACTCGTACCATCATTTTCGCTGTTCTCCTTCTGTATCTGTTCATAATCATTTTATTTAATTGAAACATGAAGTTGGAAAAGAAAACGATACACCAAAGAATAAGCAAGGAACATATTCATTGTACGGAGATGTAGAAGACAGAGGATTATGAATAAATGGTTGTACATCTCAATGTTTGATCACAATAATATTAGAATATTAATATATGTACATACTGTGGTGATATTCACGACATATATGACCCACATGTACAGCATATCTTGTATATTAAAATGCTAAAGGCACGAACTCTTATTTTTGAAAACGTCAAGCTTGATTTCGAAAACAGAGAAACGTAGTAGAGTATTCATATCGTTACCTCTGTTTCGTGGGTATCCAGGCCGGCATACATTTTTTAAAACATTCTATGTCACATAAATTGCACTCAAGTTAACCAACATTCGCTCAGGTTTCTTCAGAAAAAAATACAATGTATAGAACAAGCAATGACAATATGGTATGCTGAGTTGAGTTGAGCTAAGAACTGACATCACTACATTCAGGACATTCCCATACACGCTCCGTCCCCTCGTTCAACAGCCAGCGATGAGTTATATTACTAATCGTTCCCACCGCTATCTGATTGACCATATGGTAAAATAAGTAAAAGAAATGAGTGAACGAACAAATTATACAATATTTTAACACAGTCATTGATTAAGCTAAAGTGTGTTGCAATGTATACAAGGAATTAGAGGTTGCAAGGACATCAATCATCATCATCCTCATTTGCCTTGCTATACGCGTGGGCGATCACGGTTCGTCATCTTAGATGTTTGAACCATATCGGGTCAGGTATGTATTCTTTTCTCGATTATACCATATAACCAAGCCACCTATGTATTTATCTGATTGTCATCCACTCCGACTTTTTCCATTAAGTTTGACTGTTATCATTCAGATTTTAAATTTATTTTTTTCTTGTAACGTGCTCAACAAATGTTGGCTGCCTCCGTCTGATATCGCATATCGGCTTATGGTTTTCATCTGTTCCTTGAAGGACTGGGTTCTAACTTTCTAACTTGCTTCGAATATTTCCCATGTAATTCCACATACTGGCATTGGCAGGTAACAACAAGGGCTATCATACAACATTCAGTGGAACATAAAACGTTGGTTATGCGCATTTAGTATTTAGAACAATGATCTCTTATAGATAAGACTTCCTGTTTGAGGACGCTCTTTGGTTTATTTACAATTGTCTTTTTCGTAACTTCTCATCTCATCTCATCTCATCATGTTCCTCTTGTAACTTGCGGTATCGAGGTGAAGTATAAACAGCGGGAGAGTGCCCGATTATGGGCTTCATATATCGATATTCCCATGGACTCTGCAATTCCCTCCGTCCAACGTTTACGAGGTCGGCCTCTTCCTCTGTTTCCATCTGGTCTGTACATCATTGCTTGTTGTGGTATGCTGTTGACTGGTAACTTAGTATGCTTACATATCCGTTGTGCTGATGCCGAGGTAAGGGGTTCAACTCCTACACCGGACATTTGGGCTAAGATGTTGTCTTATCGTTCTTGACTTTGGGTCGTAAATTATAAGTATCTCTGAAGTCGGAATGGGTTCGCCAGATGGCGAGTGACACTGTTAATAGGGGAAGCTTATCCACACGCAAAATTTAGTCCAGCACTACTAGAAGTAGTGTGTATAGACTATGCTTGGGTTCAAAGCGAGCGAGCGCAATGAAAAAATATATAAGCGTGGGAGAAGCCTTGATACTCTAAGGCGCCTGCTAGACGCTTACCTGACCGTGGTCAGGTGGATGAATCCCCATCTATGGTGAACAGTTCACCTGGGATCTCAGATCTACCCAGCCTAACATGAGTACCAGAAATGATTCTATGCGGTAAAGGTGATCTGGGTTATATTGACTACATCATCCATATAGCGTCGATTGGTCAATAAACTTGCGAGCTGGCACCTTATGTTCAATATGTTTTCTTGGCGTATAAACTGGGTCCTTTAATTATTTATTTGTACCATATGAACAATAATACCCAAGGCTTGTAAAAGGTACCTTTACCTACTTACTGATGTTTACACTGATAATTCAACTCTTAGTTTTACACAGCACATGCGCTCTATCATTACGTTGCCATGAACAAAAACTTCCACGTGATTTAACATTTAAGCAGACATTCTGAAAATCAAATAATGGCAGTGGAAATGTGGTTTCTGAGGAAAAGGCCAAAAATAGCAAAGACAGAATGAAAGTTCTACAAAAGGCAAATGCAAAAAGCAAACTGATTAGAGAAATTAGACATAGACAGTCACATTTTTGGGGGCACGTTATAAGAAGAAATAAACTAGTCAACTTTATGACAACTGGTAAGATTGAGGGGAAAACAAAAAGGGAAAGAAAGAGAAGTAAATGCCTGGATGGCTTTACCACATGGCATAGTCAGGACAAGAACACAGAACTCATCCACGACTCTCGTGATCATGTAAGATGGCGAAACATGACCTCCCACTCTTAACGACATGGCACATGATGATGATGAATTTGAGGGATGAGCTGGTGTAGGGCAGTGGCTAGTAAGCTAGGTCATGTGTTTGAATCCCCATCCAGGCTGATTTTTAAATTGACCTGGGTTCCCAGGTTGTTGAAGCCTTAATTTGGTACCAGGGAATTCAAGGGATATAAAGACAGCCGGCATGAAATATGATATATATATATAACCCAGTGGATGAAGCGGGGTCATAATGTCATAGAGGATGAAACTGGGTCATAATATCATAGAGGATGAAGCTGGGTCATAATGTCATAGAGGATGAAGCTAGGTCATAATGTCATAGAGGATGAAGCTGGGTCATAATGTCATAGAGGATGAAGCTGGGTCATAATGCCACAGTGGATGAAGATGGGTCATAAAGTCATAGTGGATGAAGCTGGGTCATAATATCATAGTGGATGAAGCTGGGTCATAATGTCATAGAGGATGAAGCTGGGTCATAATGTCACAGTGGATGAAGCTGGGTCATAATGTCATAGAGGATGAAGCTGGGTCATAATGTCATAGAGGATGAAGCTAGGTCATAATGTCATAGAGGATGAAGCTGGGTCATAATGTCATAGTGGATGAAGCTGGGTCATAATGTCATAGTGGATGAAGCTGGGTCATAATGTCATAGAGGATGAAGCTAGGTCATAATTTCAAGAAGGATAAAGCTGGGTCATAATATCATAGAGGATGAAGCTGGATCATGATGTCACAGTTTAAAAATCAGTCAATCAATTAGATGCCGTCTCCACAATGGTTGGTTGCTTTGGATCTTCAATACGGTCTGTCTCTCGACTTGACTGTATATTCTGTCAGATTGACGCTCGTCCATCTTTTGATGTTATTTTACCACTAGTATCGTTGTCTACCTCTTGCTCGCTTGCCATCAACCTTGCCCTCCACTAATGGTTTTCATATGAGTATTATGTCTTTTAACGTGGTTGTCTCTTCCCTGAGGTTATTTACAAAAGGCTCATCTCCAGGGGCCAAGAATTACCAGTATCGCTGTTTTCTTTTTGTTGTGATCGCATTGCTGTCTTTGATATACTACGTGGTGAGGTCCCAGTCTCTTTCACGATGGCCGACCATGTTCACTATCGTGTCTTCAACACGCCTCATGTGGTTCACACACTCTGCTGTTTCACTTTCGAAGTCGTTGATGTGTTTATATTCATCCGCCTTGTTCACCGTCCCAGTATTTTGTGTACTAGGGATAGACGTTCCCTTAGTAGGACATTACCCCTACTTTACTCATGTAGTCAACGGGCTTGGTAGAATCAGCGGGGAAAGAAGACCCTGTTGAGCTTGACTCTAGTCCGACTTTGTGAAGACGCATGAAGGGTGTAGCATAGGTGGGAGCGCAAGCGCAATTGAAATACCACTACTTTTATCGTTTCTTTACTTATTCAGTCTCGGTAGAGATTTGTTCGCAGCAGACGAGCATAATCTAAGGCGGACCTATTCTCGCCGGTCGCGAGAGCCGCACAGTGGAGGGATGGGAGACATTGCTCGCATTAGACAAGCAATGTCTCCTGCGGTAGCTCTGGCGGGCCTATTCCCGCTGGTCGCGGGGTCCGCCATGGTCAGGCGGAAAGTCTGACGATAGTGCACGCTTTACACAGGTCCGGACACTTGTGATTGACAGAAGTGCGCGCCCTTACAGTCCGGACGCGTACGAGGCCCTCACCTGTGGGACTTGGCTGAACACCTCTAAGCCAGGTCCCTTGGGTTCTAGGGCCTGGCCATCACTCGCCATCTGCTCGTGGTGGCGAGGTCTCGGAGGATTGACGCTGTGCCGCCAGCGTCTGCAGCCTACCTTGTGCCAGACGTATTGGTTACCCATTCCTCTGGAATACACAAGGCTAGGTCGAGAGAGGGGACATATCGTTTGGGCACCACATGTTTCTCTGAAGCTCTGCCCAGGCATTGTGATGGAATATTGGCCACATTCCAACTCACACACTTTGGTCTCTCAAGACTGCAAGGTGCCACTCACTCATGTAGTTTAGCCAGTCAGTCACGACTGTTGCTCGTGGTGTGGCCACCACAGTACAGAAGCGGTATTCGTGGAGCCACACATGAGCTAGGTAAAGAGATGGGAACCAAATAGGATTCTGGTCTATCCCTTGGGAATTGGCTGCCACTCACCGCGAGTTACTATCCCTCTATCTTTACCCCAAACAGTGTAAGAAACATGGACATAATTTCATAGTGGAAGAAGCGTGATTTTAATGTTACAATGGAAGAATATTGGTCCTTATGTCGCGAACAAATGGGTATTCAAATGTATACTGCTAGCAATTCCATATACATATTAGCTAGTGCCTTAATGGAAAGCGAAATATAGGTAACACTGTAACTTACTATACGTGTGGTAGGAATCTACTAAGGACTTTTTGCGTTGGACTGGCTGCCCCATCCCGTAGAATAGTTTAGCTGAAAAGTTCAACCGGCCTTGAATGCGTGTGAAGATACAGAAAGAATATGATAGCTACCATGTTATAAGGAAGCTCCTTTGGGAGAAGTATGCATGATGTGAAGAAAGCGGATGGGAGTCTGGATCGCCGACTGACCCCTTTCATCTAGGAAAATTTATTGACACCTGAAATGTTTGATGTTTATGCCCCTTTGTATGAATTGGGAAATACAGCACCAGTGGTAGAAGTAAGGAAATACAGAGAACAACCTAAAATACACAGAGAAAATAATTAGAGACAGAGATGATTAATATGGGGAGAACTTAGACGGAGCAGCAAAAGATAGAACCGCTTGGCATCATATGTTTGAGGGTCAATGGTCTAATGAGCAGAACAGGTCCTGTATTAATGTGAATGTAGCAGACGCTATGGAGGTTTCTGCGGTTATATTCTGTTTAAACATTTGCTTAGAGGCAATATTGACCAAGTATTTGTCATGGTATAAAAACATCATAATCTTTCGGTTGTATCCGGCATCGGTTTAGATTTAAAGATGTTTTCAGGTTGCACTTTAGCTGTCTAGACAGAACACACATAGACAAGAAAACGGCGAGCAATAGTGGCGATAATAATGACTTTAAGAAATGAACAAACACATAATTCTTCTTCAATTCGTTTATATCTTTGTTAAAGCTATGCACAAAAATACATTAATCTATACTAGATATGTTTGAAACACAACCTTGTTTTCTAAACAGCTTAGGTATGACAGTTACAGAGATCTAAATCTACAACAGTGGGTATGATATGGTTGAGATCATAATGCTTGATAAATATAGGTACATAATAATGCCATATGTTGAAGGAAAGGATGACACGACGATCGTATGAAAGGATGAAGAAAGCTAGAAAAATCAAATATGTTTTAAAATACAACGAGACATGGTCATTATTCGGACACAGACATGGGTTACGTGTGCTGACCAGGTTCACACCAATTGTCCATCATGACCTGGATAAACATGTGAGCCATCCATTTGTCTTCCGTACACATTTTTACGTAAATTATGTTTATTAAGTTTACACATCCACATGATTACCCATGTGAGAAAAAGATAACCGTTATTTTGCTTGGTAACGTTATAGAACGAACGTTGCGTATTGGCTAGTGAGTTTGCACCTCAAGACGATGGTCCGGTCCTATCCCCAGTAGTGGTAGGATTGTTTTATCTGATACGTACGGCTCTCTGGTCCTGTTCGTCATCTTGTATCTAATAATTATCATTACCATCCATCTAATCATGTTCATCATAATGTATCCGACCATGTTCATTATCATGTATCTATTCCTGTTCATCACCATGTATCCGATCCTGTTCATCACCATGTATCCGATCCTGTTCATCACCATGTATCTATTCCTGTTCATCACCATGTATCCGATCCTGTTCATCACCATGTATCCGATCCTGTTCATCACCATGTATTCAATCCTGTTCATCACCATGTATCTAATCCTGTTCATCACCATGTATCTAATCCTGTTCATCATCATGTATCTAATCCTGTTCATCACCATGTAGCCAATCCTGTTCATCACCATGTATCTAATCCTGTTCATCATCATGTATCTAATCCTGTTCATCACCATGTATCTAATCCTGTTCATCACCATGTATCTAATCCTGTTCATCATCATGTATCTAATCCTGTTCATCACCATGTATCCAATCCTGTTCATCAAGGTGTAGCAAGTCATATGCACGTCGTTCTCAATAAAACCACCGAAAGATTATTTTACCTTTGCCAATTCATCCGCCTCATACATTTCCGTGCCGAAGTTGTCTTCAATGCCATGAATCCATCTTCGAGTTGATCGACGCATGATTCTTCTTTCGGGAATCTATTACTTTTCTTTCGAAAATGTTGTGAAGTTAAACATAGTCAAAGTACATACAGTTTCGGAGCCATTATATTATTTAAGGGTCACTTTTTTTCGATGTTCAGATCTTGTAGAATGTCAACGTTTGTCTCCGTCCTGGCCCACGATATTCCAGGGAAATACACGCGAGGAAAGTCATGGATGGGCCAAGCCGAAGATATTCTTCAACAAGGTGTTCACGTGAAGACTTAGAACCTGGCGAGGAATGGGTACAAGTGTCAGCAGAGTTTTGTATGTCCTTTCCAGTTTTCATCCAACTATACAAAAGGTGATATACTGGGTGACTTTGACACTCGTACCATCATTTTCGCTGTTCTCCTTCTGTATCTGTTCATAATCATTTTATTAATTGAAACATGAAGTTGGAAAAGAAAACGATACACCAAAGAATAAGCAAGGAACATATTCATTGTACGGAGATGTAGAAGACAGAGGATTATGAATAAATGGTTGTACATCTCAATGTTTGATCACAATAATATTAGAATATTAATATATGTACATACTGTGGTGATATTCACGACATATATGACCCACATGTACAGCATATCTTGTATATTAAAATGCTAAAGGCACGAACTCTTATTTTTGAAAACGTCAAGCTTGATTTCGAAAACAGAGAAACGTAGTAGAGTATTCATATCGTTACCTCTGTTTCGTGGGTATCCAGGCCGGCATACATTTTTTAAAACATTCTATGTCACATAAATTGCACTCAAGTTAACCAACATTCGCTCAGGTTTCTTCAGAAAAAAATACAATGTATAGAACAAGCAATGACAATATGGTATGCTGAGTTGAGTTGAGCTAAGAACTGACATCACTACATTCAGGACATTCCCATACACGCTCCGTCCCCTCGTTCAACAGCCAGCGATGAGTTATATTACTAATCGTTCCCACCGCTATCTGATTGACCATATGGTAAAATAAGTAAAAGAAATGAGTGAACGAACAAATTATACAATATTTTAACACAGTCATTGATTAAGCTAAAGTGTGTTGCAATGTATACAAGGAATTAGAGGTTGCAAGGACATCAATCATCATCATCCTCATTTGCCTTGCTATACGCGTGGGCGATCACGGTTCGTCATCTTAGATGTTTGAACCATATCGGGTCAGGTATGTATTCTTTTCTCGATTATACCATATAACCAAGCCACCTATGTATTTATCTGATTGTCATCCACTCCGACTTTTTCCATTAAGTTTGACTGTTATCATTCAGATTTTAAATTTATTTTTTTCTTGTAACGTGCTCAACAAATGTTGGCTGCCTCCGTCTGATATCGCATATCGGCTTATGGTTTTCATCTGTTCCTTGAAGGACTGGGTTCTAACTTTCTAACTTGCTTCGAATATTTCCCATGTAATTCCACATACTGGCATTGGCAGGTAACAACAAGGGCTATCATACAACATTCAGTGGAACATAAAACGTTGGTTATGCGCATTTAGTATTTAGAACAATGATCTCTTATAGATAAGACTTCCTGTTTGAGGACGCTCTTTGGTTTATTTACAATTGTCTTTTTCGTAACTTCTCATCTCATCTCATCTCATCATGTTCCTCTTGTAACTTGCGGTATCGAGGTGAAGTATAAACAGCGGGAGAGTGCCCGATTATGGGCTTCATATATCGATATTCCCATGGACTCTGCAATTCCCTCCGTCCAACGTTTACGAGGTCGGCCTCTTCCTCTGTTTCCATCTGGTCTGTACATCATTGCTTGTTGTGGTATGCTGTTGACTGGTAACTTAGTATGCTTACATATCCGTTGTGCTGATGCCGAGGTAAGGGGTTCAACTCCTACACCGGACATTTGGGCTAAGATGTCTTATCGTTCTTGACTTTGGGTCGTAAATTATAAGTATCTCTGAAGTCGGAATGGGTTCGCCAGATGGCGAGTGACACTGTTAATAGGGGAAGCTTATCCACACGCAAAATTTAGTCCAGCACTACTAGAAGTAGTGTGTATAGACTATGCTTGGGTTCAAAGCGAGCGAGCGCAATGAAAAAATATATAAGCGTGGGAGAAGCCTTGATACTCTAAGGCGCCTGCTAGACGCTTACCTGACCGTGGTCAGGTGGATGAATCCCCATCTATGGTGAACAGTTCACCTGGGATCTCAGATCTACCCAGCCTAACATGAGTACCAGAAATGATTCTATGCGGTAAAGGTGATCTGGGTTATATTGACTACATCATCCATATAGCGTCGATTGGTCAATAAACTTGCGAGCTGGCACCTTATGTTCAATATGTTTTCTTGGCGTATAAACTGGGTCCTTTAATTATTTATTTGTACCATATGAACAATAATACCCAAGGCTTGTAAAAGGTACCTTTACCTACTTACTGATGTTTACACTGATAATTCAACTCTTAGTTTTACACAGCACATGCGCTCTATCATTACGTTGCCATGAACAAAAACTTCCACGTGATTTAACATTTAAGCAGACATTCTGAAAATCAAATAATGGCAGTGGAAATGTGGTTTCTGAGGAAAAGGCCAAAAATAGCAAAGACAGAATGAAAGTTCTACAAAAGGCAAATGCAAAAAGCAAACTGATTAGAGAAATTAGACATAGACAGTCACATTTTTGGGGGCACGTTATAAGAAGAAATAAACTAGTCAACTTTATGACAACTGGTAAGATTGAGGGGAAAACAAAAAGGGAAAGAAAGAGAAGTAAATGCCTGGATGGCTTTACCACATGGCATAGTCAGGACAAGAACACAGAACTCATCCACGACTCTCGTGATCATGTAAGATGGCGAAACATGACCTCCCACTCTTAACGACATGGCACATGCTGATGATGAATTTGAGGGATGAGCTGGTGTAGGGCAGTGGCTAGTAAGCTAGGTCATGTGTTTGAATCCCCATCCAGGCTGATTTTTAAATTGACCTGGGTTCCCAGGTTGTTGAAGCCTTAATTTGGTACCAGGGAATTCAAGGGATATAAAGACAGCCGGCATGAAATATGATATATATATATAACCCAGTGGATGAAGCTGGGTCATAATGTCATAGAGGATGAAACTGGGTCATAATATCATAGAGGATGAAGCTGGGTCATAATGTCATAGAGGATGAAGCTAGGTCATAATGTCATAGAGGATGAAGCTGGGTCATAATGTCATAGAGGATGAAGCTGGGTCATAATGCCACAGTGGATGAAGATGGGTCATAAAGTCATAGTGGATGAAGCTGGGTCATAATATCATAGTGGATGAAGCTGGGTCATAATGTCATAGAGGATGAAGCTGGGTCATAATGTCACAGTGGATGAAGCTGGGTCATAATGTCATAGAGGATGAAGCTGGGTCATAATGTCATAGAGGATGAAGCTAGGTCATAATGTCATAGAGGATGAAGCTGGGTCATAATGTCATAGTGGATGAAGCTGGGTCATAATGTCATAGTGGATGAAGCTGGGTCATAATGTCATAGAGGATGAAGCTAGGTCATAATTTCAAGAAGGATAAAGCTGGGTCATAATATCATAGAGGATGAAGCTGGATCATGATGTCACAGTTTAAAAATCAGTCAATCAATTAGATGCCGTCTCCACAATGGTTGGTTGCTTTGGATCTTCAATACGGTCTGTCTCTCGACTTGACTGTATATTCTGTCAGATTGACGCTCGTCCATCTTTTGATGTTATTTTACCACTAGTATCGTTGTCTACCTCTTGCTCGCTTGCCATCAACCTTGCCCTCCACTAATGGTTTTCATATGAGTATTATGTCTTTTAACGTGGTTGTCTCTTCCCTGAGGTTATTTACAAAAGGCTCATCTCCAGGGGGCCAAGAATTACCAGTATCGCTGTTTTCTTTTTGTTGTGATCGCATTGCTGTCTTTGATATACTACGTGGTGAGGTCCCAGTCTCTTTCACGATGGCCGACCATGTTCACTATCGTGTCTTCAACACGCCTCATGTGGTTCACACACTCTGCTGTTTCACTTTCGAAGTCGTTGATGTGTTTATATTCATCCGCCTTGTTCACCGTCCCAGTATTTTGTGTACTAGGGATAGACGTTCCCTTAGTAGGACATTACCCCTACTTTACTCATGTAGTCAACGGGCTTGGTAGAATCAGCGGGGAAAGAAGACCCTGTTGAGCTTGACTCTAGTCCGACTTTGTGAAGACGCATGAAGGGTGTAGCATAGGTGGGAGCGCAAGCGCAATTGAAATACCACTACTTTTATCGTTTCTTTACTTATTCAGTCTCGGTAGAGATTTGTTCGCAGCAGACGAGCATAATCTCCGGCGGGCCTATTCTCGCCGGTCGCGAGAGCCGCACAGTGGAGGGATGGGAGACATTGCTCGCAATAGACAAGCAATGTCTCCTGCGGTAGCTCTGGCGGGCCTATTCCCGCTGGTCGCGGGGTCCGCCAAGTCAGGCGGAGAGTCTGACGATAGTGCACGCTTTACACAGGTCCGGACACTTGTGATTGACAGATGTGCGCGCCCTTACAGTCCGGACGCGTACGAGGCCCTCACCTGTGGGACTTGGCTGAACACCTCTAAGCCAGGTCCCTTGGGTTCTAGGGCCTGGCCATCACTCGCCATCTGCTCGTGGTGGCGAGGTCTCGGAGGATTGACGCTGTGCCGCCAGCGTCTGCAGCCTACCTTGTGCCAGACGTATTGGTTACCCATTCCTCTGGAATACACAAGACTAGGTCGAGAGAGGGGACATGTCGTTTGGGCACCACATGTTTCTCTGAAGCTCTGCCCAGGCATTGTGATGGAATATTGGCCACATTCCAACTCACACACTTTGGTCTGTCAAGACTGCAAGGTGCCACTCACTCATGTAGTTTAACCAGTCAGTCACGACTGTTGACTCGTGGTGTGGCCACCACAGTACAGAAGCGGTATTCGTGGAGCCACACATGAGCTAGGTAAAGAGATGGGAACCAAATAGGATTCTGGTCTATCCCTTGGGAATTGGCTGCCATTCACCGCGAGGTACTATCCCTCTATCTTTACCCCAAACAGTGTAAGAAACATGGACATAATTTCATAGTGGAAGAAGCGTGATTTTAATGTTACAATGGAAGAATATTGGTCCTTATGTCACGAACAAATGGGTATTCAAATGTATACTGCTAGCAATTCCATATACATATTAGCTAGTGCCTTAATGGAAAGCGAAATATAAGTAACACTGTAACTTACTATACGTGTGGTAGGAATCTACTAAGGAGTTTTTGCGTTGGACTGGCTGCCCCATCCCGTAGAATAGTTTAGCTGAAAAGTCCAACCGGCCTTGAACACGTCTGAAGATACAGAAAGAATATGATAGCTACCATGTTATAAGGAAGCTCCTTTGGGAGAAGTATGCGTGATGTGAAGAAAGCGGCTGGGAGTCTGGATCGCCGACTGATCCCTTTCATCTAGGAAAATTTATTGACACCTGAAATGTTTGATGTTTATGCCCCTTTGTATGAATTGGGAAATACAGCACCAGTGGTAGAAGTAAGGAAATACAGAGAACAACCTAAAATACACAGAGAAAATAATTAGAGACAGAGATGATTAATATGGGGAGAACTTAGACGGAGCAGCAAAAGATAGAACCGCTTGGCATCATATGTTTGAGGGTCAATGGTCTAATGAGCAGAACAGGTCCTGTATTAATGTGAATGTAGCAGACGCTATGGAGGTTTCTGCGGTTATATTCTGTTTAAACATTTGCTTAGAGGCAATATTGACCAAGTATTTGTCATGGTATAAAAACATCATAATCTTTCGGTTGTATCCGGCATCGGTTTAGATTTAAAGATGTTTTCAGGTTGCACTTTAGCTGTCTAGACAGAACACACATAGACAAGAAAACGGCGAGCAATAGTGGCGATAATAATGACTTTAAGAAATGAACAAACACATAATTCTTCTTCAATTCGTTTATATCTTTGTTAAAGCTATGCACAAAAATACATTAATCTATACTAGATATGTTTGAAACACAACCTTGTTTTCTAAACAGCTTAGGTATGACAGTTACAGAGATCTAAATCTACAACAGTGGGTATGATATGGTTGAGATCATAATGCTTGATAAATATAGGTACATAATAATGCCATATGTTGAAGGAAAGGATGACACGACGATCGTATGAAAGGATGAAGAAAGCTAGAAAAATCAAATATGTTTTAAAATACAACGAGACATGGTCATTATTCGGACACAGACATGGGTTACGTGTGCTGACCAGGTTCACACCAATTGTCCATCATGACCTGGATAAACATGTGAGCCATCCATTTGTCTTCCGTACACATTTTTTACGTAAATTATGTTTATTAAGTTTACACATCCGCATGATTACCCATGTGAGAAAAAGATAACCGTTATTTTGCTTGGTAACGTTATAGAACGAACGTTGCGTATTGGCTAGTGAGTTTGCACCTCAAGACGATGGTCCGGTCCTATCCCCAGTAGTGGTAGGATTGTTTTATCTGATACGTACGGCTCTCTGGTCCTGTTCGTCATCTTGTATCTAATAATTATCATTACCATCCATCTAATCATGTTCATCATAATGTATCCGACCATGTTCATTATCATGTATCTATTCCTGTTCATCACCATGTATCCGATCCTGTTTATCACCATGTATCCGATCCTGTTCATCACCATGTATCTATTCCTGTTCATCACCATGTATCCGATCCTGTTCATCACCATGTATCCGATCCTGTTCATCACCATGTATTCAATCCTGTTCATCACCATGTATCTAATCCTGTTCATCACCATGTATCTAATCCTGTTCATCATCATGTATCTAATCCTGTTATTCACCATGTAGCCAATCCTGTTCATCACCATGTATCTAATCCTGTTCATCATCATGTATCTAATCCTGTTCATCACCATGTATCTAATCCTGTTCATCATCATGTATCTAATCCTGTTCATCACCATGTATCCAATCCTGTTCATCAAGGTGTAGCAAGTCATATGCACGTCGTTCTCAATAAAACCACCGAAAGATTATTTTACCTTTGCCAATTCATCCGCCTCATACATTTCCGTGCCGAAGTTGTCTTCAATGCCATGAATCCATCTTCGAGTTGATCGACGCATGATTCTTCTTTCGGGAATCTATTACTTTTCTTTCGAAAATGTTGTGAAGTTAAACATAGTCAAAGTACATACAGTTTCGGAGCCATTATATTATTTAAGGGTCACTTTTTTTCGATGTTCAGATCTTGTAGAATGTCAACGTTTGTCTCCGACCTGGCCCACGATATTCCAGGGAAATACACGCGAGGAAAGTCATGGACGGGCCAAGCCGAAGACATTCTTCAACAAGGTGTTCACGTGAAGACTTAGAACCTGGCGAGGAATGGGTACAAGTGTCAGTGTGTATGTCCTTTCCAGTTTTCATCCAACTATACTAAAGGTGATATACTGGGTGACTTTGACACTAGTACCATCATTTTCGCTGTTCTCCTTCTGTATCTGTTCATAATCATTTTATTTAATTGAAACATGAAGTTGGAAAAGAAAACGATACACCAAAGAATAAGCAAGGAACATATTCACTGTACGAGATGCAGAAGACAGAGGATTGTGAATAAATGGTTGTACATCTCAATGTTTGATCACAATAATATTAGAATATT
Organism: Cepaea nemoralis; assembly: GCA_014155875.1. Classification (NCBI taxonomy): domain Eukaryota; kingdom Metazoa; phylum Mollusca; class Gastropoda; order Stylommatophora; family Helicidae; genus Cepaea; species Cepaea nemoralis. The sequence continues at coordinate 172,774 of JACEFZ010011052.1, read as the reverse complement.
AATATATGTACAGACTGTGGTGATATTCACGACATATATGACTCAAATATACAGCATATCTTGTATATTAAAATGCTAAAGGCACGAACTCTTATTTTTGAAAACGTCAAGCTTGATTTCGAAAACAGAGAAACGTAGTAGAGTATTCATATCGTTACTTCTGTTTCATGGGTATCCAGGCCGGCATACATTTTTTTAAAACATTCTATGTCACATAAATTGCACTCAAGTTAACCAACATTCGCTCAGGTTTCTTCAGAACAAAATACAATGTATAGAACAAGCAATGACAATATTGTATGCTGAGTTGGGTTGAGTTGAGCTAAGAACTGACATCACTGCACTCAGGACATTCTTATACACGCTCCGTCCCCTTGTTCAACAGCCAGCGATGAATTATATTACTAATCGTTTCCACCGCTATCTGATTGACCATATGGTAAAATATGTAAAAGAAATGAGTGAACGAACAAATTGTATAATATTTTGACACAGTCATTGATTAATGTTAAACTAAGGTGTGTTGCAATGTATACAAGGAATTAGAGGTTGCAAGGACATCAGTCATCATCATCCTCATTTGCCTTGCCTATACGCATGGGCGATCACTGTTCGTCATCTTAGATGTTTGGACCATATCGGGTCAGGTATGTATTCTTGTCTCGATTATACCATATAACCAAGCCACCTATGTATTTATCTGATTGTCGTCCACTCCGACTTTTCCCATTAAGTTTGACTGTTATCATTAAGATGTTAAATTTATTTTTTTCTTGTAACGTGCTCAACAAATGTGGCTGCCTCCGTCTGATATCGCATATCGGCTTATGGTTTTCATCTGTTCCTTGACGGACTGGGTTCTAACTTTCTAACTTGCTTCGAATATTTCCCATGTAATTCCACATACTGGCATTGGCAGGTAACAACAAGGGCTATCATACAACATTCAGTGGAACATAAAACGTTGGTTATGCGCATTTAGTATTTAGAACAATGATCTCTTATAGATAAGACTTCCTGTTTGAGGACGCTCTTTGGTTTATTTACAATTGTCTTTTTCGTAACTTCTCATCTCATCTCATCTCATCATGTTCCTCTTGTAACTTGCGGTATCGAGGTGAAGTATAAACAGCGGGAGAGTGCCCGATTATGGGCTTCATATATCGATATTCCCATGGACTCTGCAATTCCCTCCGTCCAACGTTTACGAGGTCGGCCTCTTCCTCTGTTTCCATCTGGTCTGTACATCATTGCTTGTTGTGGTATGCTGTTGACTGGTAACTTAGTATGCTTACATATCCGTTGTGCTGATGCCGAGGTAAGGGGTTCAACTCCTACACCGGACATTTGGGCTAAGATGTTGTCTTATCGTTCTTGACTTTGGGTCGTAAATTATAAGTATCTCTGAAGTCGGAATGGGTTCGCCAGATGGCGAGTGACACTATTAATAGGGGAAGCTTATCCACACGCAAAATTTAGTCCAGCACTACTAGAAGTAGTGTGTATAGACTATGCTTGGGTTCAAAGCGAGCGAGCGCAATGAAAAAATATATAAGCGTGGGAGAAGCCTTGATACTCTAAGGCGCCTGCTAGACGCTTACCTGACCGTGGTCAGGTGGATGAATCCCCATCTATGGTGAACAGTTCACCTGGGATCTCAGATCTACCCAGCCTAACATGAGTACCAGAAATGATTCTATGCGGTAAAGGTGATCTGGGTTATATTGACTACATCATCCATATAGCGTCGATTGGTCAATAAACTTGCGAGCTGGCACCTTATGTTCAATATGTTTTCTTGGCGTATAAACTGGGTCCTTTAATTATTTATTTGTACCATATGAACAATAATACCCAAGGCTTGTAAAAGGTACCTTTACCTACTTACTGATGTTTACACTGATAATTCAACTCTTAGTTTTACACAGCACATGCGCTCTATCATTACGTTGCCATGAACAAAAACTTCCACGTGATTTAACATTTAAGCAGACATTCTGAAAATCAAATAATGGCAGTGGAAATGTGGTTTCTGAGGAAAAGGCCAAAAATAGCAAAGACAGAATGAAAGATCAATGAGCAAGTTCTACAAAAGGCAAATGCAAAAAGCAAACTGATTAGAGAAATTAGACATAGACAGTCACATTTTTGGGGCACGTTATAAGAAGAAATAAACTAGTCAACTTTATGACAACTGGTAAGATTGAGGGGAAAACAAAAAGGGAAAGAAAGAGAAGTAAATGCCTGGATGGCTTTACCACATGGCATAGTCAGGACAAGAACACAGAACTCATCCACGACTCTCGTGATCATGTAAGATGGCGAAACATGACCTCCCACTCTTAACGACATGGCACATGATGATGATGAATTTGAGGGATGAGCTGGTGTAGGGCAGTGGCTAGTAAGCTAGGTCATGTGTTTGAATCCCCATCCAGGCTGATTTTTAAATTGACCTGGGTTCCCAGGTTGTTGAAGCCTTAATTTGGTACCAGGGAATTCAAGGGATATAAAGACAGCCGGCATGAAATATGTCATATCAATTATTCCCAGCCTATAAACACATGACACTAACACCACATACGCAACACGCATCAATGTGTGTTAAGAGGTCCTTTTATCTGCAGTCCGAAATACTGAGGAGTTCGGGGGGTAAAGAGAAATGAAATGCGGAGCACAATGCAGAGGTGAAGTGAATTACTGAGAATATTGTAAAGGTGATGTGAATTGCTGAGAATAATGTAGAGGTGAAGTGAATTGCTGAGAATAATGTAAAGGTGAAGTGAATTGCTGAGAAATAATGTAGAGGTGAAGTGAATTGCTGAGAATAATGTAAAGGTGAAGTGAATTGCTGAGAATAATGTAGAGGTGAAGTGAACGGCTGAAAATAAGGAATAATGTAGTGACATTATCATATGACTGAAGCACCACATTTAGAACTGACTAGCTGATTATGATCTCAGAAAGTGAATAGAATTAGTTTACCATTTATACTGCAATTACTTCACTACTACTCGTGTATTCATACTTCGAGGTACATACAAAAATTAAATAAGTTAGCCCTAGTCAAGAAATAAAACATTCCTTTACATATCAAATGAGTGCATACGGTTAAAATAGTACAAAGCAAGTTTGCATTCTAATATAACCAAAGATAATTATTAGTCAGCCATTATGTTTGAAAACGTGTTAAGCCCTGCCTAGTTTTATCAATAAAACAACATGACCCATGTATTTCATTCATTCTGTCTTCATATAATTAAGTTCAGAACTACCGTTTCCAGGATATCAAATCTTCATTGGAGAACTTCAGCGCTGGATTCACCTTTCCTCCATTATCTTTCACAAAAAGGCCGAATTTAGTTTTTTCGTCCATACTGTCTCTGGAAGCTAGAACCATCTGTTCGTCTGGGATGTTGACAATACACATAAATATATCAAACCGCCGAGGTAATTTTCCTGTCATAAAAACGAAATTGGTCATGTATGACGTAAAGACAAGAGTAAACAATGTTATCAACATGGCCACGGTTTTGTACGGGAAACATTGTGTACCGGTTTCTTCATCAAACATTGGGTATTTTATCAACGCTGGAATCCCTATGGAGGGTTCACCTCCAGCAATTCTGAAAAACATGCCGAAGATGTATCCAGCAAGAGAGCCGTACGTGTTGGATTTTTTCACGTAGATCACTGCAATAAGTTGGGGAAAGAGAATCACGTAGACCAGATCCGCACAGAGGATCCACAGGACGTAGATGGACTCCACGCAGAGTGCCATAGCCAAGGCTAGAGCAGACACGCCAAAGATGGCAGCACGCATTACCCAGACCACCTCCCGCTCAGATGCCTAAAGTGAGAAAGATTATATTCGTGGATTAGCGCATAAATTAAGTAATACATCATATGAAATAAGTTGTGTATTATTTGTAATTATTTATTTAAACTGTTATTGTCACCCAAAGTGGTAATCATTATCGGGGTATTCGAAGTAAAGCATCATATAGTCAAGATCAGAAGCCGTTAATAATATTATCTGCTCGCCACCTATATCAGAAGACAGCACACGTCAAAGGTTCAGGAACTTTACAACATGTAAATCTTCTTCTCCTCATGGTTGATGCAGTGTGGCGTTGATTATCATATCTGTTCACAGCCTTCTGTCTCTTGTGCAGCGAATCATTTCTCCACATCATGATGTCAAACTGTCCAGCATCGTCTATCTTGGTAACACGTGCTTAACTTCAACATCTAAATCAGTGATTCTTAACCGGTGGGGAATTCCCCCCTCCCTAGGGTGTTTTTTTTTTTTTTTGGGGGGGGGGGGGGGGGGTGTGTTAAGATTATAAGAACCGATTACTTGATATTGTTTTTCCCCTCATAATTTACGGTTCTGTACGTCTCACCCTTCTAAAATTCATTTTTTAAAGTAAGTAAACCGACAAATCACGTTTTATGTGGACGTCTAGACTTGATTTAGGACGTGCCATTAAATTTAGCTTCCATTATTACGTATACCGTGTAAAAAGGAGGGGGGGGGGGGGGGTTTAGGTAGGAAATACGAAAGGGGGGAATGACGTTCTGTAAATATGGTGAAGGGGGGCAGGGCCACATTTTTAGGTAGGAAATACGAAAAAAAGGGGGGGGGGGAATTACGTTCTTAAAATATGGTGAAGGGGGGCACGGGCCAAAAAATATTGAGAACCAGTGCTCTACTCAGCTCTCCACAGCTTATGGTGCGTGTATGCCCAGGATGATTGCATACGAGTGTGATATGTGGGGGTGTAATTATCAAAGACACGCGTGCTACTCATTTACAAAACATATAATGTTAGCAAAGAAAATATTTTCAAAGAATTAACAAAAATAGACATAGGCAAGAAATGTATAAAATACAAATGTGATACAATTAAGGAAGTTTGAAAATTACAATTTGCTAAGTTCTGCATATCCTACGATTAACGAAAGATAGAGATATACAATTAATGGTGTGAAAAAGCAGTTTTAGCGGGATGTAGAGACCTATGGGATGCAGTTTGCTGTTACTTAGTATAGGACTGAGTAGGGCATTTACTTTCGCTATCAGCTTGAAAGGGTGTCAAAGCCTAAACACATACTCCAAAACCAGATATGTGTCGTATACAAGAGGAAGCTACGTTATTTATTCCATAATACTCATCATAACATCTTTTTAAACAAACACAATGATCTTATGGGCAGATCATGTTTGTGAAACAAGTAGGTGAGATAATGACGTCAGAGCATGCGCGATTATTGATGGCGGCTGAAATAGCAATGAGATACAATGGTAAAACGCCAGTACACAAACAAAGGTACACATACTGAGATCATGTATCCTTCTTGTAGCCACGTGATAATGGGAATCATTGACCATGTTGCAATCGGTAAAACTGGGTCTTGCCAAGTTACATGTTACGTAATGTCGTGGGATCCAGATATAGAAAAATACCGACATCCTGACCTGTCAAGACATAACTGTCATCTACTGACAATAGTACCATGTGGTGTAGGACAGTGAGGTCTTGAGACTGAGTAATTAAGGCCGCCAGGCTAATGCCCATGACAGAAAATAATTCAGACCTTACTGAGGATTGGAACCTGGGTCTCCCGAAGGAGAGCCCAGCAATCTAACCACTCAGCCTGCAGCTACTAGACATCTTGAACATTGATGTAAATTGACTAATGAACATCACCAAGTCTCGGAAACTGAAATATGTGAGCCATATTAAACGTTAGAGTGAGTATGAAATAAAAGTATTCTTATGTATTATTTCTGGAAGATGAGACACGGTTTGACCAACAACTAGGTGGACTGTTGACATTTGAGACACATATTTTAATAGTATCAGGAGTTCCGCAGCGAGAGATATGTCTAGGTAGTAAACAAATATGGCTGTCTGATAGTTTAATACAACATTATGCAAGTTTTTTAAATTTAATATTATTTTTACAGGACATCGCAGTCAACCAGCATTTTTGCCGCTGTGATCTATTGGCAAGTTTACGTTCAGTAGTTTGACATTACTTTCTAAAAAACCGACACCAACACCAGCGCAAAACCAACGCACCGCGATCTGCTGCCAAATTGCGCGAGGCTGTGTTTCAAACGCGGGTATACGGGATTTCGAACCGCGGACATAAATCCATAGCCACCGAGACCGGCTTATGCAAGTTACCGTAAAATAAAAATTTTATCAAGGGAAACAATCGTTGTTGTTGTAAACTAGTTGCTTTGGGGTTATAGGTCTTTGTTGGAAATATAAAGTAAAGCTATCGCCAATGACGAATCTGCCGTTGTCCCAATTTATAATGAGAATTTAGGTAGAATATTGGTGAATAAAACAAGTTTAATAGTCAATTGCAAATGTCACCGTTTTAATAGCAGATCTTAGAGGCTTATGGGAATGTCCCGAATGCTGTGATGTCGGTTCCTAAATCAATCAATCAATCAATCAATCTTAGAGGTTTTCTGCAAACCATGCTAAATAAGGTGGTTTAAATGTCCGAGAATCTATCCATCCATCATGTGCCATGCCGATAAGCGTGGGCGGTCATATTCTGCCATCTCGATCACCAGAGTCGTGGATCAGCTCCGTGTTCCTGTCTCGACCATGCCACGTGGCCAGGCCATCCACCCTTGGTCTCTTCCCTTCAATCTTGCCAATCGTCACTAAGTTCTCCAAGTCATTTCTTCTCATAACATGCCCCAAAATATGTTGACTGTCTACGTCTAATGACTCCAATCAGTTTACGATCTTCATTTGTTTCTTGTAGGACTTGGTCATTGGTTTTTCTGTCTGTCCATGGTATTCTTTGCATTTACCTCAGAAACCACATTTCCACAGCCATCAGCTGTTTTTCAGCTTGTCTGCTTATTGTCCACGCTTCACATCCATACAAAAGTATAGGTTCTATGTAGCACGTCAACGAGAAGACGAATGAATTTTACAGATCAACTAAATACCATCATCATCATCATCATCATCATCATCATCATCACCACCACCACCATCATCTTCATCATCATCATCAAAATCTAGCCACATGTCTTGCCTCTGTTTCTTTAGTGTTTAAATTCTCTAAGACATCTTCAACCCATCTTCATTATGGTCCTCTTTATCGTCGTCTTTCCGGGACACTTCCCTCTATAATTGTCTTTTTCTGGAATTTATGTCTTTTTACATGCCCAACATATTTTATTGTCTTCAATTTGAGTTTTAAATTTGTATTTGTGTTATTAAATATAAATATATGAGAAGGGCAGGAGGATGTAACATTATGGTGATAAATAATAGACAAGAAAGGCAAAGGGAAACAGAAAAATATGTTCGCTGAAAGCGTCAACAGACGGGTTATAAGTAATAGAATAAAGAAGGCCAAATTTATTAAACTATCAGATGACAGAGTGGTGTGGAGGGTCATGATCGACCATGTTTGCTCCACACCAGGCACTTAAATAATTTACCATAAGCCCTCATGAGTAAGCAATGCAGTGCACATTTTAATTACATGAGTTTAGGTTACTTGGATAATGCAGTTAATATTGGACCGTATTAGTAATACAGTGGTCGGATTTGTTCAGAAGCAGCATATACATAGTTTTGATATGAGGAGGAATGAGAAGGACTGATTGGCTGGTTAGTTGGTTGGATGATTGGTTGGTTGGTTGATTGGGTGGTTAATCCTCTGGAAGTCTGAGATTTAAATCCTACGTCTAATGCTTTGATCTCGTGAACTTTTGAGCACTGAAAGGGAGTTGCATCTATCAATGCGAGGTTGGTGTAGCGAATTTCCGCCAGACGCAGTAACAAAGTAAGATCTCCATACTGACTATGTTACAGAACTCTACTTCCCTTCTCCAAGCTACAAAGACCAACTGAGTCTGTAAGATTGCTACTGGAATGTCACATCTGCGAACTGGCGTATTAGAATGTGTAGCATGATGGAACAGAATCCCCATTTCCAGTCCGACACATTTCATGAGATACTTTAAGTCTTAACGGGGACCATCCCAAATATAAGGGCTATTCTTAGATCGTATGTTCTAGAACGAGTTGGGGGAGGCGGCGGTATGCACTTGTCTTTTGATTGGTTCATAAGTAATGAGCCCACGCTATTCCTGTGCCATATTTTAAAATCTAATTAGTTTGAGCGGGGATCTCACCAGGAGCGGTCGCTAGTGTGATGTGATGACCCAACAATGCCCTTAAAGATTCAATAATATTGTTCTCTGGACAACAGGTACCACTTTAAAACATACTTTAATGTTGTGGTTGTGCCTGATAAACGAATGAGAAGAATGTATGAGTATTTTATGAATAAAATGTGAAAGTGGAAAACCTAACTTCTGTGCGCCAGTATTCTGGATACTGCTTCTTCCACCTTGACATGTCTTTCACGCTGTATACTCCAAATGCATATCAATCCCTTGTTGTGACTGGTTGCGTATGCTTGAGGAATGTAGTACACTCATGCAGATTCGCAAACCCAAACCCCTTGTGCATTCTACATGTCTAGGATGACTTATTCTTAAAATCAACTGTACCTTTGCTCTCGTGCGAGTTAACAAATGGCAGTCTGAATGGGAATGAGTGATGAAACATGTACAAGTTCCTTTGTAAAACGCAGAGAATGATGGAGTGAGTGAGTTGGTGATTTAATAAATAGCCTCTCACGTTAGTAGAAAGAAAGATGCTTCAAATGTCCACATGTAAACAGGACGGTGATGGCACGCCAGAATTGCTAAGTCCATGTGATGCCTGGTCGCTATAAGCTCAAGAGAATTACTATAATTTCTCTTTGAAGTATTACACTGTTACCTTTACTGTTGGATGGTTCATATAAACTAGTTCCTAAGAGAACCATAGGTGTGTGAACCTGTGTCTCAGTTGGCTGAATATAATGTATGGCTCATGGAAACTTACAAGGACTAAACATGTTTTTCCACATATGTGCTTGGTGCATATGTGAACAGTTGTTATGCAATTGAGCTTCTGTTACCTACTATAGTAGACATGAAAATTACTCAGTGGGGAAAGAGCACATGATGATGATGAAGATGATGTACCTGTGAGTCAGGTCTGTCTGGTGAAAAAGGGGTGAGGTCTGGCATTGCTGTGTGAATATGGAATCGGACATTCATGCACGAACATCACAGCCATGGGAATGGATGTCTGGTCTGCTAATTTGGTAAATGCCATTAGTTAATACATAATGCATATTGCAGTTGTAAATGCCTATTTTCCATTTCCCTTCACAATGCCTGTCCCATGTTGCTATGTCACAATGATTGCGGTACTGTGTCTGGTCCTCCTTGTGCCCAGGTCTACTGTGGTTCAAACATGGTGGAACTTAGACCACATAAATGCTTGTAATTGTGTTAAGCTACCCTGTCTCAACATATGGTCTTGTGATTACCACAGTACATCAGAGTGAAATTCACTACATCATCAACCTTAACCTTCCCCATCTCCATCTGTGTATGTTGATGTATGATAACTTCATCTTTTAACACATGTGAAGAGATGTTGTGCCATTCTATATATCAACAGGGAACAAGAGGATGGAGGAGAGGCATCCATATATCATCTGGGAAAACTAACCAGTAGTCCCAGAATCCAGAACCAACTCTCTACAAGTGAAATCTTCTAGAACCCACAATATGGGAATTTCCTAGAGACTTTCAGCTCAGCTCTCAAACAGCTGGATATAAATAAGGGAGAAAAATAGTTCTGAGGACTCCAGTGATCATAATTATCAGAATCATCTGAGAATGAAAACAACAAGTCTGGTTGTTAACCCCATTCAGGACAACTTGTGAAATGACTGGTGCAATGGATTGTTTGGCTAGGACTTATCTTAGTTAATCTCCAGCCTGGTGCTCACACAGTGTTTTCAGAATGAAGACTTGAGATAGACTGAGAAGGAAGAACGCTGGGACATGTTTGTATCTTAGATCTTCCTCTACAGGAAAAGTAGAACAAATTCCTAAGTGTCAACTTCATGAACAGTCAGAGTACGTGAGATAGACTGAGGAGAAGGAAGAAGACTGGGACATGTTTGTATCTTAGATCTTCCTCTACAGGAAAAGGAGAACAACATCCTAAGTCTCAACTTCATAAACAGTCAACTCACCAGTGAAAGACAAGGCTGTGGCTTTTCTTCAAACTGTGACAGTAGGGGATAATTAGTCAGACTTGGAAAATCATCATGGGGGAAAACTGCAACCTGAGCTGTCCAACACCCATCATAGGTGCTAAAAGGATTAAACAGACCAGTGGAGCAGAAGGTCCCTATGCTTGCCCCAGCTTATGGCTTACCTGGCTTTTCCCTCAGTAACAGTAGAGGAAAGGATAAAAGTCAATTATGTAGTGGTAATTGGAGAGGAGGAGTGGAGTAGTTGTTGGGTGGTGGAGTAAATAAGAAGTGTTGTATCTTGTTTATCAACCTGCATGTGTGACATATTTTATGCATTTTCTATGCAATAATTGAAATGTTGACATGACAGGAGATGAGGCAATGGTCACCACTCTACTTACCATCAACTCAATAAATTGTGTATTCAATGGACCAGTGTTTGAAGTACATGTCCCCAGTGAATTTCTTGTACAGTTGCTGTCAAGTGTTGTCTCTGGTGACTGTCTTAAGTGCTGTGGTTGGTTATACATATTGTGAAAAGTCCTGTATAGATGTTGTCAGGTATCTCATGATGTCTATCTTGTACACTCGTGGTGTAAACAATTCCTTGTGAATGTATGTTCCACTTTTGTCAAGAAACTGTCATGTAGATGTCCTGTCCAACAGATGTAATGTACAGTTATTGTTGAAGTTTGTTTGTCTGCAAAAAATTGAAGGACTACTTGAACTGATATAGGTCATACTGACAAAATAAAGAAAGAAGAGATCTAGGTGACGGACGAACAGCACACTGTCAACAGTATAATGAGTGAGAGGGATCCTCAGTTGTACAGGCGCTAATAGTTCAGATCTTCTCTGGCCTTGGGTGAACTAGTTACTTCTTTTATAAATTTCTGTGTAGATACATAGTGGTCTCACAGTGGGGGTTTGAGCCAAAGAAAAATGTTCTCTAAAAAGGCTATTGCGGGAATGATTAGCTCATTTGAGTGACCTCTAGACAAAACGGGCAAAATCATATCCTTTATCTTGTTATTTATTATTCAAGATATATCTCCAGAGAACACTACAAACTAGGTCCTCTGGCAACTCAATCAAACATGTCACATAATGTTCAAAACAATGTTTTCCCGCGGTGAATTTGAATAACGAAGACACAAACAATAGATTGCAAGATCTATTGCCTGGCACATTTCGCTGCATCTCGTCATGTACATACTGCAGAATTCACACAACACAAAGTAAAATAACTAGAAAAATCCTTTAATCATATTGTATGTGTATGTACGTATGTGTGTGTTTATGGGGGGGGGGGGGGGGAAGAGATGAGTCGCGATAGCGTAAAGGCTAGACGATCGCTGGCCAGCATGATGAGCGTGTGTTTGAATTCTTATATATACGGATTGTAAAATTGACCTGGGCTCACATATCGATCCAACCTAAATTGGGTACCAAGAAATTTCCTGCGAAGTTAATGCGGGCGGCGTAATACCGACCACAACACCCGGTGTTCAATTAGCTGTCATAGGTTGCTTTGGTAAGCAATCTAGTAGCAATTAGGCTTGCTGTCGACCATGTGGTCACGTTTTCGAATTCACATCGAGGCGGGAATCGTTGTTTTTGTTTTCCTAAATGACCTACACTTCCAGGTCTATCCTGTCTTTAGTGGGTACCACGAAATGTCATGGGAAGCACAAGCGGCTGTCCAGATGCTGAAAACGTCACCAGTCGAGTGCCCATTAATATATCGAAATATTGGTCAAATTACAATTGCCCAATATGCATTACGGCTGGTAAGAAGGTCCTTGATCTTTCTATATGTAGTATTTGTATTCTATATTTGTTACAAACCACTTGTCTGATGAGCGATCGGTAGATGTTTCTGGCAAACATGGAGGCAGCTGACAGGATTGAAGAATCAGCCGATGACATAACAGCAGCAGACAGGGCTCCTAGACCCAGGAATGTGATGACTGGTGGGCAGAGGTACTGAAGAGTCATGGGGAGAATCATTGGAATGTCTTTCTTTGGAATTGGAACTTCTCCTGGCCATGAGGTGCGGTTCCAGTCTGAAGAAAGTAAGGTTTTATTATCAAGTTGTGTATGTATCCATGTACTTATGCACTCACTCAAACTCATTTGCATCCATTCATACATACATTAAGCATTTTTTATCTGTCCGTCTGTCTGTCTACCTGTCTGTCTGTCTGATTCTCTATGTATCTATCTATCTATCCATCCATCTCACAGTTACCTACTTACATATCTACAAACTGAAGTATCTGGGAATCACATTTGACAGGAGTCTGTCCTTCAAGGACCATGTGGAGACGGTTGTGACAAGATCTCAAAAGGGACTCAATGCACTTAAAACTATGGCTGCAATGGACACAGAGCAGAGAATGCTCTTCACACTTTACCAGCACTTGATCCTCTCAGTAATTGATTATGGATTATGTCTGCTCTCTGTCTCAGAGAGTCAGCTGGTGAAATTAGAGCGCATACAGAATGAAGCGATGCGGGTCATTCTGGGATGCACCAGAGACACTCCAGTAGTGTGTATGCGTTACATCCTTGGTCTGTCTACTGTTGCTAGTAGGCACAAGGTGATGCAAACGAAGGCATACCTCAGAGTAGCTGCAGACACAGATCACCCGTTGCATGAGGCGCTGGACGTAGTTAAGGGTCAGAGACTGATAAGAGGGAAATCATGGATGGCTCAGGCGGAGGATACGATCAGACAGGTGTGCCCCTTGGAGAACATCAGGCGAGGAGAGGAGTGGGTCAGTGTGCCAGCCGTGCAGTCAGATTGCTACTGGAACTATTAGTGTTGGAACTCTTCGCTGGCTGCTGAGGATGGGGAGGAGCGCTTATGGGAATGTCCCGAATGCTGTGATGTCGGTTCCTAAATCAATCAATCAATCAATCAATCAATCAATCATATCTACCTACTTGTCTGCCTGCCTGTCTGACTATATGACGGCCTGCATTCCTGTCATTGTACATGTCTCTCTCTCTCTCTCTCTCTCTCTCTCTCTCTCTCTCTCTCTCTCTCTCTCTCTCTCTCTCTCTCTCTCTCTCTCTGTGTGTGTGTGTGCGCGCGCGCGCCACAGTGACAGGACAGTCATAGCTTATTAACATTTCGTTATTATAATGCTTGGACGAATGCCCTGGTCGTTGTCTTCTTCTCGCCTTAGTTTCCACTTAAACAAGATGTTATTTATGTATAGTTACTAATTACAATTGTATTTAACTTAGTATAAGATGAAGTTATTGTAATGTTATCTGTTTTATTACAATACTTTCAAACCAGATAGAGTAGTCTCATTGCAATCGCCTAGGTGATGCGATGGCCATCAATTCACCCATTAATCTCTGGGCTTTATGATCACCGATAAGTATAACTTCTGGCTCTATACACCAGTATACATCTGGTGTCAGATATTTCTAAGAAAGTAAAATACCGGCTGATGGTGATATGTCTGTTCTCTGTAATTGTTTGGTTACAAAAAATATTGTGAAACAAACAATACATCTCTAATATACTAAAATTATATGTAAATTTGATTATTTTACCTGTAACCACAAAGGGGCGTATTATAATGTTATCTGTAAATGGGATTATTATACTTTTAACATAACAGCAATGATACCCTTTGTCATCACACTGTAACAGTCATGGGTGATTGTACATAAGTTAGTTGCGTATCCTTTACAGGACGTCGCAGTCAACACTAGCAATGTTGTTTTTCTCTGTTGTAATCTGTTGGTACGTTTACTTTCGATGATTCTAAATAAGTTAGTTGCATATCCTTTACAGGACGTTGCAGTCAACACCAGCATTGTATGCTGTTGTGATCTCTTGGCAAGTTTACGTTCAGTAGTTTGCCATTGCTTTCTAAACGACCGGCACCCATATCATTTCGTAAAAGCGCAAAGCAGGACCGTCTGCTGCCAAATCGCCCGCAGCTGAGTTTTGAACGCTGGTATGCGAGATTACGAACTGCGTCCGTAATTCCTTCGCCACGGAGGTCGGTAATTCTAAATAAGAACACACAAATACCCGCAGAGGCTGCTGTAATCCCCAGCAGAGCGGCGGGCATCGCCAGAACGAGGCAACCAATGGCAGCGATGTAGGAGAGAATCTGAGCTTTGAAGGCCGACTTGGAGGACAGGACACGTTGGAAATAAACCTGGAAGGGAACAAGTTGTGTATTCTGTATAAGTGAGCAATGGATGCCAGTATAGATAAAATGCATTTACTATCAATCAGTCAGTCAAACAATCAATCATTTAATAAAGTGATAACTCCACAATGAAGATTTGTTGTATTTATAGGTTTAATTTGCCGGTCTCCCTGGTTGAGGAGTTAGCAGCTTTCTCCGTAACCCCGAATACTCTCGTGGTTGACGTGAGCGCACGAGAATTTGAAAGGGTTCGAGTCGCGCCAGTGACTTACGAGAGTATGGAGCCGGTCGTGGCGTGCTGATGAGCGCAATCTAGCCTAGGAATCAACATACAGCTGAAAGATGCTGGTGTTGACCGCAATATCCTGAAACAGGATGGAAACGCAAGGATAAAAAAATAGGTGTAATGTAAAAGTAAATAGCTCCTTTGTCACGCTATTTGGTGCACTGGGTATATTGTACATTGTCTCGTTATTTGTATTTGGTGCACTGGGTATATTGTAAATTGCCACGCTATTTGGCGCATTGTGTATATTGTAAACTACACATTAACACGCATTAAGGCCTGTTGCATATATGGTGCTGGAGCCGTAATTTTAGACTAATCTGCAATCACGCCGGCCGCTTTAACTTGTAACGAAATTCCCTAGTGCCCATTTTAATTAAGGTCGACCTGAGAGCCCTGAGAAATAAGATTCTCGCCTCAAGGAGGATTCTCACACATGACCCCAGGGCTGGCAATGCAAGCATAGTTGTGACGTATTTACAATCACTCAAATTGATAAAGTGTTGACTCATTAATTTAATGTAATTATAGTTACAACCTGATGTTTATTTACCAATCACTCAATGGCTCAATCGAATATGTCTTCACAATGAAGACTGGTTGCAGTTGTTGTAATGTATTTACTGTAGTGTAGTCCATACACATGCTACTCCTGTTGGTAGTCCGGTGGACTAATTGTGCACGAGTGTTAGCTTTACTATTACAAACGTGCCTCGCAATCAGGCTGAGATGTGAGACCGGCATTGTTAAGATGATGAATCATCTTCGAAGGCGAGTCAATAAGTCAGTCATACAATTCTGTGGGATGGCAGGTAAATGTAGTTGGTGTTTTTACAGGTGTCATTAGGTGACAGCAACATCGAACTTTATATTCCCGTTCGTCAGGTGGCGCTAATTGTCTCATGCGCATGCGCGGCGCATAAACAAAATAGCGACTGTACTTACGGAGTGTACAATCAAAGAGCAACGTGCTGTTATGCGTTTATTGTGGGCACAAGAACTGCCTGCGAAGGCCATTCATAAGCAAATGCGTCCTGTTTATGCTGACAAATGTGTGTCCCGTAAAGCGGTGCATAGCTGGGTTTAAAAATTTTCTCAAGGGCGCTATAAAATTGTTGATGCCATCCGATCTGATTGTCCTTTTGAGATTGCAACAGAAGCATCCGTGCAGCGGGTGGAGGAGATGATGAGAGGTGACAGGCGATTAACGTCCACCTCACAGTCCCCGTACTTAGCCTCTAGCGATTTCCACCTTTTTGGTCCACTTGAAAACCCACCTTGGCGGAGATATTTCGCGAATGACGCCAAAGTTAAATGTGAAGTGAAAAAGTGGTTTAGAAAACAGAGCACGCAGTTCTATGCAGCCGGTTTGTGAGGACTGATAAAACGATGAGATAAGTGCATCAATGTTGGTGGAAATTATGTTGAAAAAATACAGGGACAATGTATGTATAAAAATTAACTAGTTTCAAGTTATTATCATATTTAGTTATTTTTCTACAACCATTTGTGACTATCTTATTGACTTCCTCTCGTTCACGACAATGTTCGATACACAGGCGTTTGAGCCCTGCAATTGGATTGTATCTAGCGGAATGAGGCAGGTGTGATGCCTTTCTCCCCAAGGTACCTAAGCACTATCTCCGTGGGGAAAGTTAGGGAGAAAGAAAGAGATAGACAGACACAGCGATACGCATAGAGAGAGAGAGAGAGAGAGAGAGAGAGAGAGAGAGAGAGAGAGAGAGAGAGAGAGAGGCACACAGAGGGACAGAGAGAGAGAGAGAGACATACACACAAAGGGACAGAGAGAGAAGGCGACACACACACACACAGAGAAGGTGTGGGGGTTGGGTGTGGGGCAGTGGCGTCACTGGGGTTGGTGTCACCCAGTGCGGTAAATTCTTGGTGTCACCCCTCTAGACTTTCACCATGGTCTTCTTCCGAGTGTTCCTGTACCATATATAATCGCATATAGTCATGTTTGTAAAATAAGTCAAAAAGTTAATAAGGACATAAGAAAGAAAACAAATTGAACAATATAACTTCAATACTTCAGGTAAAACATAAATAAAGAACTTCGAAAAACTCGGACAAAGTTAAATTTTTGTTATTTTGCTATGTCTGCTTTGTCAAATTTGCAATTTTTTTATTTTGGTGTCACCCCTTGATGGTGTCACCCGGTGCGGCCCGCACCCCCGCACCCCCCTAGTGACGCCCCTGGTTCGGGGGGTAAAATAATACGAATGCAAAGATATTAATGAATATAAATTTCCAAACAATTAACGTGGCCAAAACATAAAATAAGCATAAATATGGGTGTAAACGTCAGTGTAACACTACCTGCCATGGAATCCCCCCAAACATGAGCAACAGAAAGCTGTCGATGTACACTGGCAGGTCCGCTGTGGCAATAGGACGAATCCATGTTTCCGTGGCGTTAATGGAAAAGTCGTGTACAGCCTCGTGGGTCATGGCAAAGGGCACACTAATCCACTGCGGAAATTGGCCAACATAAAACACACATCTCTCCAAGTTAGTATTATACATAAATATCAATTGAAGAACGCTTTGAAGCAACTAAGACAATACATAAATAAACAAACACGAAGTTTAGTTTGGTCATGCTTCGAAGTACACTTCCTTGTTCCTGTAGTGAGGTGCTTTTTTGTTGTTGTTGTTGTTGTTGTTGAGATGACAGGTTCGAATCCCAGTCGGTAACTACAGCTTTGAATGTGTATGTTGTCTAGTGCATCCTCTAATCTATACTTCCTCTTCTACTTCTATGAGTCTCAATCAATACATGCATGTGTGTTTTTTTACCAAGTTATTACAACCGTTCAATTAAGATAGTTATTTACTGAATATGCTAGTGGCCAAGCTGACATGTTCGTCAGGTTTGTTTGCACTAATTTAGGTTTCACGGTAAGAAACATTCTTCTATAATAAGCCGGGGTATTGCTACAATACTGGGTGCTAGCCAATCGTGAACCGAGGACATTGCGTGCTTTATGTTACCGTGGAACTTTCTTCCATGTCTGATGAACTTCTGTACATATGGATAAAAGTATTGCAATATGATTTAAAAAAAAAAAAAAAACATGAATAAACTTGCAATAAAAATACATTTAATAATCGACATGAGATGTTATTAAAATGACTTTTTCTTCATCCTCTTCTGCTGACGCTGCTGCTTCTTCATATTCTTCTACTTCTTCTTTATCATAAATCATCATCATTATTACCGTCTTTGTCTAATTCTTCCCCTTTGTCTACTTCTTCTGAAGCCGCTACTGCTTCTTCTTTTTCTCCTCTTCTTCATCTTTCTTTCTTTCTTCCTCTATTTTCTCCTCTTCTGCTGTCACTTCCTAGGTCACTTCTTCCTCCTCCTCTTCGTCTTCATCATCATCATCATCATCATCATCGTCATCATCATCATCATCGTCATCATCATCATCATCGTCATCATCATCATCATCGTCATCACCACAATCATCATTATCATCATCATCACCATCATCTTCTTCTTCTTCTTCTTCTTCTTCTTCTTCTTCTTCTTTTATACGCCTCATTAAATATTGTGAAAGTTATGCTGTTTATCAAGAACCATTGAATTTTCAGCCTGTTTATCATAAACTTCTGTGTGTGAAACGTCATGTACACTGTTTTAGCCAGCAGTGGCTTGCACGCTTGACTGCCTGTCCTCCCTATTTTCCTGTATTCGGTATCGCAACCGAAACAGGGGATACTTTCACTGCCGTGATCTCCCAGGTCCACCCAGCTTAACACGAGTACTAGGAAATGTCTTGGGGAGTAACGGGGCCGGTGTGAAGTGGTCAAGCCGTCTGACTCGGTCTCCAAAGGTTGTGGGTTCGATTCCGGGCCGCTACCTTCGGTTCAATGTGCATTTTTCGGAGACTCCTGAGAGTAGTCTTTGGAGCTACGGAGTTCGTGCTTTGTGCGACGCTTTCTGCGCCGCCAAAAAGAGGCTGATCCATATGGGATAAAACCGGATGCAATGAAGTCGACCCTGTCGACTTTTAAACGACTTTTTTTCAAGGTGTGATGTTTACCGCAACACTGTCGAGTGCCAACTTGTCTAAACATATCTTCTTCTTCTTCTTCTTCTTCTTCTTCTTCTTCTTCTTCTTCTTCTTCTTCTTCTTCTTCAGCGTTCCGAGCCATTGAGGTTCTTTGCTGCAGATACAATCCGTCTTCATTCGTCTCTCTGGTTGACCCTCTCTTGCCAGTCGTTGATTCCAAGTGCTTGTAGGTCTGTATATATATTATCTCTCCACCGTCTTCTTGGTCTACCTCGGGGTCTACGGTCATTTATTTCCTGAGTGTAAGCGAGTTTTGTTTCCCTATTATCTTCCATTCTTTCTATATGCCCCAGCCATTGTAGTCTATTAGCCTTCATGATACCAGTCTAAACATATGGTGACAGAATTTCAAAAAAGGCTTATTGTCGTTAAAACGATCCATTACTGTTTGCTTTAACTTTGTCTTTAAAGAAACTCTACGAAATATTTCATCTCTGTTGTGAACAACCTATACAAAAATAGGTATTCAATGATTATATTTATTGTCATAGTTATTTTACATAAAATTGTTGTCTCTTGAAACAACATTAGCCACCTTTTCTTGTGACACTAATATATTTTCTTCGAACGATAAAGTGGTTTGTGTCTTAGGTTCTTTTGGTGTAAATGACCAATCCTTGTGACCGAAGTCATTAATGTGCACTATGAAATTGTAGTATTGATCGATTCCATCAATACCTAATTAGTTATAATAAAAAAATAAATCCTGGCAAGTGACGATGGCAAGCATTGGTAAATAAAGTACTTATTCGTCCTGATGAACCTCAGAGATGCAGAAAGAAATCCATGCTGTAAGGAAACAGCAGGGAATGTCATGATGACCATCTTGTGAGATATCAAGGGCCATGTGTTGGTGCATTTCAGGAAAGGGGTGAAACTGTGATTAGCGCCAGATATGGTGATATGCTAGTTAGCAAACTGCAGCCCGTGGTTCGATCGAAACACCAGGGACTTCTCTCAAAAGGAGTATTGGTGCTGCACAACAACGCCTGCTCTCAAACGGCTGCGCATACTGTGGCTACACAACATGCTATGACATTTCAAGTCTTAAAATATCTAGTAAACATTCCAGACTTGGCTCTATTGGACTCCACTTGTTTAGACTCTTAAAAGAGCATGTGTTGATGCAGAGGTTTTGCAGATGACAACGGAGCAAAGTTGGTTTAAGGCCACACCCAGCTATTCTTTCCTAGAAGGCATCAAGAAGCTAGTCGACAGGTGGACCAAGTGCATTGCCAGGCAGGGGGACTATGTTGAGAAATAACACACACCCAATTCTTGGTTCGCACTATTGTAAATGTTATTTGTAAAATACCTGTTACTTAATTATTTCCCTCTTATGTTCTACAACAGTGGTTTTCAACCGGTGGGGAATTTTAGGGTTTCGGGAAGGGGGGGGGGGGGGGAGGGGGGGGGGGTGTGGGACAGATTAAGGTTATTTCAAGATCGTGTTAATTCAAGAACCGATTACTAGATATTGTTTTTCCCTCCACATCTTACAGTTATGTACTTCTCGCTCTTCTGAAATGCCTGTTACTTAATTTTTCCCCTCTTGTGTTCTACAACAGTGGTTTTCAACCGGTGGGGAATTTTAGGGTTTCGGGAGGGGGGGGGGGGGGAGACAGATTAAGGTTATTTTAAGATCGTGTTAATTCAAGAACCGATTACTAGATATTGTTTTTCCCTCCACATCTTACGGTTATGTACTTCTCGCCCTTCTGAAATTTGTTTTATAACGTAAGTAGACCCGCAAATGACGTTTTATGTAGAAGTCTAGACTTGTTCTAGTATGTGTTATTAAATTTAGCTTCCATTTTTACAGTATACTGTGGTGGGGGGGTATGGGCGATTTATAGGGAGGAAATACGAAAAGGGGGGGGGGATGACATTCTGAACATATGGTGAAATGGTGCATGGACAAAAAATAGTTTGAGAACCACTGTTCCTACAATATCGACGAAAAGCCAACACTTAGCTTACCAAACCAAAGAAGATGCAAAAGAGCTGGACAACATCCGTGTAGGCAACCGAATACAAGCCACCAATCAAAGTGTAGAACAACGCTATAACTGCGGAAGCGATGATGGCGGGACGAGGTTCGATCTCCATAATGACAGACAGCGTAGCACCTGTATGTATTTACCAGACAGTGTCAGTGGCAATATAGTTACATTACGATAGGTTACATAAACATGCATTTACGAGATGTCATGTGTTATTGTCAAGTGTTGACATGTCTGAATATCTTGAACGTTACCATGTACAATAGCACAGCCGCACATCCCCCCACCCCACACACACACACACACAAACACACATTTTTCATGCTATGGGTTTGTGACTGTATGACATCTTGTAGGTATGAGAGCAATGAGCAATAGGTGGCCAGTCTTACCCTCACTTTGACAGACGATGCTATTAACTTCGCTACCGCACCAGCTAATAAATTGTCCCAAAGCAATTTCCTGTTATGAGTCTGTGATCGCAAGCGGATAGCCGCAGGTGTCGAACCAGCACCCGGCCGCGGTCATGACATTAGCAGCGAAGTCCGCTAGCATTCCCGCCATGTCCAGAAATAGAAAGAGACAAAGCAAGTGGTTGACGTAGCTGCTATAGCGTGGAGTTCGTTATGAAAACAAGTGATTTTAGTGTTAATTAAACAATGACAACTGCATTTTGCCACATCATCAGCATATTGTTTCCTTCGGTCTTTGGTGACTATGCATTGTCGCGCTCTTAGAGCAAAAACCTTCCCGTTTGCACAACCTGTTGATACTCCTGATGTATCTTTATTCTTTTGATTGTTAAAGTGGTCTAACTCAATCAATCAATCAATCATGTGCCACGCCGGAAAGCATGGGCGGTCACGACTCGCCATTTTACTCGGTAACTAGAGTCGTGGATCAGCTCAGTCTTCCTGTCTCGTCCATGCCATGTGGCCAAGCCATCCAGGTATTCTCCTCTCGGTCTTCCTCTTGGTCTCTTCCCTTCGATCTTGCTAGTTGTCACCAAGTTCTCCAATCCATTTCTTCTCATAACATTTCCAAAAAATGTTGACTGTCTACGTCTAATTTTTCTAATCAATTTACCATTGTTATTTGTCTCCTGTAGTACTTGGTCATTGGTTTTTCTGTTTGTCCATGGTATTTTTTGCATTTTCCTCAGAGACCACATTTCTGCAGCCATCAGATGTTTTTCAGCTTGACTGCACATTGTCCAAGTTTCACATCCATACAAAAGAACAGGCTCTATGCATCCCCTCAACACTCTTTTTCTCGTTTCAATTGACATCTTTTTATTGGTCAGAATGTTTTTCATCTTGCTAAAGGCTACTTTCGCCATGGCGATTCTTGTTCTAATCTCTCCAAGGCATCTCCCATCAGATGTTATGACTGTTCCGAGATAATTGTACAGATTCACTTGTTGAAGAATAGTCCAATTTACTTGTATATTACATTGTAGTACTTCGTTCTTCCTAGTGACGACCATAACCTGTGTCTTTTTACATCGTAAACACATCATACTGTTACATCGTAACTGACTAAATGGAAATTATGTCATGAGGTGCACTTCGACGTTATAGGGTCACAAGCCTCTTCTTCTCAATTTGCTGTGGCTAAGCCCGAAATGTAATGCCTAGCTTGCATTTATCTTTGAATTGAAGCTGTGGACGATCAATTTGTCCCACCAATCATGGCAGTTGCCATTAGAGAGTATATTATTTATTTTTTTGGGTGATTGCATCAATGTGCCGTGCGATAGCGTGACCAAACAAGCGAAGACTGTGATGTTCAACGCTCTCAGAGTGGAGATCCAGTATTTGGGGCTGGAGATCTGATTGAGTCACGGGAGGACGTTATGCGGAACGCTCTCCAGGCTATGGCTAGAGTAACTTTCATACATTCTTTGATTCTTGTTTCCCCTTGTTATGGCGGCAGTAATATTCATAAACTATTGGTTTCCTTTTTATTCGCCGGTTATCGATGCAAAGAATAGGCGGTCTGCAAGTTCCATTTACCCTCAGGTCCATTCGTCTGCGTTGTACAGCAACACTATGACCAATCTTGGCATATCCTATAATAATTAAAACCTTCTTGGCCATATACTTATTACTTTGGTTCACTATGTTCCCTTCTCTCCCAACACAGCTCCATGCAATTTCTGGATGTCCCCATTGCTGAAAATGCAATTTCTGACTGTCACCCTGGCTGAAAATGTCGCTGACATGCATACGATTTAGGTCACCAGAAGACAGTATTTGGAACGCGACGGCCATAATGAACTCCCCTCCCAAAGAGGTCTTTCCCACAGTGTCAGTACTGCTTATGCAATGTGTACATTCAAGATGAGAATACTTTGAAGGAAATTAGGGTTTCAGCCTTCAGATGAAAAACTATATTTTCCCCGGCCAAAGATCTTTTTAACATGCCTCGAATTTCGTAAATAGCCAAAACACACACATACGCGCGCGCACGCACGCACACACACACACACACACACACACAAATGTGGCGTTTCAACTGTTGATAGTTGTCAACTTCTGTTGGCCAATGGATAACACATGATCATACCTAAATCTTTACCATTGTACCACTTGGTGTTAATTGTTCACTTACTCGGACACATAATCTCAGTTATTTATGTAATTAAGTCCGTTAGCAAAGGACATACTACTGAATGAATGAATGAAAGTTACTATAGCACTTCCATCCTGTCTTAATTTTCCCAATTACAGCTACTACTATCCATTTCTACAAATCAATATCTTTATTCGCTTGTGATCCAAACGATTATTTCTTCATTCTGTTTCACAAATAAAGCAATTAATTGGCTTCATTTTTCATGTGCATTGTAGCGATCCGTAAGATGAAACATATTTTAATGGCTCTTTACAAAGTAAGACATTAAAAGACACGTTCTGTCAAAGGGAATCAATTCTTTCTTAAGATTGGACTGGCTCCAACGATCTTTAGATAGGCATGGCAACAAGAATCGACTTCAAGTTTCTTTCTGCTCGGGTCATCATCACAACACACACATCCACACACCATACTCACAACACACATACACACACACATCCACACATGCGTACACTTACCTAGGGCTGCCAGGACGGCCCCTGTCCAGAAAACCTCACCTAGCAAGTGCTGGGATAAATAGGAGACCGCCCATTCTCTCGCCGAACTTGATTTGAAACGGGTCGAGCATTGTGACAGTAGCCTTCTGTTCGCATTCGGTTAGCAAAGAACATTCCACCTGGATAATACCACGGTGCGATCAATTAGTCCACAGTATGAAGATAGAAGTGCTTCATCACATTTTTCTTAACTTTAAATTTACCTAGCATGGATTATAGACATGATTACTCTACTCGCGCGTATAATGATTATAGCAAGAACAATCATGTACAGCCATCTACGTGCTATTGAATATACAAAGAAAGTCTCCGCGAGGTTAATAATACAGAATAAAGAAGAAGAGATGGAGAAGGATGAGGGTAATGTTGATAGTAATGATGATGAGGAGGAGGGGGATGAGGAAGAGGATGCGATTATAAAGATTATGATTATGATAATAACAAAAGAATGATTAAATGACATTTTTCCAGTATGTATTAGGTGTGAGCGTAATAGTTAATGGTAAATTATGTGTGGCGAAGTGGTTATTCCTCCTACATCGTGCTCAGAAATGTCTTGGGTTCGTTGTCAGTCTCTGTCATTTGGTTCTCGAGTGTAAGCTGTTTTTCCTTTCGAGAACACTTTGCATCGCCGTTGGATCTTACGTGCCTAGGTGCGACGTTTCAGTCAGGCGGTTGGCCTCTATGCTGACAGACACCGAGCTAATGGGACTAACTGCAGAAGCAATGGAGTTGATCCCTTTGCCTGTAACCGCTGTTTTATGTTTGGAAATTCCCGCTATCGTTAATCGATTTTAGTTAAAAATGTCATACGACCTACAAGGCGCTACTGGAACATTCCCTTCGCGGCAGTGAAATCCATTTGCATGAAGTGATGGATATAAACTCAACAGGAAATCAAAATATAGGAATCAGTCTAAATAGCAGAATAACAGAAGTAATTGCAGTCGCACGAATAAACAGCATCATACTAAATACAACAAGTTTGAAGCAAGTTAATAAGATAAACTATGTGGGCACATTATAAATGCCATACCCACGTAATAAAGCATGATAGTAAAATTGCTTATGCCAAAACAACATTTATATAATGAAAAATATTTTATGCTTCGTATCTTTGTCACTGAAGGAGTTACAGAGAGACAATTTTGATGTATGGAAGTGAATCATGGACAATCAGCAAATTAGTGAGAATTGCTTAGAAAGGTTTTAGAAAATTGCTGAGAATGTCTTTAAGGACGCCTTGAAAAAGAATTAACCCAAGAAGAGAACTCGTATCTTATACCTGATTCTTCAAAATCCTGACC
This sequence comes from Cepaea nemoralis, assembly GCA_014155875.1. Classification (NCBI taxonomy): domain Eukaryota; kingdom Metazoa; phylum Mollusca; class Gastropoda; order Stylommatophora; family Helicidae; genus Cepaea; species Cepaea nemoralis. The sequence goes on along the minus strand of JACEFZ010011052.1, from coordinate 147,602 downwards.
CATTGCAGAACGTCGAATTCATTACGTCATCTATAACAAGTCTCGATCCCTTGCCAGTTCTCCTGCCATATTCATTTGTATGTCCCAGATGTCAACATTGTCCTGTATGCCTCGTCAAGCAGGGCTTCCTGGCCTAGAGGTTAGCGACTTCTCTCCGTAATCTCGAATACTCTCGTAAGTAACGTGACGACGGTGAGAATCAACAGTGGTTCGAATCGCGTCGGTAACTTACGGGGTATGTGAGCCGGCCGCTCAGAAAGCAATGGCAAACTTCTGAGCGTAATCTTGCCAAGAAATCAACAATCAGCTGAAAGATGCTGATGTTGACAGCGATGTCCTGTAAAGGATATGCAAAACATTTATAATTATAACCGGTTGTTTCACTAAATGTATCTGTTAAAACCTATTAAAAAACATATACATGCACTCAATCACATACAAATGAACTAACCAAACACAAGGCTGAGGGCGTATCCGATAGGCGCCTGACACCATAGTATTCCAGAACTGACAATCACTTCCGCTGTTCCGTTGATGTAAGCGCCTCCCACCCATGTTGCTATATAAGAAATACAATCGTGTTAGAATGTGTGAAACTGAAACATTGTTACTTAAATCTTAAATGAAGGTCCCTTAATAACCGCACTATGTCCTCCTGAGCCTCGACCACAAGGAATTGTATTATTGATAATAACGAGACGTCAAGTGTTAAAAGTATTAAACTCCTGGATTTCAATGACTGCTGAGATACTTGAATTGTACAGAACCTATTGTCACGTGTTCTCAACGATTTGTCTAGCTACAGTTAATTACATTACAAAAACTGCTTGGTTAATGTAAACATCCGATAACAGCAGTGTTATAAACTGCCTGTTAGCTTAATGGTCATGGGTTCGAACACCCCCCCCCCCCTCCACCAGGTTTACTGTACCAGATTGACCAATGTCCAGTTTTTAAATTCCCGCTTCCTACTGGCGATCAACTATTATTTTTAATCAACTTATAGCACACAAATCGCTGGAGCTCAAATAGATTCGTCTCCATTCAACAACAAAAAAATAAAAAATCAGGGTCCTCAGCTTAGCTTAAACACATAAAAGACTATCTAACTTGCGAGAAAATGTTGGAACCTCAGATATTTAAAGATGAAGTAAAGAAGAAAGGGACAATACTGGAATCTCAGATAATTGAAGATGAAGGAAAGGAGAAGGGGAGTAGGGACATCCAACAGAACCGTAACTACAATAAACATGATCAGGATATAAGAGGAGATATGGAAACAACTCAACTAAACCTCTCTTGGCAGCAATAATAGCATATGCCGCCTGTAACTTTGGACCGTTGATGGAAAAGGAGGGAGTAGTAGCCAAGTTTGTTATGGAAAGTTGACCTGTTGACAGTTTCACAAGCAAGGGAGACAATGAGAAAGAATACATATTCCTGCACATGCAGACACAAGACTTCACCTTGTATTGTACTGGAGTTTGTGTGATATCCACCGGGGTAGTATTTCGTCGTTATATACCAATATCTGTGTATGTGAATATAAATGTTATAGACGACTTCTAAGAATATCTTGGGTAAAGAAAAGAACAAATGCATCTATACTTCAAGAGCTTAATACTGAAGAAGGTTGGCTATTAGAAACGATAAAACAAAGAAAATTGAAATATTTTGGTCACGTGAAACGTCACGAAAGTTTGGAGAGAACAATAATGGAAGGGTATATGCCTGGGAAGAGAGGAAGAGGAAGGGCAAAGAGAAGATGGGTGCAGGATGTGGCGGTTGATCTCCAGATTGGTTGATCTCCATATTGGTGTATCAGATGCGGGACATCTTGCTTATGATCGAGAGGTTTTCGGGAAAGTTGTTATGGGAACGAGGTTTCGCAAAAGACATGCTACTGAATGAATGAATGTGTATGTGAAGACATTATACTTTGTCAAATGGTACGTCAGTCGCGTTTCTTTCGCAAACGAGGGGAAGTCAATAAGAAAGTCACAAATGGCTGTAGAAAAATAACCATATATGATAACAACTTGAAACTAGTTTATTTTTATACATACATTATCCGTTTATTTCTCAACATTTCTTCTTCTTCTTTCGTTCGCTTGAAACATGTCTACAACCGCAATGTCGTCTCTTGTATGAATCTAACAGTCTTTTTTAGTTCATTCAGCGGTCCATAGAGTTTATCTTCCACTGTTGTCTCTCTAGGCCAGAAGGTTCGCCTGGATATGTTGTAGTTTGGGCAATCCTGGAGTATGTGCTCTGCTGTCTGCGACGCCAAACCACATGTGCACATGGCTGAGTCACCAATCTTGAATTTTGTATACAAGTGGTTGCGTAATCTATTGTGTCCTGTTCTGAGGCGCAGAAGAATGACCTGTTCTGATCTGTCCATAACGTGGTAGTCGTCTTGAGTAAGGTTTGGAGGCTTTCTGATTGATTTGATCATTCTTTTCTTTTGGTGGTATGTAATAGGCACATCAGGTTGTTCTTCTTTTGCTCCTTCCTTAGCCAATCGATCAGCTCTGTCGTTTCTCAACATAATTTCCACCAACATTGATGCACTTATCCCATCGTTTTATCAGTCTTCCCAAACCGGCTGCAGAGAACAGCGTGCTCTGTTTTCTAAACTACGTTTTCACTTCACATTCAACATCGGCGTCATTAGCGAAATGTCTCCCACCAAGGTGGGTTTTCAGTGGACCATGACGATTCTTGTTCTAATCTCTTCAAGGCATCTTCCATCAGATGTTATGACTGTTCCGAGATAATTGTATCTATTCACTTGTTTAAGAATATTCCCATTTACTTTGTATATTACATTGTGGTATTTCCTTCTTCCTAGTGACGACCATAATCCGTGTCTTCTTACAATTTAATTCTAACCCGAGTGGTTCACTGTGTGCAACAGCCGCATCTACTAAATATTGCAGATGCTGCTTATTATCCACAATCAATACTGTATCATCCGCATATCTAGTGTTATTGATGTTACGTCCCCATAGATGATTCCTTTCATACCTTCTACATTTCTGAAAATATTTTCACTTTACAGGGAAAACAAAAGGTCTGAAGATATTATACATCTCTGTCTCACACCTCTCTTAATAGGCTGATAGTAGTTATATAAGTCGTTTACCCACATGATTTCCCTCGTCGACGGACGAGAGAGGTAATAGGTCTATGAAGGTGGCCAGGGTGAAGTGTGGGAAAATCTGGAAGTTGTGGAAGTGTGGGAAAATCTGGAAGTTATATTTTTTGGTTGGGGAATCTCAGGGGCGGGGTGTGACGGAACGGGGTGTATTCGTGTCGTTACATGATTGGTCGGTACCTGTCAAATGTGTGAGGGGGGATGTGTTTAGTGGAATGTGATGTTACACAACTACGGGTGCTGAGGCAGAGGTGGTTGGGTGTAGAGAGTAGTGAAAACACGGTGGATAAACGGGGATTCCAACGTCACGGTAACGGGTCGTCGTTATGGTCCCTGCCAGTGAAATAAGACAGTAGTTGTAGAATACGACGAAGCATGGGTATTGATAAGAGGTGTTATGTAGAGGTTCGTATTCACTATCATCTGAACAAAAGTAAAGAGGGTTGTAGAGGTTTATTATCATTAGTTGATAAGAGGTGTTATGTAGAGGTTCGCAGTCACTATCAGCTGAAAAAGTAAAGATGGTCGTAGGAGTCTGGTGGATTGGGCTTACTAATATATTGAGGGGATCGTAGTTCTGAGTGGATGGGGTGATGTCCGCCGTAGCATCAGTGGTGACGGTGGGGTTGTCGGTGTCTGCGGGGTCGGAGACCACGCCGCCTGAACTTTGATTGTCAATACGCTTGACAGATGGGCGTACACAACCTAAAAGCCACAGTTGTACACATGTACACACATACAGACGTACAAACACATGTACACATAGACACCACACGTACACACATACAGACACGCGTACAAACATACAGACATGTACAGAGACATCACAGGTACACACATTCAAGTACAGACACAGGAACACGTACACACATACAGACATGCGTACAAACTCAAAGACACACTTGCACATACAGACAGACATACACACATGTACACACATACAGACAGGCGTACAAACATACAGACATGTACAGAGACATCACACGTACACACATTCAAGTACACACATGGTCATCACGAGTTCAGACAAACAACTATACAGACATGCGTACAAACTCAAAGGCAGACACATGTACACTTCTACATACAGACACAGACGTACAAACAGACAGACATGTACAGAGACATCACACGTACACACATACAGACACACGTACAAACACACAACTACAGTCAAACACAAGTGCGCACACACACACAACCACACAATCTGAGGCGTACGATTGCGTGAGAAAACATCACACACAAGCCGAGGCGGGGGCGACTACCGGTGAGTGAGAATACTCCCACACACGTTTCCTCGGCATGGCGGGTACGGAGATATGTCAATGTCATTAATAATACTAGAATCTGTGGCGGTCTTCGCTGGTACCACTAAAACCGTGATATGAATGGGGTGAGCATCATTTTTTTGTTGTTGGTTGATTGTTTCAAGTGGATGGGTTTCACGTGGTTGCCCACTTCTTTTCCTGAGAGACATCAACACTGACACAGATATAGACAAGAAAACCATACAATGGAACAAAAACACAATAAAATAGAGAGATAAAATTAAAAACAAACAAAAAAGTAATATTTTCAAACGGCTTTTATTGGTATACAACATCAAAGTATATTTAAAACTGGCATCGCTTACGACCCAAAGGGATCAGAGGGGACTCGATTATACCTATAGTAGTGGTGGTTGGTTGCTGATGGTCTTGAAGCTGTGTCTAGAGAGTGATTGGGCTGAAGAGGGAACCCATTCCACTACTGTTACCACAACTCAAACCACACTATTGTCACCACAACAACTACACACAGACAGACACAGACAGAGGCGGGGGTTACGTGAGAATACTCCCACACACGTGTCGTCAGCTGGCGCGTACCGAACAATGTCAATAATAATACTAGTATGTGAGGAGGGTCGTCTCTGGGGTGTTTTTGAGATGTAAAACCATGGCCGTGATATGAATGGGGTGATGGTCATAATAATGGTAGTTACATAAAGACACACACAAATACAGACAACTACAGAGACAGCACAAAAAACAAAGACACACGTGTACAGACACATACACTTCTACATACAGACATCACAAATACAGACACACTCGTACCATTACTACTGTCCTCACAACTATACACAAATACGTACAGACACAACTCCACGTACACACAGACATCAACTACACAAATACACACCTACAAACAAAAACGCACACCCAAAGACAGACACACATCCATAAACAACCACTCACGTATAGACACAACCACACACGTACAAAGCACTTGTACATACAGACATCACAAGTACAGACATCACACGTACAAACACACTCACCCTATAACCAAATACACGAAACACATGACACACACACTTACACAAAAGAAGCAAAACACTCATCGCCTATCATTACTACTGTTACCACAACCAGTACACACAGACAGACATACACACAAAATACACACTTGATACACTTGTACATACAGCCATCACCATTGCAGACATACACACACAAATACAGACACGCATACAATCACAAAGACAGACATACAGACACGCCTACAAACACAAAGACAGACATATACAGACAAGTACATACACAGACAAATACAAAGACAACCATACACACCCATCTCCTACCATTACTACTGTCAACATCAGTTACATACAAGTACAGATACACTCACCCATAAACAAATACACAAGTATAGCCTCTTCCTGGCCCCACAAGAATATTACAAACTATACAAACCACATACCCTTTTTGGTAACGAACGCGGATGTCCGAGACAACCCCTACGTCATCAGCGCCATATGCAAACGTAATTAAGTGGTAGCGTGAGTCATTCGGTCACGTGAAGGCGGGCGGGTGGCGTGAGAATAGCCTGTCTACAAAAACTCCCACTTCAGCTATGTAGGGTCGTGTGCAGAACCAGTGTATAAAATAGACGGCTTCTCTTGTGAGCTCAGTACCACTCGCTCTACACCAGTTCACGTGCTGACTTGGCTAGCCTTCACTACAGAGTTATTTGTGAAACCTGCTGTTGTAAGTCGCTTAGTGTAGTGAGCAAATATTGTTCACGTGCTGACTTGGCTATTTGTGAAACAGGTTGGTGTGAGCATTATTCGTGTCGTCGGCATCTGCTAAAACAGTGAAACATATATTGTATACACCAGAACTTTTTTGTGGTTGTAAGAAAATCAAGTGTGGAACACACTTGTGTGACTTATTTATATACCAGTTTATCAATATGGCCACCAGATCTACTTTCACGTGTTCAGTGTACGACAAAGCCTATTGTGATAAGTATAACCTTAATCACCACATTCACGGTACGAAGGATCAACCACACTTATGTCATATCTGTGGACAACTTTTCAACAGAAAAGGCAATCTACAAAGACACATACGAACACAGCATCACCCACGTATGAATACAACAGAACCAAACACTACAACACCAGAGACGACAGCACCACATGTATATTTACACCAGCCTCGTAGTGTAAGTCAAGTACCAGACTGCCACCACTGTGACTTCAATGATAGTCTTACCCGCCACAATGGGAACATTCACAATGATTATCCCTGTCAGTTACGTGACAATCTATACAAGTCGAACCTACAACGGTACTTACGAACACATCACCAGACACCACGAGAAAGGACGACACCCTTAGACACCCCGTACCTGGCAACACGTCCACTCATAGTAGCAGAGGATATCCAACCAAATGATAGAGACAGCTTGGCAGCCCTTAAGGCGTACTGCAAGGACATCTCGATTATCCTACCCAATCAAGTGGTAGTATTAGAAAAAGTGTCGACCACCGCTACCGGGTGGTTTTGGTATGATACATTCACAAAAAAGAAGTATTCAGATATCTTATGTGAAGGATCAACTCTCATACATGTCTTTATTCTGGATCCGAAACAAATAAGGTATGTGTGATAACTTCGACAACAACAGTGTTGGTTTAGTCAACCATGCTATATCAGAGCCCGGAAGAACGAAGATCACTAATCAAATGGGTGTTGAATCCAAAAACAAAAAGTAACCATGTATGTCATTGATGTTTTCTTATGATATAGCACTTCTCTGTTTTGATGAATATGTTGTGAACACACATATTTTGGTGATAAAAATATTGAAACCAAGTTTTTTGTTTGTTGATATTTTAAAGTGGTTTGTTTTCATGATGTTGTCTTTTTTCTTGTCGGAACAGAGCTTACATTACCAGACATGAAAAAGTCGGGGGAAAAGTTATGGCAAATACAGAAATATTTTAGTCAAATGTATAAAAAGTAGGAGTTAACCAAATGTGAAAAGGCCAAAATACGAAATATCTCGGCCAAATTTATGAAAATTAGGAGTTAGTCAAATGGGAAAAATCTTGGCCAAATAGGAAAATGTGTACATCCAAATGGAAAAAAATATTGACCAAGTAACGAAATACAGCGACGAAATTTATAAAACATTATAAAACTTAACCAAATATGTAGAATATTTAACCAAATTTATAAATATTTCAACTAAACTTATAAAAAGTAGGAAAATATGTCAACCAAAAGGGAAAAGGTCGGCCAAATACAGAAATAGCTCAACCAAACGTATAAAAATCTAGGAAAAAATAGCCAACACAACTAAAACCAAAGTTATAAATCCAAACTTATAAAAACTAGGAGTTAACCTTATAAGAAAGTACGAACATTTGTCAACCAAGGGGAAACAAGTAAAGACATATTTCAACTAAACTTGTCAGCAAAACTTATGAAATTGTTTTGATCAAGTACAGAAATAGGTATGGAAAAGTAAGTCCACAAAACTATTAAAAAAAAAAAAAATGTGGTACCCAAAATAAGGAAAAAAAATGTAAACTTCTGTAGGTCAAACGTGTCTTATCTGAAAAGACATTTCACAATACATAATCATCACCACTTTTCCTTATTTTGCATTACCGAAAAGCGTCAACGTATCTGGTACAGAAACCCTTATACCCCAAATTTGGGGATCTATTAAAGAATACGTATGAGATACACCAAGACAACAAGAACATATCATACAAAACAATTCACAAACCCGACTTAGAACTCACTACCATATCAGATGAACCTCCCAACAACTACTACTAGAACTCAAAACATATCATAATTAAGGAAACGCCTATATACACATTGTCAGACATTGGATTTAAATCCCCCTACTACTAACATATCACCGGTGTCGAATTCCCCTGTTTCACAAAACACCCTTTTGTCAGTTGTTACTGGTCTGAAAACCATTACACCAGTCCAGAATTGTGACTCGTGGAAAAGTATGCGCTAGAGATCATTTGCCTAGACACATTGATAGAACACAACCAGCCGCTTTGATCGTCAATACTGACACCAGTGCTTACTCTGGGTCACATTGGATCGCCCTATATTTTAATGGTCTAGGTCAGTTTGAATATTTCGATTCGTTTGGCTTGCCACCATTACACGCCGACATTATCCGTTTTATACAACGAAACTCCGACAGATCACCAGTGTACAACACCCGTATGTTACAAGACATTAATAACACCACTTGTGGTCTGTATGCCTTGTATTTCTTGTTGATGAAATGCCGCAGCGCGAGCATGCACGTATCCTGCAACCATTTGGACAAAGACAACACGTGAACGACCGTCTCGTGTTTCGATTGGTTACTCCGTGGTTAAAAAAGACAAGTCCAGATCTGTTTAAAACTAGATAAATTCATTGTTATAAACTGAGACGACCACTCGTCTTTTTCTGTCTACAACGATCAAGATGTCTACATCCAAGTGGTTATTCATATCAAGACCTGTTAATATGCCCAGACAGCTAGCCAACAGTTTGAAAGCGGTGAAGGTTTCTCAAGACAGAGGAACGACGACAGTCTAGCTACGCCAGTATTATGATTATGAGATGATGTATCCTTCCAATGTGGGAATTACACTTACGAAACCAGAGTTTGAATCTCTCGTCTCGATGAAGTCTGACATTCTAGGTGCTTTTGAGAAACTAAGTTATGATGACCAAGCTACATACAAGCCAGAGCAGTCTACCGACAGTCAAGACAGGCCTCTGAAAGACCAGATATCTTTCTACAATAATAAAGTCCCTCTGATCCATTTGGGTCGTAAACGAAGCCAGTTTTAAATATACTTTGATGTTGTATACCAATACAATCCGTTTGAAAATGTTACTTTTTTTTTGTTTGTTTTTAATTTTGTCTCTCTGTTTTATTGTGTCTTTGTTCCATTGTATGGTTTTCTTGTCTATATGTGTGTCAGTGTTGATGTCTCTCGGGAAAAAAGTGGGCAACCACCTGAAACCCACCCACTTGAAACAATCAACCAACAAAAAAAAAAATGATGCTCACCCCATTCATACCAAGGTTTTATGATGGTTACCCCATTCATATCAAGGGTTTTAGTGGTACCATCGCAGAACGCCACAGACGTGTTTGCCATAGACGCCTCACATTCTAGTATTATTATTGACATATCTCCGTACCCGCCCCGCTGAGGAAACGTGTGTGGGAGTATTCTCACGCACCGGTACCCGCCGCCGCCTCGGTTTGTGTGTGATGTTTTCTCACGCAATCGTACGCCTCCGATTGTGTGGTTGTGTGTGTGTGTGTGTGTGCGCGCGCGCTTGTGTTTGACTGTAGTTGTTTTTGTACGTGTGTCTGTATGTGTGTACGTGTGATGTCTCTGTACATGTCTGTATGTTTGTACGCGTGTCTGTATGTGTGTACATGTGTGTATGTCTGTCTGTATGTGCAAGTGTGTCTTTGAGTTTATACGCATGTCTGTATAGTTGTGTGTCTGCACTCGTGATGACCATGTGTGTACTTGAATGTGTGTACGTGTGATATCTCTGTACATGTCTGTATGTTTGTATGCGTGTCTGTATGTGTGTACATGTGTGTATGTCTGTCTGTATGTGTGTACATGTGTGTATGTCTGTCTGTATGTGTGTACATGTGTACACCTGTGGCTTTGAGGGTGTGTATGCCCATCTGTCAAGTGTATTGACAATCAAAGATCAGGCGGCGTGGTCTCCGACCCCGCAGACACCGACAACCCAACCGTCACCACTGATGCTACGGCGGACATCACCCATCCACTCAGAACTACGATCCCCTCAATATATTAGTAAGCGCAGTCCACCAGACTCCTACGACCATCTTTACTTTTGTTCAGTTGATAGTGACTACGAACCTCTACATAACACCACTTATCAACTAATGATAATAAACCACTACAACCCTCTTTACTTTTGTTCAGATGATAGTGAATACGAACCTCTACATAACACCTCTTATCAATACCCATGCTTCGTCTTATTCTACAACTACTGTCTTATTTCACTGGCAGGGAACATGACGACGACCCGTTACCGTGAAGTTGGAACCCCCGTTTATCCACCACGTTTTCACTACTCTATACACCCAACCACCTCTGCCTCAGCACCCGTATTTGTCTAACATCACATTCCACTAAACACATCCCCCCTCACACATTTGACAGGTACCGACCATTCATATAACGACACGAATACACCCCGTTCCGTCACACCCCGCCCCCAAGATTTACACTTCACCAACCAAAATATATATAACTTAGTACCGTCCAGATTTTCCCACACTTCCACATTCAAAAAATATAACTTCCAGATTTTCCCACACTTCCACAACTTCCAGATTTTCCCACACTTCACCCTGGCCACCTTCATAGACCTAACTACTCGTCCGTCGACGAGGGAAATCATGTGGGTAAACGACTTATATAACTACTGCTGATATTGATCTACTTCATTATCAATCCTTATGGCAGCTTAGTGTTGGAACTCTTCGCTGGCTGCTGAGGATGCGGACGGAGCGCTTATGGGAATGCCCAGAATGCTGTGATGTCGGTTCCTAAATCAATCAATCAATCAATCAATCAATCAATCAATCATGGCAGCTTGTTGTTTCCATAATGTGTTTTCCACAAGTCTAAGATCTTTCTCGGAAATTTGTACATCTGCAAGTATCTTTATCATGTTGACATGTCTTACGTTATCGAACACATTTGTGTAGTCAATAAAGCAAAGATGTAGGTCTTTTTTTACTCCTATGGAACGGTCAATTAATGTTCCCAGCGTACACACAGAATTTACTGTATCTTTGACTTGTACAGACCCACATTATTCTTCTCCTATTTCGGGTTATATTTTCTTCCTAACTCTTTGCATGATAACTCTAAGCAAAATCTTCGCGATGCGGGTCATTATACTAATTGTTCGATGTTAATCACATTCCAAGGCACCTGATTCTTAGGGATTGCAATAAATATATAATTACATAATTCAGGAGGTATATCTACAGTATCATATACTGTTCAAACAAAGTAAACGCATAGCTACCGAAGGCACACACATCGCCATACTTTTGACATTCAATAACTTTTTTTTAAAACTTAATGAGTTAATTGTTCACATTGCACACAAGAATGCCTTAGGGTTCAGCCAATTAATTGACAGTCGTTTTGCTTCTGGATCACGAGTTTGTTGTTTGGCGTACGGACTTTTCTGTGAGTATGGTGTGTGGCTTCCTCTTGCATCGATCAGCGACTGGCATCTCCTGGGCATGGATGCGATCATACGTCTGATGTGGGCCAGTGGGATGGCTGCCCACGCTTCCTGGGTCGCCTGGAACAGATCACGACGGTTGGCTGGAGCAACGTCTTGGCAACAAACACGTCTATGCAGCTTATCCCACAGGCTCTCAATGGGACTCATGCCTGGAGACAGGGATGACTAGGGAAGGGTGAGAATGTTGTTGGCAGTCAGAAACTACGTGGTTAACTGTAGGAAAATGGGGTCTGGCATTGTCCTGTTGAAACATATACCTTTGGGCAGCCAAAAGTGGAAGGGCATGGGGTCGAAGAATTTCACTTGAGGTATCGTGGCGCATTAAAGCCTTCTTCAATTTGCACCAATTGACACCTTTCATCATAAGTGATCATTGCCCACACCATTGCACCCCCACCACTGTATTAGTCGAGCTTCGTCACCGCAATAATGGGCAACACGCTTATTTCGCTTACGGTATACCCTTCTTCGTCTGTCATGACGCTTCAACAAAAGGAAAGATTCGTCACTAAACCAAACACAGTCTCCATTGGTTGTCTGATGCCCAGGGACGATGCTGGTTAGCCCAAAGAAGTCGAATTTGGCGATGGCGGCGTGTAAGGACAGGTCCACGATGAGGTCGTTTGCCCGAAGTCCAGAGTCATGCAGTCTATTCCGGACAGTGTGATCAAGCACATGTCGTGTTGCAGGCAATGACTGGACAGCTGAAGAAGATGTTGTGAACCTGTCTCTGAGGTGACGAAGCCGAATAAAGTGATTCCCCCGCTACTGTTGCCACTCTGGGTCGTCCACTGCGATGCCGGTCTTCAACTGAGCCAGAGGCTCGGAACAGGTGCCAAAGTCGACTGACGGTACCTGGTGCACGTTTAAATATCTGGCAACCTGACATGCCTGCATGCGATCCGCCAATAGCAATCTTCCTTAAATTTATCGACAGAGATGCCATAAATGTTTGCTTGAAAATGAACTGATTTGTTTTGTGTAGCGTTATCCTTTTATAGGGTTTCAGTTTCGTAAGTCAGTGAATAGTGTTCAGGCTAAATGTTGTTGCGTTCACGTCCGGGTATCATCAGCTGTGGTAACAATTTGGTCATAAACACAGTTGACCATTGCATTGTAACGATTACAAGAACGAACGCAATTTAGGTCAACACGTGCAAATTACACAGTAAATAACATTTGAGGTTGGTTTTTATATATCCTAGCGCCAAATTTTACTTACAAACTCATAAAAACGCACCCTCGGATAGCTATGAGTTTCTTTTTTTTTTTTTTTTTTTTTTTTGGTTAGAACAGTATATATTGTGTTCAGCAGTCTGATAACTTAGTATATTCCATATTCTTCTAAGGTACTGATCATTTCTGTTGTGATGTTGTCTGAAACGGAGGTCTTGCCCGTTTTCATATGGTTAAGAGCATTCTGAACTTTAATCTGCAAAATTGATGGTTCTTCCTTATTATTTTGAATATCTTTACTGTTCTTCTCTGGTATCATCATAAAGGTTTTTCACATAATCTGACTATACATGTAAAATATGATCTTTTTCTGTTAAGATGTTTCCATCTTTTGTTTTAGGCAGCCTGTTGATGTACGTGTTCTGTTATAAGTAAGGTCCTGAATCCTTGTGTGCATTCATTTAATATTTTTACTGTTGTGGTTTTTTTTAATTTTTATTTACATGCAATCTTTCTCGAGTCATGCTTCTTTTGCCTCCGTAAATAACTGTTCTGCCATTTTTGTGAATCCCTTCATAGTTTTTCAGGATTATTTTTGTTGTGTCTTCTTGTTTCCTATTAGTTGTAAAGTGTCTTCAGTCATCCATATCTTATGACCCAATTTCTTTAATTTTGGGATAGTTGTTTCTGCAGCCAAGCTGACTTGAATTCTTCAACATTTCCCATTCATTATCCACATATTGGAATACGATCTCTATATCAGACAATATATCAAATATGTTCTTTACTTTTATGATAAAATTGTCCTGTATTTGCTTGTCATTTTAAATGTACATATATTATACTTAGTGTTTCCTGATGTATACTATATTTTCTTTAACTTTACCTTCAATGTGACTGTAATCAATCTGTGATCACTGTAACAATCTGCATTGGGAACTGTTTTTGCGATTATTAACGCATTTCGAAACCTTCTGCTAATAAGGATGTAAAAAATATAGTTTCTAATCCTGCTGCCAGTAACTCCTCCATGTTCATAATCTTCTAGAATGTTGTTTAAACCAGGTGTATCCGACAATCATTTCCTACTTTTTTGCCCATTCTACAAGTCTCTATCCTCTTTCGTTTCGTTCTAGTGACGTTCTGTTATTTGACTGAATCATTATAAACTAGGCATCTTTAAAGAAGGTAGTTTGCCATTGCTTTCCTATCAAGGATAGAGACCTTACTGGCCGCAGACCGTAGCCGTTGTCGCATAGAGAGATCCTCTGCCTACCATCGCGAAACTTGAGAAGATAACCTACAACTATCTATCGGCTATCCTCAAACTCCATCCACCACTTGCCTTCCTTGTTTTCTTGTTAAAGATACGGCTGGTAATACTATTTCAGTATTTCTATAAGTAATTTCTCGTAATCTGCGTGTTGAAGTATCGATATTATATTGTTCTAAATCAAAAAGCTTCACATTACTATTGCCGTCATGATCCAGAATGCACTTCTAAATGCGAATTGGAAGAAGGCAGAGTTTTAGAGTGTTCACTATAGATTGGGAGCCACTCTAGTAGAGTTTAGATGCTCGCTTGCCCGCTGGTGGTCAAGGATTCGATAACCACCTGGGGAGGGTCCTAATTTGTTGTTGCTGTTTTTTTGTCTTTGTTTGGTTTTTTTTTAACATTGTTTATTTAAACATTGGCCTGGGCTTCAAAATCGACATCAGCTTAAAGTGTAGTACCTGGAAATGTCTTGGAAAGTAACGACGGCAGACGTAATAGTGATTACATCACGCACCGATAGCTGATTGGTCAATACAAATATGAGTCGAGTACTAAATGCCTAGCTGGTAGAGGGTGGAAAACACACCACGTCGTGACAAACACAGATTTGGAGATCGAGTATCCTCCGGGATAAGTGGACAACTCTGCAGCTATGAAGAGTAGGGCACCCATTTATCCTGACAGTCGAAAGTTGCTTTCGATGCCAGAGGTAAAATACCTCGTACTGATGTGGAAAGCAAGGGAAAGCACCACATCATCTTCAGATACGGCGTTAACAGATGTCTTAGGGTGTCCTCATCATCAGCACAGTTGATCCAGAACGAGTACCGAGATATACGAAGAGGCATGTCCGCCTACCAGTTGGCAGGAAACGAAGATATGGCCAGTTTACCTAATGGCGTGGAAAAAGGATCCTTTACATCTACTAATTTTACACTATGAATTACGTTGTTTCCATTGGTTTGTTCGCAGAAAAAATGGCAGTCACTGGGTGTTTCTTTTCCTTCCAGCACAACCGGACAGCCCTTGCGGGAACTGGCAATCTCATAGCAAAATGGAGCACTTGTCTCCCGCACAAACACACTATTGATTCCCGAAGACAGGACAGTCTCACGGCTAATCGCACCCTGGCCTGACGAACGTGCCTGCTGAGTTCGTTACGGGATTGCATTAACTGGAAAAGTGGGCTGGAATTGCCCGTGCCAAAACTGAAGACAGAGATATTATCGTCACGTAAAATGTGGTACAATATTACTACACAAGATGGCGATTAGTTGCCAGCTAGGTTAACATACAGCCTTTTTGTTAGCCTGTGTGTCTCTTTGCCTATCCACCCGGACACCAGTCTTGTCTTCAAACAAACGAGAACATATGTATCCATTGTGTGTTTGTGTGTGTGTGTGTTTTGTGCGTTTTTGTTGTGTGTGTGTGTGTTGTGTGTGTGTGATTGTATTGTGTGTGTGTCTATGTTTGAATGCAATTCTAGTGGAATAACGTCCATCATGGATAAACATGGTCTTTTTTAATTGATTATGTTTGTTGTTTTTCCGTCAAGAATGATGATGATCATTCATTTCATTCAGTGGGGTTGAAAGTATGGATCCGTAAGTTCTTATATGACTGATAAGGCCTATTTTGGCTCGAAATGCTCTTTGACAATGTGAGCAAAGAATGCTTGACATTCCAGGTGGAGGATTTCCTGCAGTGGTTTTTCTGTCCAAACTTTTCTTCACAGCTCTTGCAGTCCTGGTTGCTTCACAAGTGACTGCACCCTTGTGTAATGATGTACGCCACGAATTTCGGTCTTTGGCAGCCGTCTCCCAAGTGTTATGATGAATTCCAAAAGCTTTTAGTGAGATAGGATAGGGTACCCACCAACCACGGTTAGCTGGTTAGGTAATCATAGAAGCAGACAATATTTAGGGGACCTTTCCTAGCCCCTTCCTCGTGCTATGGAGGTGAGCAGCGCTTTCCTATAGAGGGCTGCTCTGTCGCTCAGGGGGCTGCCGAATCCCACTGCTGCTCCGATCAGTAGAAGACGACCATATGGCCTGAGCCGCCTGTGTGCAGGTCTGCGACTACGACTGGCAGCGTACCCACGCCTACCGAATACCGCTCGCCCATCGCCACAGGGCTTGAAAGAGATATATGAAGTTGGATGAAGAATGACTTGCACGGTGAATTGGATTACAGTGAGGAAGAGTTACACAATTCGTTGACCTCACTCTTTCGCCTGAGTCCATCTGAGTCCAGTGGCAAGACAAGTCAAGACGACTGGAGACGAATACAGGTGCAGTGGATGACCAGGGCGCTCTACGTGCCTTGCCGTGCTCATTACGTTCCACAATGCTTTGCAGGTAAACGCCGCCTTGCCCGTTGAATTATCAGTAATTTCTTCCGCGCAGTCTGCCGAGTCCTGTCTTCACATACTGGGAAGGCATATCCCTAGTTCACCGATTGGTTTGACACCATATCAGTTACCCACTCCTGGTTTAGCCAGCCTGTCTCAGCTGCTGCCCAGGGGTGGCCGCTATAGCATGCTGACAGCTACTAGGAGCCACAGGCGTGAGCGGGATGTCAGGCTTAGACCAGTGGGGATTAGGCCCTGAAAAGGACGTAACAGTCATCCTTACCAAAGATACTACCAATGCCTGACAGCCCAGACTGCCCAGTTGATTATGACAGTGCTCCCAGCAATATTTATGTGTTATGTACTAAATTAAGACTACTACTTAATGCCAAATATTTTCCACAGTTTATCCCATAAAACATTTAAGCTTTAAAGAACTCTTTATACACACTGAGTGGTAAAGTATTGCTTCTTAAATACATTAAACTTCACGGTGCTATCACTGAAATCCACCCAGTTGCATAGTTGTAATCATAAGACACCACTCAACTTTATGATAACGGTTAGTTGATATCCTTTACAGGATATTGCAGTCAACCCCAGCATATTTAGCTGTTTGTGATTTCTTGACAAGTTTACGTTAAGTACGACCAGCACTCATACCATTGTATGAAAATCAACGCAACTCAGTCTGATTTCAAATTTCCCGCAGTTGTGTTTCGAACCACAGAAAAATCAGCTGTATGGTTTTGCCATAAGAAATTTACCCAACTATAAAGTTTTACGTATTGACCTTCACTATGCTGTATAGTTATATCAACAAAACTCCACAAGGCATATTGTGCTACCCATATAGAGCGCAGCTGTAAATGTATGCCTCTAGAATCTCCACACATCTATATAGTGTACCCGTTAGGTGATTGTGTGATATAGTTTAGCACATGAAACATGCATTTTGTACTATTTAACTATCATTAAGACCTTATTGCATAGATATTTTCAGACAATGGTATGAGTGCCGATGGTTCAGAAAGCAATAGCAAATTAATGAACCTAACTTTGACAAGAAATCACAAACAGTCAAAACATTCTGGGGTTGACTGCGACGTCCTGTGAAAGATATGCAACTAACTTTAAACGTTTAAAGCACTTGTATATTTTAAGTCCTGATTTCAGTGACATCAATCTTTCTACAATAAGAGTTATGATTACTATATACACAACAGTATGAGTACACAACAGACACAACTCAACACTCAGATTCACAGAATCGTAACACCATCATCATCATCAACATCATGCTGTAACAGTCTTTGAAGAACGTCGCTTTCATCACAGCCAGCCGACATCTTCGCGACGTGTTGCTATTTTTGTCCTAGTGCCCAAAGTGTCTATACCATTCGACTCGGTCTGTCATCTTTCCCTGAACCGTACCTTACGTCACTGATCTGTTTTCCCCTAAGCCACTGCGATATTTAATATGAATAAAGTATTTCAGTTTCCCAGACTCCATACTGTTTTTGAGCCAGTTGTCTTCGATGTTCAGATCTTGTATAATGTCAGAATGTATGCCCTTTTTGGTCCAAGATATTCTAAATATTTTAGCATTTAAGCTAAAAGCAACCCACAATATTCGTCTTTAGTGACTTCAAACTGGTCCGTGACTCGCGTCCATATATTTCCCAGGGAAATATGCGTTGACCCTACCTGTTTGATGGGTTGTGCCATAGATTATTTGTATTTCGGCTTTCATTGATAGTTTATTGGTATGCATAAGGCGATAGCTACCAGACCACCAGACACCACAAAGTGCTAACTATTCCCATATCTGTGTGATACTATTGACTTCCATATCTGTGAATGTTCATCGCTTGATGATACTATTATCATTATTTCCTCCCTTACATTGCCATGTGCGGAACTCTTGTAGGATAACAGGCGTGGGCAATTTCTTTACATGGCATTTAGCCGCAAGACGGAAGCTCAGACGATGATGAGATTGAAAGTCAATCGCCGAAGAAATGATACTTCTTAGACCACCTCTTTGATCCCTATCACCATCCAGTGTCATCTAGGCACTGAAAAGTTGCTGTAATGATCTCCAGCTAGAAGATGTAGCTCTTTTTGTGACCGATTTAGCATTATTGTCTGACATTGTTCTCAGTCTGTAATGTTCTCCAATCCCAGTCCCGTAATACTTAATGTATGTTTTGTTTTTTCTTCTTCTGCTAAGATATTCTTTATATTCGCATTTTTAACCACATTTAGAGCGCTTCAGTGTTATCCTAACATTGCTTATTCAATGTCTGTATTTATGTACTATATAATAATGTAGCGTAACTTTATAACCTGATTATCTAACTGTTCCAAATAATTGTCAGTCTCTAATAAGAAATATTTGTTTACATTTCCATGTCTCAACAGTTTTGGAAACCACGAGTAAGAGTATAACCGCAGTGGGAATAAAAGACGCACAGAAACTTGAATTGATTTAGAAAAATGTCATTTGTGAGATATGGAAAGCAAAATATAGACATAATCATTCAGGCGGGAGTAACTATTTATTCCACAACGGGAAAAGTGACAATTTAAATAACAAACAAGTGACACAAATCATGGCTTACTTCTCTGTGTAGCTAATGATGTTAGTTTACGGAGGCCAGCAGCAAGATTTATATATACTGTGATGTGTTAGCATATAGTGGGATAAGAAAGGACAAGCTACTGTATGATACGTGCTACATTAGCTGTATGTAGTGACAGATGTTCATATATATTGTTCCAGGGTTTCTAAATGACAAACCTTTGCACATTGTGAAGTGTCAGGACTTTACAACATCAGCACTGTACAGTGTAAGCACACTAAATCCACTTTCCCCAACAGTGTGAAGTTTTAGGACTTTACAACCCCAACAATGTACAGTGTAAGGACACTAAGTCTACTTCCCCAACATTGGGAAGTGTTAGGACTTTAAATTTTAAAACATAACATTGTGATGTGCAATGACTGTAAATATACTATCCCAACACTGGTAGGTGTTAGGACTTTACATAATCATCATCACCATCATGTGCCTTGCCAGACTCTGCACGCGTTCGTATTCATTCACTAATCTCAGTCTGCAGTGTTCTGGGTTAATTCTATTGAAGGGAATTCCTACTTGCCGCCGTCTTAGAACATCATATACACTACACCACAGTTGTGAAGTGTACAGATCTCAGATTTACATTATGGAGTGTAAGGATCTCAGATTTACATACTGAAGTGAAAGGATCTCAGATTCACATTATGAAATGTAAGGTTCTCAGATTTATATTGTGAATTAAAGAATCTTAGATTTACATCGTGAAGTATAAGCATCTCAGATACATTGTGAAATGTCCATCCATCATGTGCCATGCCGGTAAGCGTGGGCGGTCATGTTCTGCCATCTCACTCGATCACCAGAGTCGTAGATCAGCTCTGTGTTCCTGTCTCGACCATGCCACCAGGCCAAGCCATCCAGGTATTTGCTTCTAGGTCTTCCCCTTGGTCTCCTCCCTTCGATCTTGCCAGCTGTCACCAAGTTCTCCAATTCATTTCTTCTCATAACATGCCCATAAAATTTTGACTGTCTACGTCTAATGACTCTAATCAGTTTACGATCTTCATTTGTTTCTTGAAGGACTTGTTCGTTGGTTTTTCTATCTGTCCATGGTATTCTTTGCATTTTCCTCAGAAACCACATTTCCACAGCCATTAGCTGTTTTTCAGCTTGACTGCTTATTGTCCACGCTTCACATCCATACAAAAGTATAGGTTCTATGTAGCATCTCAACACTCTTTTTCTCGTTTCAATTGATATCTTTTTGTTGGTCAGTATGTTTTTCATCTTGCTAAAGGCTACCTTCGCAATGGCAATTCTTGCTGTAATCTCTTCAAGGCATCTCCCATCAGATGTTATGACTGTGCCGAGATAACAGTATCGATTCACTTGTTTAAGAATATTTCCATCTACTCGTATATCACATTGTGGTATTTCCTTCTTCCTAGTGACGACCATAATCTGTGTCTTTTTACAATTTAATTCTAACCCTAGTTGTTCACTGTGTGCAACAACCGCATCTACTAAATTTTGCAGGTCTTGTTCATTGTCTGCAATCAAGACTGTATCATCTGCATATCTAATGTTATTGATGTATCGTCCCCCAATGTTTATTCCTTCCATATCTTCTATATTTCTAAATATATATTCACTGTACAGGGAAAAAAGATCTGGAGACATTACACATCCCTGTCTCACACTTCTTTTAATAGGCTGATATTGACCTACATCGTTATCAATTCTAATGTTGTTTCCAATATATGTTGTTTACAAGTCTAAGGTCCTTTCCTGTGAAGTGTAAGGATCTCAAATTTACATTGTGAAGTGTAAGGATCTCAGATTTGAATTGTGAAGTGACAGAACTTAACTTATGCTCACCTTGTGGTAAGATGTGATATGAATGCACATATTTCATTCTAAGGGTGTAATATCATATCATTTCACACATATCGAGGAGTGGCTAGAAAGCCGAACTCTCCTTCGGGAGACCCGGGTTCGATCCCTCGGTAAGGTGTGGGATTTTTTTCTGTCGGGGGCAAAAAGAAAATCCTAACCTGCACAGTTCGCGGCGACTGCACTAGCCAGGCGGCCTTTATTCCTCAGGCTCAAAGACCCCTCTGCCATACACAGCAAGGTACTATATTGGCAGTAAATGACAGTTTTTTTCCACACATACCTTTCCATATTGCTGCAAATGTAACTGAAGGCTTCTTAAGTACTACCAAAGAAATTGTTCATTCCTTAGACACATTCAAAGAACAGAAGAAACACCAGAGTACTAAAACGCACACAAAAATACTAGCATGTGATAAAGATATATTCGCGGGAAATCATTTATAATGTATCGATGCACAGATGTATCAATGCAGAAATACGCGAAATTAAAGAGAAAAGCACAAGAGAAGCACCAAAAGAATGTAACTAACTAATAAGAGAAGCACCAAAGGAATGTAATTACCAGGAAGCGTCATGACCAGCTAACAGGCTGAAGTAGTCGCTTCAGTTTCTGTCAATGTCAGGTCGGCCATTGTGACATAGGTTGGGTTTTCCTGGGAGCCCATGCCATTTAATACTCGATTTTTTCCCGATGTGGATCGAACACATCCAAATTCAGACTCACACATTCTACAACAGAATTGTTGTGGCATAGAACTAACATTGATTGTTCAGCGATTGTGAAATAACAATACTTCACACCTGCAATGATAGAGTTGTGTAATTATCTAGCTCCACATATTCAACACAAGAGGATGCGAAATTACATGACTCCGACATACACAAACCAGGTAAAGAAAAGTAAAATAACTTCATAATACTAAAACAGAGGTGTCCGTCACATATGTTACCATACGGATCTTAACATATATTATCCTGTTGTTGTAAATTATGTTTTTCTTTATTTGTAGAATTGTTCATGCTTTCTTGACAGATACAACATCATTGCCTGGTAAGAATGGTGCGGCAGGCAGTGGACATGGGATCTGGCCGACATTCGGAGAAGAGACCGGAGGAACGCATAACCAGATTGCAGTTGGTTCCATTGGTATAGAGACTCTTCGCTGGTTGTTGAAGATGAGGACAGAGCGCGCATGGATATGTTCAGAGGACTGTGATTTATGTTCTTGACTTAACTCAATTCAACTCATAATTGGTTGAGTCTTGCAGCTAAAGTTATTTACGCAATTCGATAAAACGAGACCCAAGTCATGTCCTGCTTAGTCGCCTCTCACGACATGTATAGTAGCTTAAAGTGCTGCTATTATTTGCCTCTCTTACGGGCCCCGGGAACACAATGACGATTCGAAAATTAAAACAAGAATACTAAACTGCCAGAGCAGTTTTCATGACACTGGGAAATTTGTGGAAGACGAAATAAATTAAATGTAGTACGAAACTTAGAATATTTAACTGAAACGAGTCAGATTTTATGAAGAAAAGCTGTAAAAAGTACCAATAAACTGTAAACATTCAATAATGTAGTTCCTGAGCATAATAAAAGCACTACATTGGAGTGACAGAATCACACATGAAGAGCTATGGATTTAATCAAATACATATCAGTGAACGGTGAATACAGTGAACAGTGACTAAAGGTGCGGAAAAGACGCTGAGACTGGATAGAACACACAATGAGAGCATATTAGTATAGTATAACCAGAACCTTCGTTGGAACAAAGAGGGCAAACGAGATAGAGTCAATCCTAAAATCAAGCAGAGGCGACAAGTGTATCAAAGTGTCAAGTGTCAGGTCGGCTGACAAATGAAAAATATTGTTAGGAACTGGATGAAATTGCATGAGATAGGGAAAATTTGGAATGGGTTTGTTTGAGGCTTATGCTACAATGTACAATACAGAAAGGAATAAATTGTAAGTTTAAAGAACGTTACATACAGTACCTTATGTTTTTAAAATTAATATAGCTTTACATATACTACAGTAGGGATATGAGTGATAGGTTGCGACACCTAATAGCTACGACGCTATGTGGATTTGTGTAAGTTTAGACTGGGCTGGAGGAGCTTCGTGTGGCTTGCCGTTCAATAATTCAAAAGACAAAATCTGACGTAAAGGTAGTCTCATGCCCATGGTAGATACCGCTATGGACATGTTAAATGTTCATCATCATCAAGTGTCCTGCCAGCTGGCGTAGGCATTCATGTCTCTGCACAGATCTCGGTCTTTGGTGTTCTGAATCAACTCTGCTGATAATATTCCTCTACGCCACCGTCATAAACCACAAAGCATCATTTCTCTTGGTCGGTCTCTGCATCTCTTCTCCGTGATCTTTCCAGTCGTCACGATGTTCTCCAATGCCTCTCTTCTCATCACATGACCAAAGAAAGCTGTTTGTCTCTTTCTTATTGTTGTATATAATTTCTAGTGTCATTATCCTCTTTCAGGCAATCGTCGTTAGTTCTAATATTATGGCAGTCCAAGAAATTCGCAACATTCGTTTCAGGAACCACATCTGTTGCCTCTAAGTTCTTCCTAATTTGTTCATTTACATTCCAAGATTCACTGCCATACAGAACAACAGGTTATATATAGCACTTCAGAACTCTCTTTCTTCCAATCTAATGATAGTGACTTATTGAATAAGATACTTTTCAATTTCTGAAATGTAGCTTTTGCTTGCACTATTCTGCTCTTAATCTCTGTTGTGCACCTTCCATCTGATGTTATATATGGCCCAGGGTATTTAAAATTATCCAATTGGTTTAAAATTTTAGCTTCTATTTTCATTTTACATTTTGGTGTCATATTTTCTTTGATATCATCATTGCTACTGGGTTGTTATTTTTTTTTAACCATGAAGCGTCCTATCTTTGCACTTTCTGTTACTATATTGTCCAATGTTGTAGATGTTTTGCATTATCCACTACCAATAGTGTGTCATCTGCATATCGCATGTTGTTTATATCATAATCTCATATTAATAGTCTTGGCTTCTCTTTGATCTCTCTCATTGTTACTTCGCTATAGAGGGAGAGGATAACCGGTGATAAAAAAACATCCGTGTCGTACTCCTAGCTTTATTTGTTTATAATTGTCCTCTGTACTTCCCATTTTAATTGCTGCTGCTTGGTTCCAGTAAATACTTTTTTTTATTATCTGAGATCTTTTCTATCACTGTTGATATCTTCCAACATTTTAATCAATTCATCATGTTTTACTTTTTCAAATGCCTTGGTATATATAATCTATGAATTGAGTGGGAGCCGCGGTCGACGTGTGACTTGACGCTTGCTTACCAGCGCCGGAGTCGTGGGTTCAGTTTCGCGTCGAAACGGATTTTGAAAAGAGACAAGGGCTCCCAAATCGACACAGCTTAAAATGGGTACCAGGAAATGTCTTGCGAGTAAAGGCGGCCTGTATGATATTGATCACTTTACCTCAGCGATGTCGACTGTCCTCTATAACTATCTAGCTCCATCTGCCTATATGCCGTAAGGGGTGTAAAATGATCCTTTACTTGTGTTACTTACACCATGTGGGGCGGGGTGCCCAGTTCATTACTCTTCTTCCGCAGACAATTCACATAAAATATGAAAATTGTGTGGTACCCATTTTCGTGAGGCTGGGTCAAGCTCAGAGCCGTACTTGTCAGAAATAAAAGTATCCTATCTCTGCTCAAAATTGTACCAAACCAATGTCACAGAAGGCTACTGCCTAACCACTATAACACCACGGCTTCTAAGGAAAACAGATGCTATTTATTTAATCCGTGATAACAACGCTGTGATCGAAATTTCACATATTATTTGCATATCTGCAGTATCTTTCACTTACTGTGTTTCACGTACAACTAAATTTCAACTAAACAAATCGTAGGTTTCAATGTCACTGCTTATATTACTATATTATTCAACGTAAACATATATAGTATCATAAACGTTCATTCCACCAAAAGCTGTACGGCAATGGCTTGAACTTGAAACTAAACATTACTTTGATTACAAAAAATATACGTAGAGATCTGAGTGAAAACGATGATCAAACGAACGAATTAATTTTATTTCCATTGGGTTAGGAATTTGGCATACAGGCCCAGCTGACATTCTGCCCATCTTATCTTTTTTATCCCAAACAGTATTTCATCCATATAGTACTCATGAGCTAATCTGTGACCAATAAGAAATCATTACGACTATTCTTTTACAGTAAACCTATTAGAGAAGAATTAAATATTGAAGAGGATACATGGTTAAAGGCAAGAAGATTCGACTTCATTGCATCAGTTCACATCTAATTTATTATGATGTATATATGGTGAGAGGGAAATGTAAAGAATACCATGGATAGACATAAAAACGATTGAGCGTCAAACAAGACACAATTGAAAACCATACATTCATTAGAGGATTTAGGCGTAGACATTCACAATTTTTGTCGGCACGTTATGAAAAGAAATAAACTTGAAAAGTTAGTGACAACTGACACAATTGATGTAAAACAGCAAAAGGAATGCAGAGAGATCCATATTTGGGTGGCTTGGTAATATGACATAAATCAAAACATGAACACATGTCCGATCCATGTCTCTGATGATTGTGTGAGAAGCCGGCCATGATCACATATGCTTATCAGCATGTCACTTGATGATTGATGAGCGATGACATATGAATGGGAAAATATCATGATCAAAACAGATTTAAAACACCAAAAAAAACAAGATTTGGGAAGATACATGAACGCTTAGATCATTTAGCGTGGCACGTGATGATGATAAGAAGCGAGAGATACAGAATGTTATCCCGGCCAGTTCTCTATCCTAGGAGAATGGAGTTGGTATGTGTGCTTGTTCCCTTCTGCTATAAGATGTACACACGCACACTGTCTTCATTTTCAGACAAAAGCTAGAGTTTTGCTGCTGGGGCGCCACTATGTCACTGTTGTTCTTGGTAATTGACAGACTTGTTTTCAACATGATTATCTTGCACATAAACGATAAGACAGTTAATTCCAGATTTGTATTATTATGAGAGATACGTTATAATAATAGCTTTCAAAATGTCCCGTTAATTATGGTAAATGTTTGCATTTGAAAACCTATAATTCAAAGGTGGGAATGAGGAAGTAGAGAAGAATAATGAAGAAAAATAAACATGCGCTTATGGAAGCAAGAGAGGGGATCCAAACAAATAATGATAGCTGATTATAAAATGACAAATCAACACGAGTTCATGGTCTTGCCAATATCCCATTCCTTGTGTTTACAGAGCTATACAAATAATGATTTCTATTCTCCGGTAAACCCGTCTGGAGTTGAAAGAGACGATGGATCATTATTTGTACAGTTTAATAAGTGCAGGGAACTTGACAGGCTAAATAGACTGCTGCCCTGTCTAACTTTCAGACTGAGAAAACCCACCCACAACAAAATCACGCCATACGTGAATGAAGTAAGTAAGTAGGCACATTGTGTATTTTTAATGACTGTGCAGTGTTTTAAAATATTGCCGGTCCAAGTTTTGTATTTACTCATTATGTTGCATGAACTTTACAGAGGGTGGATAAATGGCTCTTTTACACAACTTAAGCCCACATTTGTATAGGCCAATCCGCCATAACATCCCTAGACATTTCCTTGTAACCATTTAAGGCCGGATCGACCTGGGAGACCAGGTCAATTTTACAAATCCGACCCTCACCGATGTGGGTCAAACCCATGATCACCAGGTCGATAGGTTAGTGACCTACTACCGAGTCCCCCATAGCTGATTATGGTACACACAATTTTCGTCCCTTGACCACATGACTAGGATACCAACTGGCAGTACGTCACAACAAGCAATTATGTAATACCAAATGAGACCATAAGTAGAGGCCCGCCATGTAGACGGTGGACAGGGGGAATAACAGAGCCCATGAGAATCACGATATAAAAATCCTAAAAACGGGAGCTCATGTGCTTATGGTTAACCTTGACCCTTCAAAGTACAAGAGGGTCAAGATGAGATCAGAAGAGATAGACCAATGGATTTTCGTCTCGTCAGATGAATGTAACCTCAAAATAAGAAAATCATAGCACAACGTGACACTTTCAACTGCTACAAAAAATGTACATGAATGCACGAGAATAGAATACAAAAATCTTAATGGACACTCATAGTAGAAAGGAAGAAATATTTATCACAGGACAGCTAAAGTGCAATAAGAAAGTAAAGTTATAGACACATTGGGACTCAAACCTAACATGTACAAACGGCGACAGCGTGAAGCTTAAGGAACAAGTGTTCTTTAATAAAATGTTATATTGCCTCTAATCTATAGTTCCTGTCAATTTTTCTTATAAATTAGTTAGTTAGTCGACAGATCATCCTCATTGCACATCGAACCATTCATTCCATAAGTGTTCGGATCCCCTCATCAGCAAATACCGCAGCGTGTAGCGGCTCACGACACCAATTCTGTGTTGGTTTATTACTCTTCTTTGGCTTCCTGCGTAGTGTTCTTGTTTGGCCACGCCTATTTTAACTTGCTGTTCTCGCAGCCTGACCATGGTTGTAGATTCCCAGTCATCGCTTGGTTCTCGTAAACGACTTACTTCTCGTAGAGCATTCAGAATGTCTGCCTGATCCGTGGCTCGTCCGCCTTCCACAGTAGCCCTACCTGCAAGACTGTCAGTCCTGCTCATTCCCTTGTACACCTGCATGCCCTGGCATGCAAATTAAACTAATCTTGCCAGCCGAGACCACTCCAGAGACAGCAGCCATTCTCTTCGGACGCACTCAATCTCTAGTCCTCCTGAGCATACTCATTGAGTCACTAAGGACACATGCCCGATTGAATGTCTGTGTCTCTTATTACTGTACTTACTGCCATGACTTCCATAGTCAGGCTGCTTGTGGTCAAAGTAAAAGGGTCAGACTCTTCCTTCACAATTTTCCCTCCGGCCTGGGCCGTAAAGGCCCATGAACTTCTCACTCATCGAACGACCGACCCATCCGTGTAAATGACGGCACGGCATCATCCTCTGAAGAATTCTCGAAGATCAGAGCGTGTACTTCCGAATTTTGAAGTCGTCATATCTTATGCCATCTGGCCCTGGAGCGCTGTTTTTTATCGTCGAAGCACAGCCTTGATTTCTTTCACTATCACTGTGTCTTCATCTGTAATGTTCTGGGCCTTGCACCTATCTAAGGTGAACTCCTTAGCAAGATTTCGGCATCTCATGTTTGTCTGGTTGCTCTGCTCTAGATAGCGTTCGAAGAGGGCTTTGCCCTTGTTCTCGTCAGTCCTCTGCCAGATGAGATCAGCACCTTGGAAGTCAGGAATACACTTATTTTTGACTACCCTACTCATGCTTTTATGTAGTCGCCAGAACAATTTCAGTGATTTGCCTGTGCTTAATCTTTGACATATCTTTGCCCATTTTTCACTTTTAACCACCTTAACCAGTTTTTTTTTTTTTTTTTTTTTTTTTTAATAGTTTATTTTTGTGTGCATCTCTCTTTCTAAGTAGCATGCAGGTACTAGGATGGGCAACTCTGTTCTTGTTGGCGTTTTGCCATGTCCGTATAGCACTACGCTTATCCACCTAGGCCTTTTCCACCTCAAATTCTGCCAAGGTGGCTGCTCCCGGCGTGTTTTCCTGCCCTGAAGCTTTCTGCGCTTGTCGCACCTTATTTTATTCACAACATCTTGCCCTGTACTGTCATACTGGAAAGTCTTGACCGTTGACTTGTGCTGTCTGGTTCTGCCTTTCTCAACCAATATGCCGCAAGAGTATTGGTCGCTGCCGTGGCATCCTAGAACACCCCATCTACATACTGTAGTGAGCGAAGGGGAAACCAGCGCCAGATCAATAGCACTGCCTTCATCACCTGGACGACTTGCTGTCCTGGTGACACAGCCACTGTTCATACATACAGGTCAGTGGTTTCAAGTGCAGTCTGAGCTCTTCCCCCTGTGTGTTGGGGGAAACTTTTCCCCCTGATTTCCCTTTAGCGTTGAAATCGCCACAGAACATAACATTTCTCTCATGACCTAACTTAAGCACTGCCACTTCTGGGAATCCACACTCGCGTTACGCTCATAAACATTAACCAACACGAATGGTAGACCGGATTGAACTCTAACCGCCTGTATTTGTATGTTGTCATTGTCCCAACTGGACATGTCTAGCTCTGAAGCCGCCATACTGTCGCGAATGAGAATCGCCATTCTCATATGCCACCTGTTGTAGAAACACTTGAAGCCGGCTATTTGGAGTAAGTGATCACCCGGTCTCGTCTCCTGGAGCTCTATAATGTCGTTCCTGTATACCAATTTTTCAGAATAGGGCCTCGTTGTTTTACGCTGGCACAGTTCCAATATAGAATACGAGTTTTCATGAGGCCCAGACGGTCACATTTGAGTCTGAAACGTCTTGCTCCACCTCGCCTGCCTTGCCGATCACGCCTTCCCCGCCGTCCCCGTCACCTTGTTAGGTTGACTGCCCTCCGCACGGAGCACAAACACTGTTCCGCCTTGTTGAAAAACTGAACACCACAGAAACACACGCTGCGTTAATTCACTCAAGGATTGCTTCGCTCAATGCACGAACTCTGTAGCATCGGCAAAGATCTTGAGAAGAAACTGCTGGTTGTACATCCTAGCACACAAATTACATGCAAGAGATGAAAATATCCATCTCCTACGCAAAAAAGGGAACGGTCACAAAACAACACAGCCGTCCGCCGCCATCTTGACCGGAAGTTGAAGCCGAAATATGGTAGCCGCTAGTCCACTTGTTACAATCACAGCCGAGGTATGATAGTGGCTATCCCACTTGTTACACTCACAGCCGAGGTATAGAAGCGTCTAGGACGCTTGCCAACCGGCCTCAATGGCTATTCGTTGGAATTCCCATCCAGGCGGGATTTTTTTTTTTAATTGACTGTGCTTTCAGTTGGGGTACAACCTAAAATGGGTACCAGAAACTGTTCCGGAGAGTAAAGGTCGCCGTGATGATATTGACCATATCACATACTGAGTGCATATTGGATTATAAATAGTATAGGACTAGCACCATATAATCACTGCGCCTCAGCGTGGATCGGGATTCATTACTTTACTGACTCGACATACTGTCTATATTGTTGTCTATATTAAACTATTTCTTTCTGGTTCCATCTTACCTCATGCACTCATTGCAGCACATTTATCATTGTGTGGTATCAGAGTAGCACATTTATCATGGTGTGGAATCAGAGTAGCACATTTATCATGGTGTGGTATCAGAGTAGCACATTTATCATGGTGTGGTATCAGAGTAGCACATTTATCATGGTGTGGAATCAGAGTAGCACATTTATCATTGTGTGGTATCAGAGTAGCACATTTATCATTATTGTACAGTGTGGGTGGTCATGCTTCTCCAAATCGTGTAGTATCCAACAGCATGTATCAATACGGGCGCTGACACCTGTCCATGCCATGACACAAGGCAGTTAATATTGTTCTCCTTCTAGTTAGTTAGTTAGTTAGTTAGTTAGTTAGCTAGCTAGCTAGTTATTTAGTTAGTTAGTTAGTTAGTTAGTTAGGTAGGTAGTTAGTCAGTCAGTCAGTCAGTCAGTCAGTCAGTCAGTCAGTCAGTCAGTTAGTTAGTTAGTTAGTTAGTTAGTTAGTTAGTTAGTTAGTTAGTTAGTTAGTTAGTTAGTTAGTTAGTTAGTTAGTTAGTCGCGGTTCCATTATTCTCCATTCCTGTGTCATTGAATATCACACGAAATGCTCCTCACTGCCCCATGTGAAACATTGAATAGACAGGAGTCTCGACAAGCCAACAGCCAGCACAGGTATAATGTGCATAATGCCGCTGTCAGTATGCCAACACGAAAGTCTTTCACGGAAAATACAGTTCATCGTCGATGGAAGCGACGTTACTAGAAAACCAGCAGCCACACATTATTGCATTAAAAGCCGAGAGCATCGACTTCATTGCCCCTGGATTTATCCCTTATGGCTCGGTCCCTTTCGGCAGGGCGGTCCGCTGAAAGCATCGCACAAAGCACGAAAACCGTAGCTCCAGCGACGACTCCCAGGAGTCTCCGAGAAAAATGCACTCGTGAACCGAAAACTCGAGAACCAGTCAATTCCAAGCGACAGGCCGACCGCCGTCCTTCCGTACATGCATGTCACGCTACAACAACTTCGGACAGATGTAAAAACATTCCAAAAGTAATTCAAAGTGTCGCACCACGCATTAAACTCAGTAGCAGGGTGTCGGAACCATGCACTACCGGTCCAACATGAGGTAAATGCGACTGCAAACCGTAGCCAGACGCATAAACACTCCAGAGGCTTAACGGCTCAAGTGCCTATCAGCCATATTGGAGACCGGAAGTCTCCTGCTGTCTTCCCCTATCTGTCTTACTACAAATCTTTCCAGTTGTGACAATATATTCCTGCTTCTGTGTTCTCATATTGTGGCCAAACCAAATTGTCACTGCCTCTTCCTGGTGTATGTGAGAAGTTGCCTCTCTAGAAAAGTTTCGATGACTCATTATGGGTGTGTATGGAATTGTCAGCTCAAATCTGTAATACCACATTGCTGACACTTCTAGGTATTTCCAACAAACTGTGGCGTTGTGCTATAACTGCTCTTTAGACATTCTGTATTTCATTATTTTCTCTTTGGTAGTTCAAGATGCTGCGGGGCTTTGTTTGTGTGTGTTTGTGTACGTGTGGTGTGAGAGTGAGTGTATGTGTGTGTTTTTGTTTCACTGTTAATTTTTCTAAACTTACCAACTGTGGTCGTATTAATCAATTGTTTTTTTGTTTAACTTATGAAACAGTTATGAGGCCTTTAAAATTCCAATTCAGCGGTATGTCATTAAACCAACGCCAATTCCAACCGAAGATGTTCATATTTTAGTGTGTGGTGTAAATTTACTAACAATATTTTGGGGGGTTCTAATTGCGTTTAGTAAAGATCACTTTCATTGCACACGGATATCTCCGTAAGTGCTTCAATCTCCTGGCATAGATCACACAAGGGAAATATCGGTAAGTTGTAGGAACTCCGTGGCAACCACAAGGGTACAGATGTTTATATATCAGAATTACACATGTAAACAGTCTTTTTGTTGGCTTTTCTCATTTACTGAACAGTATCCTGTTCTGGCCGGCTTCCTCGCCTAGAGATTAGCGACTTTTCTCCGTAATCTCGTATACTCTCGTAAGTAATGTGACGACGGTAAGAATCAGCAGTGGTTCGATTCGTGTCGGTAACTTACGGGGTATGTGAGTCGGCCGCTCAGAAAGCAATGACAAACTACTGAGCGTAATCTTGCCAAGAAATCAACAATCAGCTGAAAGATGCTGATGTTGACAACGATGTCCTGTAAAGGATATGCAAAACATCCTGTTCTGCGTGCGAAAAGATGTTATTATTTGTCAATTATTTCTGAAGAAATATACCAAAATACCAATACATAAACACACAATCATTCAAGAGTTTAGATCGTATATCAAGCTGAAATAAATCAATTAAGAAGATATTTTGCCCCCTGATTTTCAGATAATATTTGCGAATACTCAAACATCTTTGCTTCGAGATTTTAGAAATACTAGGTGTTTGTAAAGTCTCAGCACACTCTGTATGTAGAACCAATTTTAAAAATGAAGTGACCCCTCGTATAAACGATGGATATCGGGAATTGCAGCGTCCATGGGAATCTCGATACATGAAGCCCATAAAGGGGCACTCTCCAACCAACTTCACCAAAATCTCAGATAACAGAGAGATTTGGAGATTCATCAACAATGTCCATGTCAGATCAGGAAACTGAAACAGAAGATGCTGAAAATGTTGGAGAGTTATTGAATTCGCATTCAAAAACGTTCATAGACGATAATGCCAATAAAATTGGGAGACAACGGGAAATACAAATACTCAATTTTTAAGAAAGTAATAACAAGAGGAGTGCGAAGCAGAGAAAATCAAAGTAAAGGAGCTTAATTAAATGTTTCGAGATTATATGTCAATCAAGCAACGATTATTGGAAAGAGCTGTCAGTAGAAAGATGCATTTTTGTCAATGTCTGGAGAATTACACTGTACAGTTTCCACCGAAAAGAGACAATAAGATGACAAATGCTCCACATTCAAACAATATAGTAAACATGTTTTTTATTTGATCTTTGATCACGATTGTGAAATAATTTCACACACGATTCACGTCTAGTTGAATTATTTTCATTAAGAGATAAGAGAGACTTGCTCAACTGGCTAAATGTACTTTCTACATAATAAGATGTTTTGACAGAAAGTACCTTGGTGTTATTGTCATAGAATGCCACCATTCCACCAGGATGCCTCTCATTCCACAACCACAAAGAAGGAATGAACACAAGAATAAACGGTATTCTTATCATTTAAGAAGTTGACGCAAAATTACTCACCGTTGTACAAGGCTAATCTCTACCAAGCTATGGCGTAACATTGTACACATAGACGGCAAGTAATCAAAACGACCACTGTCTGGATTATAGGTTTGAAAAATTCACATCTGACGACAATGCATTTCACCAGTAGAGAATAGGTGTAAAATCTCAGCTTGATAAAAATCCCCGCTTCAATACATTGCCGGAGAACCCACTGATTGCCTCAATTCTACGTATTGTCTTCACGCTGATAGCATGTGTGTCCAGCTATCAAATGTTTGAAGAACTGGACTGATAATGAAACCCCACAGCTGGGCAAACGTGTGAACGGACGGACACCAGGGCTGTGCCAGAAAGCACATGTCTAACACCCGCCGACAGATCAATAATATCAAACTTACATAACAGTTAAGAGGATTTGTATAAATGCTCTGACTAGAACTACTCGTATCAGAAGTGTCTAATCAAACATCAGGTATAAGCGATTCAAATATATATTTCATTTATCGTTAAGTATAGATTTTATACTGCGTAGAAAGTTCTATGAATGTTAAGTCCTAATAACTATTCTGCTATGTAACTACAGATTCTGGCAAACTGTCAATGCGTCTTCCTAATGCATGTTACTTTTATGAGAACTAGCATGGTCGCTTTTTGTTGAATGCATATTTTTGTACATATTATAGTCAAATGACTATATTTCTTTTAATTCTTCACCACGGAAGAGGCTAGGTAAAGACAGATCGGGCAAAAGTCTTCCCCGACATTTCGGTTGTCTATGTTTGTTATTCCTACGAGAACTGTTAATTGTCTCATTTCGATGTATATCATAATATGACTATCTCATTCGTTATGTTATTATTTGAAATATCAGTAAATGCCTATTTTGAATTGTTACTATGCATACTTTTAAGGTTGCCATGCATAATGTTTAGTATATGTAGGAGAGACTGACTGTCATATGGTGTTAACTCACCAGGATGAATAGTTGTGTGCTAGTGTTTTGAGCAGCGTGCATATGCGTATTGTCTAGTGTCGTAGCGGGCTCTTGTGTAATATATACATTTAAAATAGTGTATGTTACTAGCATGGTTGTGTTTGGAGAAGAGGTGTAGTGATGTAGATATTACCCACACTATTTACCGGGTATATGGTGCGCTTAGCCTTTTCCGTGTGAAGTGAACGAGCGTTCATCATAACTCACTGAGGTCTGACACAGAGACGGACCACCGGCACTTAAGCTCGGCGGTCAGACACTCTTTTAATAATACTACTGACGCATTGATCTGCTGAAACAACTTTTGACTGAGCGGCTGCAAAGAACCAGGTGTCTGATTAAGTGACATTGACTTTGGACATTTCATTTCTCATGACGGGACCGTTAAAAAGGAAGGACGGAGATGTAATTACGGGCGTGTTCGATGACTGGAAATGTCTTTCCCGACTCGAGAGTAAGAGAGAGTTTCTGAGAGAGAAAGAGGAAAGTGAACGCAGTAAAGCGGCAAGAGAGACACTGCCAGACTTGTCAATGTGGGTGTGCGTATTTGGG
>JACEFZ010011052.1:0-107500 GCA_014155875.1 Cepaea nemoralis | reverse complement strand
ATACTCTTACTGCTGGGAGAGACCTGCTACATTGATATTGAGGCTTGGCACCGCACACCACTCAGAGGCTAGTATCTCTTCTGTGACATAAATAGGGAGGGTCTCTTCAGCTACTTTCCACCCCACTCCCCAGCCATAAATCAGATGTGACTCACTCTCCTCATCCTTGCCTCCACAACCTCTGTCTCAGCCACACATTTCTCAACGCTTCTTGCCTGCTCCCCAGGGGTGAATACATTCAATGTTGGCTGATTAGATTTGGTTACAAATCCGGGCCCAATGTCATTACAGTTTTTCACACTCGTTTACTTCAGACGACAGAGCTGCTGGATCTGAGAAAATGACAGTCGGCTGTTAAATAGTTCCCAATGCGACATTCTGCGTTAAATAGTTCTTAGAATGTGACAGCTGTATTAACGTTGATGTGCCGGCTCTAAAGATATGTAACAACTAAGATCCATCCATACGTCCATTATGTGCCATGCCGATAAGCGTGGGTGGTCATGTACTGCCATGTCACTCGATCACCAGTCGTGGATCAGCTCTGTGTTCCTGTCTCGATCATGCCACTGTGGCCAAGCCATCCAGGTATTTACTTCTCAGTCTTCCCCTTGGTCTCTTCCCTTCGATCTTGCCAGTCGTCACCAATGTTCTCCTACTCATTTCTTCTCATAACATGCCCCAAAAATTGTGCCTGTTTACGTCTAATGTCTCCAATCAGTCCACAATCCCCATCCAGTTTCCCGAAGGACTTGTTCACCGGTCCCTCTGTCCATGGCACTCCTTGCATTCTCCTCAGAAACCACATTTCCACAGCCATCAGCTACCTCTCAGCCCGACTGCCTATTGTCCACTCCTCACATCCATACAAAAGCATAGGTTCCATGTAGCACTTCAACACTCCCTCCCTTGCTTCAATTGATTTCTTTTTATTGGTCAGCATGTTTTTCATCCCGCAAAAGGCCACCCTCGCAATGGCAACTCCTGTACCAATCTCTCCAAGGCACCCCCATCAGATGCCACGACCGCGCCGAGACAACTGTATCGACTCACCTGCCCAAGAACATGCCCATCCACTCGCATATCACATTGTGGTACCTCCTTCCCCCCAGTGACGACCACAATCTTTGTCTTCCCAACATTCAGCTCCATCCCTAGTTGTTCATTGTGCGCAACTACTGCATCCACTATACCTTGCAGGTCCTGTTCATTGTTTGCAATCAAGACTGCACCGTCTGCACATCTAATGTCACTGATGTATCGTCCCCCAATGCAGACCTCCTCCATCTCTTCTATACTTCTGAAAATACTTTCACTGCACAGGGACAAAAGATCTGGAGACACCACACATCCCCGTCCCACACCGCTTTCAACAGGCCGACACTGACCCACATTGCCATAAACTCTGATGGCAGCCCGCTGCCTCCAACATATGTTTCCCACAAGTCCAAGGTCTTTTCCATCAACTTGCAGATCCCCAAGCATCCCCATCATGTCGACACATCTCACCCCATCGAAAGCCCCTGTGTGGCCAACAAAGCAAAGACATAGAACTTTGTCCACTTCCATAGAACGCTCAACCACTGCCCTCAGCATATAAACAGCATTCACTGTGCCCTTGCCCTTCACAAACCCACACCGCAAACAAACAACTAAGATACATTATCATATAAATTAATGAAAGGGTGGGGGGGGGGGGGGGGGAGGCAACGGGATGGTTGGCATAAATATTTGCTTTTGTTCTTCTCGTTGTTGTTCTTCTCATTGTTGTTCTTCTCGATGTTGTTCTTCTCATTGTTGCTCTTCTCATTGTTGTTCTTCTCATTATTGTTCTTATCGTTGTTGTTATTCGCGTTGTTGTTCTTCTCGTTGTTGTTCTTCTCATTATTGTTCTTCTCGTTCTTGTTCTTCTCGTTGTTGTTCTTCTCATTATTGTTCTTCTCGTTTTTGTTCTTCTCGTTGTTGTTGTTCTCGTTGTTGTTCTTCTCGTTATTGTTCTTCTCATTATTGTTCTGATCATTATTGTTCTTCTCATTATTGTTCTTCTCATTATTGTTCTTCTCATTATTCTTCTTCTCGTTGTTGTTCTTCTAGTTGTTGTTCTTCTCATTATTGTTCTTCTCATTATTGTTCTTCTTATTACTGTTCTTCTCATTATTATTATTCTCGTTGTTGTTCTTCACGTTGTTGTTCTTCTCATTGTTGTTCTTTTCATTGTTGTTCTTCTCATTGTTGTTCTTCTTGTTTTTGTTCTTCTCAATGTTGTTCTTCTCAGTGTTGTTCTTCTCGTTGTTGTTTTTCTCGTTTTTGTTCTTCTCGTGTTTGTTCTTCTCATTGTTGTTCTTCTCGTTGTTATTCTTCTCGTTGTTGTTCTTCTCATTGTTGTTCTTCTCATTGTTGTTCTTCTCATTGTTGTTCTTCTGATTGTTGTTCTTCTCGTTTTTGTTCTTCTCAATGTTGTTCTTCTCATTGTTGTTGTTCTCGGTTTTGTTCTGCTCCTTGTTTTCTCGTTTTTGTTCTTGTTGTTGTTGTCCTTCTCGTTTTTGTTCTTCTCGTTGTTGTTCTTCTCGTTGATGTTCTTCTCATTGTTGTTCTTCTCCTTTTTGTTCTTCTTGTTATTGTTCTTCTCGTTGTTCTTCTCGTAGTTGTTCTTATCGTTGTTGTTCTTCTCCTCATTATTGTTCTTCTCATTATTGTTCTTCTCGTTGTTGTTCTTCTCGTTGTTGTTCTTCTCGTTATTGTTCTTCTCATTATTGTTCTTCTCATTATTGTTCTTCTCGTTGTTGTTCTTCTCGTTGTTCTTCTCGTTGTTGTTCTTCTAGTTGTTGTTCTTCTCATTATTGTTCTTCTCATTATTGTTCTTCTTCTTATTGTTCTTCTCATTATTATTATT
The DNA here is from genome assembly GCA_014155875.1 of Cepaea nemoralis. NCBI lineage: Eukaryota > Metazoa > Mollusca > Gastropoda > Stylommatophora > Helicidae > Cepaea > Cepaea nemoralis. Next base: position 104,607 of record JACEFZ010011052.1, on the reverse strand, counting down.
CTTGTTGTTGTTCTTCACGTTGTTGTTCTTCTCATTGTTGTTCTTCTCATTGTTGTTCTTCTCATTGTTGTTCTTCTTGTTTTTGTTCTTCTCAATGTTGTTCTTCTCATTGTTGTTCTTCTCGTTGTTGTTCTTCTCGTTGTTGTTCTTCTCATTATTGTTCTTCTCATTATTGTTCTTCTTCTTATTGTTCTTCTCATTATTATTATTCTTGTTGTTGTTCTTCACGTTGTTGTTCTTCTCATTGTTGTTCTTCTCATTGTTGTTCTTCTCATTGTTGTTCTTCTTGTTTTTGTTCTTCTCAATGTTGTTCTTCTCATTGTTGTTCTTCTCGTTGTTGTTCTTCTCGTTGTTGTTCTTCTCGTTGTTGTTGTTCTCATTGTTGTTCTTCTCATTGTTGTTCTTCTCGTTGTTGTTCTTCTGATTGTTGTTCTTCTCGTTTTTGTTCTTCTCAATGTTGTTCTTCTCATTGTTGTTGTTCTCGGTTTTGTTCTGCTCCTTGTTTTCTCGTTTTTGTTCTTGTTGTTGTTGTCCTTCTCGTTTTTGTTCTTCTCGTTGTTGTTCTTCTCATTGTTGTTCTTCTCGTTTTTGTTCTTCTTGTTATTGTTCTTCTCGTTGTTCTTCTCGTTGTTTTCCGTCTTCTACTATTCTTTTTTTACATTGCGTGTTCTTTGCAGGACGTTGTGATCAACACCAAGTTGATTTTTTAGGCAGTTCTGCATCCAATAGTTTGCCATTGCTTTCTGAACGAGGGGTCAATGTTGAATTTCAGCTGACCGGTGTAGGGGAAGAACTTACTATTCTGTCATCAGCGCACCAGCAGTTTAAGAGCTAGAGTGCTCTTATTATTTAGACCCCCATTACTACTACTATAGGGTGTATTTGTAATGACTGTGCAGTGTTTGAAAATATTGCCGGTCCAAGTTTTGTAGTGACCCCCTGTAAAGTTCTTGCAACATAATAGGTACATACACAACTTGGACCGGCATTATTTTCAAGCGCTGCACAGTCATTAAAAACACACCCTGTACTACTACTACTACTACTACTACTACTACTACTACTACTACTACTACTACTACTACTACTACTACTACTACTACTACTACTACTACTACTACTGTTACTAATGTCGCTACTAACATATGGCTTTGATTGTCATGTCTACAGCCTTAGCTCTCAGGCATTACTATTATGTATAGTAAATATCAATTAGGAAATCCTTTGAGGCTACTAGCTCAGTTAATAAATAAATATGCATCTATTGTTTAGAGTTCATAGAAGTAGAGGAAAGAAGCAGAGACTAGAGGATGCAATAAGTAGAGACTAGATGACGCAATAAGTAGAGACTAGAGGACGCAATAAGTAGAGACTAGAGGACGCAATAAGTAGAGACTAGAGGACGCAATAAGTAGAGACTAGAGGACGCAATAGGTAGAGACTAGAGGACGCAATAAGTAGAGACTAGAGGACGCAATAAGTAGAGACTAGAGGACGCAATAAGTAGAGACTAGAGGACGCAATAAGTAGAGACTAGAGGACGCAATAAGTAGAGACTAGAGGACGCGTTAAGTAGAGACTAGAGGACGCAATAAGTAGAGACTAGAGGACGCAATAGGTAGAGACTAGATGACGCAATAAGTAGAGACTAGAGGACGCAATAAGTAGAGACTAGAGGACGCAATAAGTAGACACTAGAGGACGCAATAAGTAGAGACTAGAGGACGCAATAAGTAGACACTAGAGGACGCAATAAGTAGAGACTAGAGGACGCAATAAGTAGAGACTAGAGGACGCGTTAAGTAGAGACTAGAGGACGCAATAAGTAGAGACTAGAGGACGCAATAAGTAGAGACTAGATGACGCAATAAGTAGACACTTGAGGAAGCAATAAGTAGACACTAGAGGACGCAATAAGTAGAGACTAGAGGACGCAATAAGTAGAGACTAGAGGACGCAATAAGTAGAGACTAGAGGACGCAATAAGTAGACACTAGAGGACGCAATAAGTAGAGACTAGAGGACGCAATAAGAAGACACTAGAGGACGCAATAAGTAGAGACTAGATGACGCAATAAGTAGAGACTAGAGGACGCGTTAAGTAGAGACTAGAGGACGCAATAAGTAGAGACTAGAGGACGCAATAAGTAGAGACTAGAGGACGCAATAAGTAGACACTAGAGGACGCAATAAGTAGAGACTAGAGGACGCAATAAGTAGAGACTAGAGGACGCAATAAGTAGAGACTAGAGGACGCAATAAGTAGAGACTAGAGGACGCGTTAAGTAGAGACTAGAGGACGCAATAAGTAGAGACTAGAGGACGCGTTAAGTAGAGACTAGAGGGCGCAATAGGTAGAGACTAGAGGACGCAATAAGTAGAGACTAGAGGACGCGTTAAGTAGAGACTAGAGGACGCAATAAGTAGAGACTAGAGGACGCGTTAAGTAGAGACTAGAGGACGCAATAAGTAGAGACTAGAGGACGCAATAAGTAGAGACTAGAGGACGCAATAAGTAGACACTAGAGGACGCAATAAGTAGAGACTAGAGGACGCAATAAGTAGAGACTAGAGGACGCAATAAGTAGAGACTAGAGGACGCAATAAGTAGAGACTAGAGGACGCGTTAAGTAGCGACTAGAGGACGCAATAAGTAGAGACTAGAGGACGCGTTAAGTAGAGACTAGAGGGCGCAATAGGTAGAGACTAGAGGACGCAATAAGTAGAGACTAGAGGACGCGTTAAGTAGAGACTAGAGGACGCAATAAGTAGAGACTAGAGGACGCGTTAAGTAGAGACTAGAGGACGCAATAAGTAGAGACTAGAGGACGCACTAGACAACATTAACAATGTAAAGTTAGTTACTAACCGGGATCCGAACCTGTCACCTCCAAATGACGATAGTGCAGCGCACTGCAAGAACACTAGTACTTCGACGTATGACCAACTAGAAAAACCTCAAAATTATGTCTTCATTAAACAGGTCTATCATCCACATGGAGCCACAATTATGGAATATGGACATAATTCGTATCTGACCATTTAAATAGCACCATAGGTCTCAGAAAGTTATATTAAACTTGCATATGTCAAATAACTGACACACAAACACATCAGATCGTAATCCAGTGTCCAGTATATTTACGAACATTGAAACAAGAGAAATTATTGGTCGGTTCCAATGTTGCACGCGTATCTAACAATCGACAGTTTGAATAATCTGAAAAAATGTTAACTTCTGGGCCCGAATTTAAGTTGAATTATATTAAGTTGAACTATTTATTGTAAGTTGAACTATTGCAATTTGGATTAAATTGACTATTATGGATATGCATGTCAACTTCGAGCTAATGTGATAATTCTTAACATACTGACTGCGCTTCTATATGTGTGGAAACTTTTGCTTATATCTATATATGTAGAACATGTCGCATACATCTATGTGCGTAGAAAATATTCCATATATCTATATGTATATCACATGTCGCATACATCTATATGTGGAAACTTTTGCATATATTTATATGCGTAGAACATGTTGCGACCCTTTCATCTATCTATATGTGGTGAAACAATTACACACATCTATGTGTCTAGAAATTATTACATACATCTATACATACAGGAATTATTGCAATATAGATATGTGTTGAAACTCGTACATATATCTATTTGTGTAAACAATACCACACATATCTACTCGTATGTGTGCAGAAACTATTGCAGCCACCTATATGTGTAGAAAATAGCACATATATACGATGGTAATTTAATAATAATTTGCATGGAGGGCAAACATCAGAAATGGAATAAAGACAAAGGAGAAAATTATTGCAGATAAGTCACACACCGAGCGTATGAGACGTAAGATGGTGCATGATGGTGGAAATGACCACATGTTCACATGCACCCACTGTGAACGGACATTTACAGCGCAAATTGGCCTTATCAGTCACATGCACTACCGCCATAGGTAAAAGTTATTATGCCTTTTTAAAGCACAAACTATCGTCTGTCAAGACGGCAAGGTGCCAATACGAATTTAATAAGTAAGTCACAAATAGCTGTAGAAAAATAACTTAAATGATAACAACTTGAAACCAGTTTATTTTTATACATACCTTGTTCCTTTATTTCTCACCATAATTTCCACAAACATTGATGTACTTATCCCATCGTATTATCTGTCCTCCCAAACCGGCTGGAAATTATGTTGAGAAATAAAGCGACAATGTATGTATAAAAATTAACTGGTTTCAAGTTGTTATCACAGTTAGTTATTTTTCTACAGCCATTTGTGTCTTACTTGTTAACTTACCCTCGTATATCTGTATCGAAGCTGTTGTATCCAACTATGTTTGTAGAAAACGTTTCCTACTTATATATGTGTAGAAACTAATTGATATGTAAATATCTGTAAACACTATAGCATACAATTATATAAATAGAAACCATTACATGTGCTTGTGCGTGTGCGTGTGTGTGTGTGTATATATATATATATATATATATATATATATATATATGTGTGTGTGTGTGTGTGTTTGTGTGTGTGTGTTTGTGTGTGTGTGTGTGTAGAAGCTATTGCATACACCGATGTTGACTACATAAGTATGTATTCAAACTAGCAGGCACGGAGTGGCTAAGAGGTCACGACGTCCGTCTCAGGCTCGTGCAGATCGTGTACGTTCCACTGTCTGGATTGAAATGTTATACAATAATAGAACGAATTACACACCCCTTTATCCTGGGGTAGTGGATCAGAGTCTAACTTCCTCGGACAAAGACTAAAACTCGGAAAACTCGTGTGCACAATGCACACGCACACACATTTCTTGGAACTAGGAAATGGAGACGATCAGGCCAAATAACCTGCCCGGGTTACATGTGAACATTGAAAGGTTACCCACAAGCAGAATATTTACTACACATGTGGTTCTAGTATATACACGTATTTGGATATTCGGCTGTGCAGCGAAGTTCGTGCACTGTGCTGTAATTATCCGTGTGTGATCTATGGAGAAGACTGCAGCACTTAAGGAGAAATCCGTCCGCAATTAAAAGTGATCCTTTTACACAACCACCACAACACACAATGAGAAAACAGTATAGCTTTTTATTTGCATATCCTATTTACAGGACATTGTTAGTGATGAGGTGGTCGCTCACCTGAAACAGGAACCAATCCTTACATAATGGCATATAAGCAGACTGTTTGCGGACGCGATGTGTGAGCCCACTTGCCTGCGTTCGAAACACAGCTGCGAAGATAACCAAACTGAGAAACAAATGCGCCTTTGAAATGATGGATTTCGAAAACGGTGCCATGTTCTCTCTTTGTCAACATTTGTCTCAAATACCGTCAATGTTGGCAGTTGTTACCACCTTGCCCGGACATTCTGCTCTCAAGCTTGGCTCGGTCTCTCTCCCAGGAACCGTTTGCGGTCTTTTGATAGCCTAGCAGAGAGCAGGAACTCCGTAGACCTAGCGACGATGCTCAAACAGCGAAACAAATACGCCTATGAAATGATTGATTTCGAAAACGGATCCACGATCATCTGAGAACGAGGCAGCTGGATTTGATCATTTCATAACGAAAACCACCCCCTCCCCTCTTTTTTTTTTCTTTGAATAGATTATTCTGTAGTGGTTGACTAGACACTAAATAATTACAAGATAACAGCTATACTCAGCCACGTTTATAATCACAATGATATATAAAAAAAAACACAATTTGTGTGGACACAGCAAATTTGGGATACACGAGAAAAAGCTATAGACAATTTTGCATTTCAATGGGTTTTGTTGCCATAACGATACTTCACATCTGACTATAAGCAGTTAGCACATGTAGCTTTAACATTTTTTTAATATATTTTAATATAATATGTATTTTGTCCCTGTATCTGTTTCACTTGCGTTCTGAAAACATTATGAGGTACCTTAAGAAATATTGACAGGATATTATACTTTTGAAATCAGAGGTATATAAATGCATGAACTTCGATGTGCTGTCCGCACAATATTATGTACAACATGGGACAGAACTGGAATAAGCCTGCAAACAAATCTAAAGGTCTACAAAGCAGTTGTATTATCCACACTGCTGTATGCGTTGTGGTAAACGCTCCCAAGGCGGCCGTAGGAAAAACTTTAAAGACACTGAAAATTTCACTGAATGCTTTTGGAATTCATCATGACACTTGGGAGACTGCAGCCAGAGACCGAAATTCGTGGCGTGCATCATTACACAAGGGTGCAGTCATGTGTGAGGCAACCAGGACTGCAAGAGCTGTAAAGAAAAGGCAGGACAGAAAAACCACTGCAGGAAATCCTCCTCCAGAAACGTCAAGCATTCTTTGTCCACATTGTCAAAGAACATTTCGAGCCAAAATAGGCCTTATCAGCCATCTTAGAACACACGGCTCCATACTTTCAACCCCACTGGATGAAATAAATGGTCATCAGCATTCTTGATGGACAAACAACATGTACAACAATACAATTGGGAATTGAGAAACTTATAAAGCCGGATCGGTTAGCGGGGTAGGGGTGTCCCCTATCAAAGGAGATGTAAGACGCCTCCTTTCCTCCGTTAGTCTACGGGACACCCTTGGGCAAGGTGGAGTACCCGTTTAGCCCCCCGATCAGGGTTACGTGAAGCCATGGAAGCAGGTGGTGGATGGAGTGTGAGAGCAGCCGACAGATTGTTGTTGGTTATGGTCTTGCACTCTGCGGCGATAGGCAGATGATCTCATCAGTAGAGACAATGGCTATGGCCACCGACTAATACAGTCACTGCCCAGAAGGAAAGCAATGGCAAACTACCTTCTGCAAAACTTGCCAAGAAACCATAGCAACCATGAAAGAAAACATAATAAGAAAGAGATCTGGTGGCGAGACCCCCAGGCCAGGCAGATCAGATAACACTGGGGAAGAGTGTGACACAGGGACCAGTACTAGTAATCGTGATGACGGAGTTAATCCTGACTGTGTTACCAAGGAAATCCCCTGTGTCAGACTAAGAAACAGAGTGAGAATGGCAACGTGGAATGTGAGAAGTCTGTATGAGGGAAAGCTTAAAGTAGTGTGTGATGAGATTGAGAGGTTAAACATTCAAATTTTAGGAATTAGTGAACATCGCTGGAGCGGCAAGGGACATTTTACAACTGAAAATGGAAGTATTTTCATTTATTCTGGTAGAGACGCCGGAGGCCAGAGTGGAGTGGCATTTTGTTTAGATAAGACAACTGCAAAATCTTTAATGGGATATAATCCAGTTAGTGATAGAATCCTCACTATTAGACTTAAAGGCCGTCCCAAAAACACAACTCTCATACAGATATATGCACCTACTTCAACAGCAGAGGAGGACGAAATTGAAGATTTTTACAACACACTACAAGACACATTAAATAAGATTGGTCATAATGATATAACAATAATAATGGGAGATTTTAATGCAAAAGTTGGTGCAGGAAGAGCTGAAAATGAGAGACACGTTTTAGGAAAATTTGGATTAGGAAATAGAAATGATGCAGGTGACAAATTAATTGAATTTTGCACAGAAAATGAGTTAACGATAGCCAACACGCTTTTTAAACAACATCCAAGAAGACTCTTCACATGGAAGTCTCCAGACAATATTACCAAAAATCAGATAGATTATATTTTAATACAAAGAAGATGGAGATCAAGCATAACATCTGCAAAAACCCTACGTAGTGCAGACTGTGATACAGATCATCAGTTATTAGAAGCAGATCTGAAATTAAAACTCAAAAAGCTTATCCGAGGACCAAGGCCACTTCGTTTTGATCTCACAAAAATACCGGATGCATACACTGTAGAAGTTAGGAATCGCTTTGGGGTCTTGATGTCTGTACAAGAAGAAATGACACCTGATGAACTGGCAGTACAAGCTAGAGATATCTTGATAACTGCAGCCAAAGATTTAATTCCGACCAAGAAAAAGCAACTTAAGCCATGGATTACATCAGACACATTAGAATTAATGAAACAACGAAGGGAACTTAAACAGAAAGGAGATGAATCCGATAACAGCAGGATGAAGTATAAATCTTTAACTCGAGAAATAAGAAAGAACACAAGAAAGGACAAAAATCAATATATACAAGATTGCTGTACCAGAATAGAGCAATATCATAAGACTGGAAGAGATTATGAAATGTTCAAAGAAATGAAGTTATTGACAAGAAATGTTCAACCTCAATTGAATGTTATCTGTGACAAGATGGGAAATACCTTAACAGAATCTAGACAAATTCTAGAAAGATGGCGGGAGTACTGCAGTGGAATGTATGATATGAGTGACAGTGAGGATATGAATGAGATACATGAACCAATGGCAGCAGAGACAGAACCTGAACCCTCATTAGATGAAATTGCTTGGGCTATAAAGAACCTGAAGAATGGTAAATCACCTGGATGTGATGAGATACCAGCTGAACTAATTAAAGCGGGAGGAGAAGAAAGCATACACATATATCATGCATTATGTACAAAGATTTGGAAATATGGTATATGGCCAAAAGATTGGAAGAGAACTATCTTCATTCCAATACCAAAAAAGGGCAACCTGAAATTATGCACCAACTATAGAACTGTTGCCCTGATCAGTCATGCAAGTAAAATTCTACTAAAAGTCATAATGGGAAGACTTCGTAAGAAAATGGAAGAAGAGATTAACGTAGTTCAAGCTGGATTTAGACAAGGAAGAGGAACAAGAGATCACATATTCAACATGCGTTTAATAATAGAGAAGTGCAGAGAATTTAATGTAAACCTATTCTCATGTTTTGTGGATTATTCAAAAGCATTTGACTGTGTACAACATCAGAAACTTTGGGAAATCATGAGGAATATGGGCTTTCCATCACATGTAGTACAACTCATAAAAATGCTATATCTAGACCAACAAGCAGCAGTTAGAATAGATGGCGAGACATCAGATTGGTTTGACATCAAGCAAGGAGTCCGTCAGGGCTGCGTGCTGTCATCCTATTTGTTTAACCTGTACGCCGAAAATATAATGAGAAATGTAAGAGATGATATAAACAGGGAGCTATATGATGCCCTAAATATTGGCGGTCATGACATACCGGAGATTCGATATGCTGATGATACAGTATTACTATCCACAACACAGAATGGCATAGAAAACCTAATAGCTTCAACCCAATTGAATAGTGAAAATCACAACTTATATCTTAACATAGCAAAAACAAAGATAATGCATACAGATAAAACTACTATGGAGAAAGAAATATACATTAATGGGGAAAAATTGGCGGTAGTGGAAAATTTTGAATATCTTGGTTCATTGATTACCAACAACGGTGACACAATGAAAGAAATTAAACGGCGACTATCAACTGCTCTTCAAAGACTAAAACAGCTGAATAAATTATGGAGGACAGATAGAACTACAAAAATTAGATTTTTAAGAGCATGCATCTTTCCCATTGCAACATACGCCTGTGAGACATGGACACTTACTAAACAAGCTGAACAGCGCATAAACGCCTTTGAATATAAATGTTATAGACGAGTTCTAAGAATATCTTGGGTAAAGAAAAGAACAAATGCATCCATACTTCAAGAGTTGAATATTGAAGAAGGTTGGCTATTAAAGACGATAAAACAAAGAAAATTGAAATATTTTGGTCACTTGAAACGTCACGAAAATTTGGAGAGAACAATAGTGGAGGGGTATATGCCTGGGAAGAGAGGAAGAGGAAGGCCAAAGAGAAGATGGGTGCAGGATGTGGCGGATGATCTCCAGATGGGTGTATCAGACGCGGGACATCTTGCTTATGATCGAGAGGTTTTCCGGAAGGTTGTTATGGGAGCGAGGTTCTGCAAAGGACATGCTACTGAATGAATGAATGAATAAAGCCGGAGCAAGAACAAAGTGAATAAAACAATTTACCCTCAACTGCAACAAAATCAAAAGTAACGCCAACCGATGAAACAAATATGCCAACAAACATATCAATGAAGATAAATTACAGACATTCAGCAGTTTTTAATGTCTACGTTCGCAGATGACGAGCGATGGAAAATATACGCTGAAAATAAAAGAACAGACATTACTCTACAAATAGTAATTACAAAAGTAGTTGGAACAAATTACTAATTTGTCAGGATTGAGTAGCTATATTTTCAAACTGATTCAGTGTAACATGCAAGAATTCTTTTTCTAACATGCAATGGCTGTGACGAATTGCATAAGATGTTGTTTTTTTCCATGTTATAATACTCAGTTTTATAATGTCCTATTATCTTTTTTATTTCTCTTTATGCCTTTCTATGTTCTTTACATATTTACTACTTTTTCATCCATAACTTGCTATTTTATAACATGATTGTGAGGCATGAAAGAAATTAGAAATTGACAAACGGTGTTTCCTGGTGGATATATTTGATAATGTCTCCAAACGCTAGGTGTTCTAAGATTACGGTTGAGGTCATTTAATATAACTATAACATAATGAAAACAGAAGCTGTTTGAGCGACTCTTTCACATGTCAAGACTCCAGTGAACTGTAAACAGTTTAGAAGTTGCTATACGATTTTGGTACCGATCTAATAGAACTCCATATCGCGCTCTCCGAACGACAAGCAGTGTGTGAGCACACGCAGTTATGCAACAGATGTGTGCACTGAACAAATACACTCACGTTCAGGTGAAACTACCAAGTTACCACTCGTGTAAACAAGTGTTCTGATCGGAAATAGATTTCTTTATTTCCAGATATTAGTTGTTTTTTTGTTTTTTTAAATTCGCATATCCTTTACAGGACATCGCTGTGAACATCAGCATCTTTCAGCTGATTGTTGATTTCTTGCCAAGATTACGCTCAGTAGTTTGCCATTGCTTTCTGAGCGGCCGGCTCAATTATCCCGCAAGTCATCAACGCGGGGAGAGCCGCTTCCAATTCTCGCGCGCTGCGTTACCCTGCGTTGATAAACGGGATTACGGAGAAAGTCGTGTAACTCCTCGGCCAGAGAGACCGGCCCAGATACTAGTAGAAGAGCAACACAACATGGTAGCCAGAAGGGGAAACATACTCGGTAATTTTATTTTTAATTTGCGTTCGCTGGTTTTGAACTCAAGCGTATTCCATACACCTTCTACTACTTCTGGTGCACAGGATTAATGTGTGCGTGCTGGATTAGCTTTCCTCTATTACCAATATCCGCGGCCATCAGGTGAACTTACTCCTTCTTCAGAGGTACTTGTAATTTACGACCCCTAGTCAAGGACGAGAAGTCAAAATGCCAGTCCAACTGATCGGTGTATGGGGTTTAACCCGCTATCTCGGTATCATGACACCGGGTATTTAAGAACGAGAGCGTTCACATATGGCTCATTGTCATGTCTCTCGCGCTGTCTGCCTACCTGCCTGCCTGCCTGCTTCTTGTCTGCCTGCTTCTTGTCTGTCTGTCTGTCTGCCTGCCTGCCTGTCTGTCTGTCTGTCTGTCTGTCTGTCTGTTTGTCTGTCTGTTTATTGTTTGAGAGGGGGCAAATCATCATTTCGATTCACCTACCAGTGATAAAGAAGAGAATGCTGGGACGTTATAACACCCTGGAGAATCAGTAAGTTCAGTTGTTCTGAAAATAATGTCCGGGACTGGAACTAAGACGGTATGTTTCCAGTTAGAGGCAACGCACATTTATACGCCTTGCAACCGCCCTTCATGTGACGAGTCTATGCAGATTATGTTCTTTTATATCTTATATCTTAGATATTGTTGTTGTTGTTGTTGTTGCTGCTGCTGCTGTTGTTGTTGCTGTTGTTGCTATTGTTGTTGTTGTTGTTGTTGTTGTTGTTGTTGTTGTTGTTGTTGTTGTTGTTGTTGTTGTTGTTGTTGTTGTTGTTGTTGTTGTTGTTGTTGTTGTTGTTGTTGTTGAATAATTATCTGGAAGACTAGGTTTCAACTTTTGTGTTCAAATAATTTTTATTGAGTTCGTTTGAGCATCGAAACGGTCTTGAATCTATAGAACTCAATATGCATTTCTCCGACTAGATACCACGATGTGTTGCAGGTTCCCCCCCCCCCCCCCCCCCCGTCCCAGTACAAGCTAAGAAAGCAGCGGGGTGTGCAATGCCAATATCAGTACTGAGACTTTACATCTTCAGACAGGCACGTCAGGATGTAACTTGGTCATAATTCAGCACAGGACATAGATAATGGCAGAGATTAAGTCTAGGTCGGTAAATTCTCCTCCACAGTTTTAAGGCTTTCATTGTCATTTCATCTACCCCAACCCACTGTCCAGAGGACATATTTGAGATACAGTACTATATAATAGGGTTCGAATTTGCATTGGGGCAGTTTTATAATTGAACTGGGATCCCAGGCAGACGCTACTTACATGGGTACCATGGAATGTTGTGGGAAGTAAAGACGGTCAGTGTGATACTGACCACATGACCCACTGAGTGTTGATTGGTCTCTAATTATATAGATATAGCATCTAATGCTCCATTTCGTATTAAGCCTTGCAAAATGGTACTTTCCTTAATATAGGGTGTATTGTTAATAGCTGTGCAGTGTTTGAAAATATTGCCGGTCCACGTTTTGTATTCATCCGCTGTAAAGTTCATGCGCCATAATAGGTAAATACAAAACTTGGACCGGCAATATTTTCAAACACTGCACAGTCATTAAAAATACACCCTGTACTTTACTTACCACCTAATACAAGGAGCCGTGGTAGAGCATTGTATCGTACACTACTTGTTGGCTGGTCCAGTGCGCAGTTCGAATTCCCCCATACGGCGTCGATTTTCTTTTCACTGACTGAACTCCCTAGTCGATCAAGCCTTCACTGGGTACCAGGAGAATTCCTTCAAATTAAAGACCGCTCACCCATTGAGTGTCGACCGGTCTAACAATATGGGGCTAACACAATGTACACATTATACATTTTTTTCATAGCCTATTTACAGGACATGGCTGGTTGCTTTTTACTGCTGTTTTTGATGTCTTGGCAAGTTTTACGTTCAGTAGTTTGCCATTGCTTTCTGAACGACCAGCTCCCATACCAACAAGTTAAAACCCCAGCGCGACACAGGTCTGCTGCTAAATCGGTCTCCGCTGTGTTTCGAACGCGCGGTAAGAGGCTCACGAATCGCGATCGAAGTCCTTTAGGCCACGGAGTTCGGCAAACATACTGCAGCGGACAAAAATGAGTTCTTTACTTTACAACCGTTTTAGTACTTAACACACAACTATCGTAAACATTCACTTCCTAGTACGCGAGATGTGTGCGGAAATCGTATCCCTACAGGAGACAGAGTGGAATCCTGGTACTCGAAGATCACATTTACATAACATCACATCCAACATATATAATAGACTACGTGGTTATTATTTACCCGTGTTTGCTATGATATTCTCGTTAGATGTTGTTGTTGTTTGTTTGTTTTTTTTTTTTTGTTTTTTTTTTTTGGGGGGGGGGGGGGGGGGATAATTGTTCTTCGTTGTGCTTTTGAATAGTGAAGAAGGTTGGCTACTAAAGACAAAGAAACTTAATATATTTTTGTCACTGAAAACGTAATGAAAGTTTGGAGAGATAAATCAGGGATGGGTATATGCCAGGGAAGAGAAGAAGGGGAAGACTAAAGACAACATGTATGCAGAATGTGGCATATTATCTCCAGATGGGTGTATCAGACGCAGGACATCTTGTTTATGACCGAGAAGTTTTGTTGTTATGGCAGCCAAGTTCTGCTAAGGACATGCAACTCAATGAATGCATTAATTAATGTGATTATGTAAATTAGAGTCGTTCAGTAACCCACTGAGAGCAGCGGTAGCGTAGTGGCTAGAGACTAGCCTGGTGATCACGGGTTCCAACCGCATAGGGGTGGATTCAAATAGGTCTAGCACCTCATGCGCAATTAGGCCTTAAGGTGTGAATGTGGTCCTTTGCCGTTTCTTGACAAAGTCACTGTAGACTGTGTGACAGACAGATTATTGCTGTTGTGGTATTGTTGTTATCTGTTCTCATTAAAAGCTGGCACGTTATAGATTTACGGTTGAGGTGGGGTAACGTTGGGTCTTCGTATATTCTAGGCCACCGCATAATGAAGTGGCGTCACAAGCTCCACTGCTCGCCGAGGTTACTTCCCAGACAATTCCACTAAACATTTGAATATTTTTAAGGCAAACATTTTATAAGGCTGGGTCGACCTCAGAGCAGTGATGATTGGGGGGGGGGGGGGGGGGGGGGGGGGGGGAGAGAGAGAGAGAGAGAGAGGTAACCCTGCTACTGATGGGTATAGAACCTGGCAGACTTATTTATAAGCACTGGAATATTATGTATGTTTGTTATCTCCGTCAACGACGCCTGCAGTAGTCACACAATATTTTCTACATTTTCTTTTTTTACGGTCATTAGACATTATTTCTTAGAATTATAAATGTCACACGGAACTTTGGTCTCTATTTTGAGAATATTTAATGTAGGACATTGTAATTAGAACATCGAACTTTGGCCCTATAAATATGAGTAGAATAAGTACGTACAAGACCGTTGTCCACACACTGAGGCCGACTGGTATCCATTTTATTAAGTTGGGTAGAACTCGGAGCTGTACTAGTTATACAACATAGTCCTGTCCCTGACGAAGATTGAACACGGCTCACTGTCTTTTGCAAGCAAGCACTCTAATCACTATGCTAGCGTAAATGCACTTTTATGTGCATCCATATGTATATAGGAGTCGCAGCAGTGCAGTGTCCGGCACCCTGACGGTCTGTCCGGTACTCAGTGTCCGGCATCCTGACGGTCTGTCCGGTACTCAGTGTCTGGCACCCTGACGGTCTGTCCGGTACTCTGTGTCCGGTACCTTGACGGTCGGTCCGGTATTCATGTCTTCGAATGCCCCTCAGGGAAATCGGGGGTGGGGGGGGGGATAATCTGTTTAAAATTGACTTGGGATTCTAGGTCATTCCAGTCTAATATGGGTACAAAGAAACAGTCTGGAAAGTAAAGCGGTTGGCGTGATATACAACCACATCACCCATCAGGTGCGATTGGTCTATAGAAGTATGGACTTATCACCATATACCCAGTACACCTGAATGCGAGGAACAGGGTCCTCTATATAATGTTACCACCTGGAAGCAGCATGCGATGATATCGTACAAAGGTATATATTTGTTCAAGTGTGATATAGTGTTTTTGTTTGTACTGAAGTTAAGCGAGAACAAACCACATTGAAAAAGATCTCGATATGAATTATCAAAGAATACAACAATTTAAGATATGAAGGAAAGTGAGAATTATGCCGAATTAAAAGAATAAAGAAATATTCCCACGCTCACATACACACACAAATGAAGAGTTAACAAAGGTATATTGTGAAAACGTATAATGTGCTGAACTTCACAAAGATGAATTGATACATTTAGCTATAGGAGCAACAAAAATAAAATAATACAACGCTATTTATAAAGATCAGAGACCTTGGATAAAGGGGTGGACAACGAATGTCTATGGGTGGAGCGTTGTACGGAAGTGCGTGATCATTAGTCAAAAGAACCGAGAGACAAGTTAATGATTTTGGTAACGAAATATAGCTTACACTATCCGTAGATTAGTTGTTCTTGAGAGCACACGATACACCCCATTTATAGGATCAATAACATACCTTTCATTGAGCATCTATTTCAATATAAACTTGTATTTCTTATTCTTTTGTATTTGCTTTGGTTTTTTTTTTTTTTTGATTGTTTTTTTTTTAGTTTTTTTTTTTTTTTTTAATGTGTTCTTGTTGCTATATTTTCTTGTTTCTGTTAGTGTATTTGTTGTTACTGTTGTTTGTTTCTGTTGCTCCGTATCTTCGTCATGGCATCTTCTTCGTGTTACAGTCCACGTCTAATGACATCATCATGTAACCATAAGCCCGTAACACTAGGTCTCGCGATCTTTTTATCAGTTCACTTGGTACTAACCTTCCATCGCGACACGAGAATATCCGTATCTTTGTCATTATTTGCCTCTTCGTCCAACGAATGTGAAAAATTAACAACGAAAGGAATTATAGGGGAGGGAGTTTGTGAGGAGACAGGAGAAGGAGAGAAACAAAAACAGAGAAAGAGTGAGAAAGAGGGAGAGAGAGATGAAGAGAGAGAGAGAGAGAGAGAGAGAGAGAGAGAGAGAGAGAGAGAGAGAGAGAGAGAGAGAGAGAGAGAGAGAGAGAGAGAGAGAGAGAGAGAGAGCAAAGAAAATCAGAAACGGCATATAACAATGTTTAAACAGTAAAACAGTCAACCTCTGACATGCATTAAGTGTTGGACCTTACAAACACCAGTAACTGCCACATGAGATGTGGTGACCTGTTCTCTTCCACGCAAGTCTTTTATTTCTAGATCAGTTCCTATAAGTTATTATACAACTAACAGTGTAGACATACACGGTCCTTACTTGGCAATTTTATATTTTAATTCTTGACATGATAGGTTATTTTCTCTTCTGTCCACTATCAACTGACTACTGTCAGCTTATGTGTATTAAAAATATTGTTGTGGGTAGCTTTCCTAATTTGGAATGTTTGCCATGACAGCGGCCTATCTGGCCTGTCCTGTTTGATTTCCAGCTGCCTGGGGATTAACATGAGCAACATGCATCTGGATTCTCTCTGTGAGCTCAAACTAAGCCCATAAACAGCCAGGGCGAGAAACAGACAGCGTTGGAGGTCAATTGCAGCCAATATTCATTGTGGAGACGGCAACTGATTGATTGATTGATTGATTGATTGATTGATTGATTGATTGATTGATTGATTGGCCCATAAACGTGCTACTATTTCTGGCAGTTGTCTCTACTGGAGAATGCACTTGACTGATGTTGCGTATGGATTAGCTTACCCTATTACCAGAGTCCTTCACCAACAGGCGAGTCTACTCCGACTTTAGAAGTACTTGTAATGTACGTCACCAAGTCAAGGACAGCCAGTTTTGCTGTATGGCAGTGAATTTTGGAATGTAAATGAACAAATTAGGAAGAACTTGGAAACGTGAGACGAATGTTGTGAATTCCTTGGACTGTCTGAGTAACTAACAACGATTGCCTGAAAGAGGCTAATGAAGCTAGAACATTATATACAACAAGAAAGAGACAAACAACTTTCTCTGGTCATGTGATAAGAAGAGAGGCATTGTAGAACATCACGACAACTGGAAAGATCAATGTGGAAGAGAGACAGAAACAGACCAAGAGAAATGATGCTGGATGGATTGAGACGTGGCATAGAGGAATTTCATCAGCAGAGTTGATCCAGAAAACAAAGACCGAGATCTATGGAGAGTCATAAACGCCTATGCCAGCTGGCTGCGCACTTTATGATAACGATAAAGTCAAGGGCGAGAAGTCAACATTGTACTCCAGCTGACCGATGTAGAGGTTCAACTGGCAACCTTGACATCAGCACACAGGAAGTTTAAGAGCCAGCACTCTTGTCTATTGGCCAGGCTGACCTTCATTCTCTGAATTGTTCGCCCTCGTTCAAGCAGGCTAGACGCCCGATTCACTGCCCCGGGATCAGTTGAACTATACCATTATTTTTCCTTGTTTGCATAAAATCCTAACAGTCCAACTCCGTGGGAGGTTCCGTAGGAGGAACCTGGTCTGCCAGAGGCGGACGCGTAACCTGTGATCTTCACCTCCACTAGAAAAAAAAAAAAGATAGATGAACTCAATTATCGGCTTAGACTTTGACTGATGACGGCAGGGTCAATGAACTAGAGCTGTCTCTACTCCGTCTCTAAATGGTGGTCCTGTGGACAAGCTGGATCACTGCAGTCTGGCCGATGGAAATTGATTGAGAAGGGAAGGCAAAACCCGGTCTCAAAGGGTGTTGCACTATGGTTGGGTGTTCATCGAAAGATTCGAATATCGCATCTGTACTCTAAACGGAAACAGCGCAATGAAAGTTATATGTAGGTTACAGAAGGAATAAGAGTTGAGATGTTTTAAAGGCTTGAATCTTGATTTTTTTTTAAATTGCAAAACGAACTATATTTTTGATAAACACAATATTTTACATATGTTTAAAGATGTATAATATTTTTTTTAAACATAACCGACTATATCTTTAATGAAGATTGACAAACGCGAAAGTATGCGTTTTCAAATAGTTAAAATCAACATATATGTAAACCTACAAACTGTATAATTGGCGAGCAGTGTAAACACGACATTATAATTATTTTAAACACTAGAATCATGATTGTGTAAACATCAACTATATCTTTCGCTAACACTGACTGAACATCACAGTATGCACATTTTAAATGTTAAAGAGTGATTAATGTAAACACGTCACAAATTATATCTTTGCTAAATATTGATAAACACGACAGCATACATATTTCCATCAAGGAAATTGATCAACACGACAGCATACATATTTTCATCAAGAAGATTGATAAGCAAGACAGCAAACATATGATCATCATGGAGATTGATAAACAAGAGTAAACATACATATATTCATCAAGAAGAATGATAAACACGACAGCATACATATTTTCACAAAGGAGATTGATAAACACGACAGCATACATATTTTCATCATGGAGATTGATAAACAAGACCAACATACATGTTTTCATCAAGAAGAATGATAAACACGAAAGCTTACATATTTTCATCATGAAGATTGATAAACACGACAGCTTAAATATTTTCATTAACAAGATTGATAAACACGACAGCATACATATTTTCATCAAGAAGATTGATAAATACAACAGCTTACATAGTTTCATCAAGGAGAATGATAAACGCGACGGCATACATATTTTCATTAGGGAGATTGATAAACAAGACAGCTTACATATTTTCATCAAGGAGATTGATAAACACGACAGCATAGATATTTTCATCATGGAGATTGATAAACAAGACCAACATACATGTTTTCATCAAGAAGAATGATAAACACAACAGCTTACATAGTTTCATCATGGAGTTTGATAAACACGAAAGCTTACATATTTTCATCTAAGATATTGATAAGCACGATAGTATATATTTTTTCATCAAGGAGATTGGTAAACACGACAGCATGCATATTTTCATCAAGGAGATTGGTAAACACAACAGCTTACATATTTTCATCAAAAAGAATGATAAACACGACAGCTTACATATTTTCATCAAGGAGATTGGTAAACACGACAGCATGCCAACTTTCATCAAGGAGATTTATGAAAACGACAGCATACATATTTTCAGCAACTTACCTGTCATTGTAAATATTCCAATGAGCAGCCCAATATTTCTGCCCGCGAGCATCACCTCGTCGCATTCGCTTGCGTCCGCAGATTTCTTGGTCTTTCTGGAAGCCCATATGCCAACGATGACGATCAGCAAATAAAACAGAATTATAGCAATCAAGCCGGGAATATGAATGGCCATGGTTGGTTCTTCAAGAAACTTGTCAAAGGTGGAGATTTTCTGAAAAGGGACATTGACATATAATTGAGTCAGCTTAAGAAAAAAACAAAGTAAATTATAATTCAGCACTGTAAGTAAAGTAAAATAAAAGTAAAGTAAAGTAAAAGTAAAGTAAAGTAAAGTAAAGTAAAGTAAAGTAAAGTAACGGCGCATAGCACTAACGGTGCTAGTTCCATATTTTTATAGATTTCATCTAGGATATTGATAAATACGACAGTTCACATATTTTCATCCAGGATATTGATAAACACGATAGTACACATATTTTCATCTAGGATATTGATAAATACGACAGTACACATATTTTCATCTAGTATATTGATAAGCACAACAGTACACTATATTTTCATCTAGGATATTGATAAACACGACAGTTCACATATTTTCATCTAGGATATTGATAAACACGACAGTTCACTCGGTGGGTGGTGTGGTCAGTATCGCACCAAACGCCTTTATTTCCCAAGCCATTTCTTGGCACCCATCTTAGGCTGAGTCGACCTGGTCTCAAAGGTTAATTATTTAAAATCCGAATCCTTAAAAATTCAGCATGGATAATATTAAATCATATTTA
Organism: Cepaea nemoralis; assembly: GCA_014155875.1. Classification (NCBI taxonomy): domain Eukaryota; kingdom Metazoa; phylum Mollusca; class Gastropoda; order Stylommatophora; family Helicidae; genus Cepaea; species Cepaea nemoralis. The sequence continues at coordinate 84,532 of JACEFZ010011052.1, read as the reverse complement.
TTAATGGAAAACAGTAAATCATATTTCTGGATGAAAAACATTAAATTGTAATTCGGCACAGAAAACATTAAATCATAATTCTGCATATTAGTTAGTCAGTTAGTTAGTCGACAGATCATCCTCATTGCACATAGAACCTATGAGTTCATAAGTGTTCAGATCCCCTCCAAAGTAAATCCCAAAGTTAATTCCATTTCAGCTTTCTGCAACTCTCTCTTCGCTTTAATGGTGCTCATCATTTCTTAGTTTTCCTTCTTCATTTCGGCCATATGTTCCACTTCTTGCTTGATGTTTTGCTGGATCTCCTTTATTTCAGCAAGCAGCTTTTCATTGTTGCTGGTCGGTGCCGGTGTTTGAAGTAGCTTGACTTGTTTTTTCAACTCATCAATCTGGCTTTGTAGTTGTGCTCTTTCAGCTTGCGAGATGCACGTGGCTGTCTCGCACCTCCGCATTGCTTCCTTATATGGTGTCTTTGTGGTAATGGCGAGCTTTAAGACGTCTCTGTGTCTTTGGAGGTACGGACAGCCCAAGTATCTTGCTCCATGCTTGCCCAGGCAGTTGGCGCACTTTCTTTTGTTGTTGGGTGCTCGGAAGTCCGTGTCCAGCTTGGCCAGCGGACACTCCTTGAAGGCGTGGTGATCGGCGCAGTACCGGCAAATTTCCGTCTTACTGCGACATGCTGATCTGCTGTACCGACCCTCTGGCATCTGGAACATTGAGTAATCGTTGGTATGAATCCTTCAGGTTGTTGTATTTATCGATACCTGGCGTGGTATCTCGCTGCCCTCAGTCGTCACCACCGCCAGCGTGGTAGGGATCTTTGAGTACGTCAGGATCCGCTCCGCCTTCAAGATTCGGATGTTGAGATTCTCTTCTTGTAACTGCTTCGTGATTTGTTCGTCTTACAGCTCCACTTGAATACGCTTGACATCCCATCTGGCTGTTTTTGAGGTGTTTCCGACTCTGGTGTCTATCTCCCCCTTCTCAGCTGTGTTGGCTCTTGTCTGTGGTGGGTTGTCGTCGATCTTCCTCGTTGTGGCTTCAGTAGTAACTGTAGTTTCAGGTTCTTTGTTGCAGCTCACATGAAAGTTCTCCCCCCCCCCCCCGTCTTCTTTACGGCTTTGCCGGCTCCCACGCTGCACATCTTGGATACCACGTGTCTTTTGGTGTTCTTGCCACGTGCCATTTCCCCCCGTATCAGGCTTCTTGAACTGTTCAGGTGACTTGCTTGATATCGCTCGCAGTTGCGAATGGCTGCGATGATGATGTACCGAGCGATATGCTGAAATCTGTATTTATTGCTATACCAAAACGACCAGGAGCAATCGAATGTGAAAATGTTCGTACAATTAACCTCATAAACCATATCACTAACCTTCTAGTCAGAATTATAATGAGAAGAACCAGAAAGAAAATAAGAATAAAAAACGAGTGCAGAACAGTATGATTTGTGGAAGGAAAGGGTACAAACAATGCAATATATACATTAAGAACACTAATAGAAAGGTCAATAGAGAAACTGAACGACATATATTTATGCTTCATAAATTATGCTAAGGCATTTGATAAAGTAAAACATGATGATCTGATTAAAATGTTGGAAGATATCAACACTGATGGAAAGATGTAAGATTTAAAAATAATAAAGAATATTTACTGGAACGAAGTAGCAGCAATTAAAATGGGAAATAAAGTGGGCAGTTACGAACTGATAAAGCTAGGAGTACGACAGGGGTGTATCTTGTCTCCGGATCTCTTCTCCCTCTATAGTGAAGTAATAATGAGAGAGATCAAAGAGAAGCCATGAATACTAATCGGAGGTTATAATATAAATAATGTACGCTATGCAGATGACACAGTATTGGTGGCGGATAATTCAACAAACCTACAACAATTGTTGGACATAGTAGTAACAGAGAGTGCAAATAAATTTCTCTCCTTGAATATCAAAAGAACAGTATAAATGGTGATATCAAAGAAAATGGTGACATCAAAATGAGACATAGACATAGAAGGGAAAATTCTTAACCAAGTGGATAATTGTAAATACCTAGGGGCATTTATAACATCAGATGGAAGATGTACAACAGAGATTAAGAACAGAATGTGGCAAGCAAAAGGCGCATTTCAGAAAATGAAGAGTATCTTATGCAATAAGTCACTATCACTGAATGTAAGAAAGAGAGTGCTGAAATGCTATACAGAACCAGTTTTGCTGTATGTTAGTGAATCTTGGAATGTAAATGAACAAATTAAGAAGAAATACGACGCAACAGAGATGTGGTTCCTGAGACGAATGTTTTGAATTCCTTGAACTGCCAGATGAAAATATGTAATCTGTCGTGTTTATTAATCTCCATGATTGTCTGAAACAGACTAATGAAACTAGAACATTATATACAACAATAAGAAAGAGACAAACAGCTTTCTTTGGTCATGTGATGAGAAGACAAACACTGGAGAGTTGAGTTGAGTTAAGAACCGACATTACTGCACTAAAGACATTCCCGTAGGAGCTCGGTCTCCTTGTACAACAGCCAACGAAGAGTCATACTACTAATCGTTCCCACCGCTATCTGATTAAAAGTTCTCTTGGTCTTCCCTCTCAGTTTTTAGTTTCTTCCAGAACCCCTGCCGATCCCCTGCAATCTCATTCTTTCCACATATGGGTTATCAGTCTGTTCCTCCGCCTTCTCCACCTGGTCCCACAAGCGCACGAACCACCTCCCACTTATCCATAGGCAATCTACCACCAAGAGGTGCATTCCCTGCTAGCCTATCAGCCTATTCATTCCCCCTCACCCCAGCATAGCTAGGACAAAATATGCATACAATTCTCACAATCTGTGTCCTCTGAAGCGACGAGAGCCATTCCACTACAAAACATTCCTTTCTCCACCTTCTAAGCATACTCTTTGAAATCTGTAATGAATACAACGTTTGTTCCAGTAGTCTCCTCTAGCCAGCGGAATGCCGCTGTTACTGCCTCCACCTCCATTCTCATGCTGGAGGTCGTAGTCTCATCTGCCAGACTCTCCTTTTTCAAGACTCGTCCATTAGCCTTTGCAATAAAGCACCAACAACTACGTCTGTTTCTCACCACTGACCCGTCGTTGTAGATGAATATCTCACCTTGATGTGTGTAACTCTGGATCAGCTGTTGCACTTCAAACTCAGTGCGGCCCACTGCTCATTCTCTGCACTCACGACCCAGTGTTATTATTACATTATGCCAGGTCGTCATGTCTTTCGGAACTTCAACCCACTCTCTTTCACGATTGATGGTCTCTAGATCACACACCTGACGTATAGACAGTTCTTCATGTGCCATCCAGGACCTGCCTCGTCTTAGTCTATGACCCTTGACTGCATGCAGCGGGTGATCCCTATCTGTAGCAACTCTCAGGTACCATTTGGCCTAAAGGACCTTATGCCAATCCGTCATTGTTGGTAGCGCCAGGATATACCTCATGCATATAATTGGTGTGTCCTTTGTGCATCCAGAATTAACCGCATGGCAGCATTCTGTATGCGCTCTAACCTTTCAAGCTGGCTTTTTGATACTGTCAGCAGCCCCAAACCATACTCAATGACAGAAACTATTAACTGCTTTAAGATCCTGTACAGCATCCTCTGGTCTACCCCGGTTGCCGTCATAGCCCTCAGTGCATTAAGTCCCCTACCAGCCTTCACTATCAAAACCTCTACATGATCCTTAAAAGACCTGTCAAAGGTGATACCCAAGTACTTCAATTTACTCTCTCGACTGAGAGGACATCCATTCAATATAATACTTTGGAAATCTGCCTTGACGATCCGGTTATCCAGGGAGTACCACACAACCGATGCATTGTCTGGGTGTATAATGGCCCCTGCGTCCCTGCACCACTCTGCCACCCTATTTACTGCCACCTGTAAGTCTTTCGCCAAGCTGGCCCTATCTCGCCCTGCCTGTACACCAGCACGTCATCTGCAAATGTCAAAATTCTACCCACACCTGATGTCTCAATAGCTGCGATTTTGCTGGTGTAGACATTAAAGAGCACTAGGGACAAGGCAGATCCATGTGGCAACTCAGGTGTAATAGTACAAGGGTCAGAAGTCCAGGAACCCATGCGCAGTGCAACCTTACGCTCATAAAGGACCGCCGCAACCCATCTAATAAGACAAGGGCAGACCTCCATGTCCAACAGTGTGTATATCAACCGATCATACCTGACCCTGTTATACGCATCCTCCAGGTCAAGAGCTACCGCCACTGTCTCTCATTTATCCTGGAAACCCCCGTAGACATCAAATACACAAGTTGCAGCATTGGCCCTGGTGTCCTTCACAGGCCGGTAACTCCCGAGTCCTAGGGGAAGCAGACTACGATTTTCCAAATGTCGCTGGAGCCTGTGCGCTACTATCTTTTCGAAGACTTTGTCATACGTGGTTTGCAGGGTTATGATTCGGTATCCATTAAGTCTGGAGTGATCCTTACCTGGCTTTGGGAGTGGGACCAGGTAGCTATGCAGCCAATCGTGGGGTATTTCCGCCGTATTGATGCTTAGGTTGAAACAAAAGCCATCTCCCCCAAGTCGCCATCATTTATGTTACTCAAATGGGAGTACCTCACCCCATCCGGACCTGACGCTTGTGTCTTTAGCCCTCTTCAGTACACGTCTAATATCCTCCATCTTAATCTCACATTCCTCCTTCCTAGTGACCCGTGACAAGGCTTCTCTGACGTTATCTCTAATAGCTCTATCTTGCTGATCCGTCTCTTTTTAAAATCGTGCAAGAAAAGCCTCCCCCTTGTCTTTGTCAGTTGTCATAGGTCGGTTGTTATCATCGTAAACGGTGCCATGTGTACTAGGCATCGCTTGTCTCTTCATCTGCCGGTGCAGCCTCCAGAATTTTACCCAAGTGTCACATCCCCAACGTACTTCATTGGTAAACTGTTCCCACTTCATCCGTTTTGCCTCTGCTACCTGGAGTTTAACATCCCGCACCTTTTCTTTTTTATATCTGTCCGTCTCCTCCAATTCTATGTCAACTGAATTGGTTGCTCTCCGCATTGGAGAACATTGTGACAACTAGAAATATTGAGGGAAAGAGAGGCAGGGGCAGACCAATAGCAATTATGCTGGATGGGTTGAGACGGTGGCATGGAGGAATATCATCAGCAGAGTTTATTCAGAAGACCAAAGACCGAGATCTGTGGAGAGCCAGCTGGCAGGGCACTTGATGATGATGATGATCAATACTTGTGTCTTTTTTTCCCCATAAAATCTAACCCACATTGTTCATTTTGTGTGTTAGGTCTTATCCTATTAAGAATTATTTTCACGAAGGCTCTTAATATGCAAACATATTTGCCATATTGTTTGTTGATAAATTCTTCTTCTTCTGCGCTCATCCCGAGTTGTTGTTTTTTTCGGATGTAAATGCGGTGTGACTCGTTGTGAGCCCTTGGGCCAAAATCCTTAGGCCAACACATCCTACTTTTGCGTGCGTTTTTTTAACCAGGTTAGCATTCCTGGGGTACTCTCGATGTTGTGGTGCCGTCCACAACCAAGCTGGTCAAGTTAGAACGGTCGAAGACTTCACGGTCAGCCCTCAAGGGAAGACAGGGGCAGTCCATGGGCATTATCCGCCATCCAAGGAGGCTTCCATAATTGCAGAGCCGATACATAGCGGTCTAGTACCGGGCTCACCCAAGGAATCGCCACGTCCTGCACATGGCTGCTTTAATTCCTCACTTCCATATATTGGGCATTCCGTTCGCTCCTGCCCGCTCCCCGCAAAGACCTGGAACGGTCAGTTTGCAGACGACATCCACTCAGCAAGCTTTCGCTTCGGACTTCCACGTAATGGATTCGCTAGCCAAGCGTTCTATTTCGTGTTAATGAGACTTGTTTCTACTTTAGTCTGCAGAAGTCATCCACTCTGCAGCTTTTCACTTCGGACTTCCACGTAATGGATTCGCTAGCCAAGCGTTCTATTTCGTGTTAATGAGACTTGTTTCTACTTTAGTCTGCAGAAGTCATCCACTCTGCAGCTTTTCACTTCGGACTTCCACGTAATGGATTCGATAGCCAAGCGTTCCATTTCGTGTTAATGAGACGTTTCTCCACCTTTGACTACACTCACTCAATGAGTTTTCTTTTATACAGACTTGCATCGTAACCATTGCGTGCGACTAGGACGCTTTTTCACTTTAGTAACGTTCACAAGATAGGCTACATGTGCTGCCGACTCAGCACCTTACCTCCATGCAGCAAAGATTCGTTTGTTGAGAAATTAGAATTTTACTACGTATGTACATTGGACAAATGGCACCAATACTAAAGAACAAACATGTATCAATAACTACTAAGAAAGCACTTTACAACACAATCGTGAACATGAGGACAATGACAAGAGGAACATGATGAGATGAGATGAGACTACGTATGTTGCATACCGAACCATTACAGATTTGGAAAATCCAAATGAACATTTTCTTACATCACCTTCCTCACCTCAAACTCTTCATAACAAATAAAGCCAAACGAAAATGTCGACTATGCAATTTCGCTTGCGACAGCGAGGACTCCGCCTTATATAGGTCTGTGGATAAAACACATTGCAGGAAAAGAAACGCCCACGAAATAAATGGCACACCAAGGAAAGATAATCAGAATGGCAACATGAGTCACGCGATGACAGAAAGAACATGTCATTTGGAGAGGAAGAGGTTTGAAATGCATTAAGTGATTTTAATATGGAACAGAAAATACGACATGCACCTTAGCTAGCCAAAATGATCAAATTACGAGATCGATAAAAAACTGAATGCTAGGATTAGAATTCCCCATACCTATCAATTGGATCATAGGAAAACAATCAGAGACCCAGTAAAAAGACATCAGTCTGTGTGGTATACTTTCCAAAACAAATGAATATTGCATAGTCTGTCGATTTGGAGTGAGTTAAATATTAAGCCAAATGTTCTTATTCCTAAGGTCTAACTTCCGAATAATGATGGCTGTATAGTCCCATGGCGTAGAGGTTACGGACGCAGTATGTAATCCTGCATACCACGTTCTAAACACACCTGCGGGTGATTTGCAGAAGTCCGCCTTGTGTGTGTGTGTGTGTTTTTTTTAACGAAATGGTATAGGTGCTAGTAGTTCAGAAACAAATGGCAAACTACTGAACGTAAACTTGCCAATAAATCACAAACAGCAAATACAAGATGCCTGGGGGTGTCTGCGACGTCTTATAAACAGGATACGCAACTAACTTTAACTCTACCGCAATCTTGTTCCTTACCTGCATGTGATTTCTCTTGACTTTCATTGTGTGTTGCAACTATATAGCAATATAATGCTTGATAAGCTCTTTTCAGCATGGTAATAACATACACATGATTTATCAATCACATTTACTGATATAGAAAATAAACGTCTGGTTTATCTTTGGATTATACATTCTTACATTATAAGCCCAGGGGTGTATACGCGTGTATTTCTCTCACATAATACATGCTTGCTTGCTTGCTTGTGTTCGTTGGCTTGAGCTCCAACGCAAAGCCCTGTATGTCGGATGAAGGCATCCCGTTGTCCAACATCAGTGTGATGTCATACAGGACCTGAGTTTTGCGTGAGTATCCGTTGTCCCATGTCTGGCTTATTGGTGTCACATAATACATAATATTTCATTTTCCTATCAGTGACATGGTCGTAAAATGTAGCATGAATTAATGTAATGTTTCCCGTTATCCACTATCGTTTCATCTTGCCCCATCGCTTATTACTCTTCTCTCTCTCTCTCTTTCTTTCTCTCTCTCTCTCTCTCTCTCTCTCTCTCTCTCTCTCTCTCTCTCTCTCTCTCTCTCTCTCTCTCTCTCTCTCTCTCTCTCTCCAAAGATTTTATTTTTAGCGAATAAATGTTCTTGTTCCATTCAATCACTAGTAATAACTGGTATTCTAATAATAAATTGCTGATAATTGACTGCAGGCTCCCAGCTCACAAACTACTACGTTGTCTCTGCTTCCTTGTGTATGTTTGTGGTAGTCTTTTATAGACTGCCGATAACTGACTGTAGACTGGACGTGTCTCCTGGTTGACTTCCAAGTTGATTTCATGAACTTGTGATTGTTTTCAAGTGAGTGTGAAATTGAATACATTTACATATGTTTAATCAATCGCATGTTGAGTTTGGGTGATCAATTCTGTTCCTCGCCGCTAAGCTTTCCCAAAGTATTTCCATTAATCTATTAGAATTATCCGGTAGCCATTTGGTGATAATGAGTCCATCCCAGAACGAAACCGATTGTGAAATATGTAATCTTGCCACTTGGAGTTGTTTAAATGGCATTTTTGTTGACTTAGATTGTTGGCCACTTCTCCTGACCCTTGATCCATTATACTCAATGTTTCTTGCAGTATCAGGTGTTCATCCTTCTATTGGCCGACTCCTGCCTCTTCCTTCAGAGACCATGCCTACTACTATCACCAACTAGACATATTATTATAGAGGAAGGCTGAATACTTTTGAAATGCCTAGCACAGATAATGGAAGTAGAATACTAAAATCAAGGTATGCCACGACTTTGGCTGTTTAGAGATATAAACGGGTAGCTAGTTAAGGAAGAGGAAACTTGTCAAGAGGAAACTGGCACCAAAGGGCTGGGAGATCGCTGCCACTCTGAGTTAGAAGAGAGCTTTCGCAATATTTAATGTGGCAGGCCGCATGTTTCACTGCCACTAAACTAGACTGTAGTTACTGCATTGCAGGGACCCGCTATGAGTTTGTAGGCTTGAGTGCACGCAGGAATAACCTCAGTCTATCCCTCCCGTACCGAGTGATGATGCCGGGTATTGAACCCTCGTTAGACCGCCTGCGTGCCATTGTCAGCGCAACCTCCTAACCTTTCCGTCTACGAGCCCGATAGTTACTGCATCGGGCAGGATATAATTAATTTTCAACTTCCGCAGGAAAATGACTCCGTTGAGAGCAAGACAAGTAAGAGTAATGCGAAAATATTATTAAGTTACAACTGCTACACAAACTTGGGATCCGAGGTAACATACTGGCTAGCAACTTTGCCTGTCGGAATAGTTAGTGTTCGAATACACAGCTCTGATGATCGAGTGAAATGGCGAAACTGACCACTCACGCTTATCGGCATGGCACATGATGGATGTATGGGAATCCACAGCAAAATGGAATTATTTGTGCGTGCAAATTACCCAGACTAAATAAGGTCACTGTGGTTGTTTTTCTGGAAGTAAAGGCAATCGATGAGATAGTTACCACAACACCATCGGTCTATGCAAATATGGGTCTAGCATCATGTGCCAATCTCTCCTTTAAGCTAAGGAAAAGCACTTTACTAACTTACCTGCCGTATACCCAATACGCCATGAGGCGTGGATAATGTACCTTTTAATTCTTTACTTGTAGACAGTTGACGGCCTAAATCAGTGGTTCTCAACCTTTTTTGGCCCCCTCACCATGTTTTTAGGACGTCATCCACCCCCCCCATTTTAGTATTTCCTCCCTAATATCCCCCCTGCCCCTACACAGTATACGTAATAATTGAAGCTACATTTAATAGCACATTGTAAAACAAGTCTAAACATCTACATAAAACGTGATTTGCGGATCTACTTACGTTATAAAATGAATTTCAGAAGGGTGATACGTACAAAACCGTAAAGTGTGAAGGGAAAAACAATATCAAGTAATCGGGCCTTGTATTAACGCAATCTAGAAATAATCTTACTTCTCTAACCCCCCCCCCCCCCCTGGAAACACTAAAATTCCCCCCTGGGATGGGGGGGTGGGGGGATTCCCCACCGGTTGAGAACCACTGGCTTAAATGAATTTAGCCCGGAGGTCGATATCGTAACTGTCTCGATGAGGAATAAATGTTACAAAATACGAATCACCAAATACTCGGAAGCTGGCTAATCAGCCGCGCTTATAGTAGACAATTAAGAAGTAGATGTCAACCCACATTTTAAAAAGAACATATATAAATTTACGTGTTTTTATCCATTATTTTTTTTAAAATTCTAGTCCAGAGTACCACATTATCCGATTCCTATTTCTTACAGATTTATCGTATTCTTTGTTTCACTGTCATTTACATTAAGCAACAGTAAATCTATAAACACACCAAGCCATGACTGTTTTTCTTGCAATCCCCTTGGATACAGAGGTTTTTGTAACAAATCCTGAGACACAAAAACATCAAACTAGTGAAACGCGTGGATCTGGGTCCTTTATTATTGGCTTACGCCTAGAATTGACGTCCGGTTTATTTAAAAGAACAGCCAGAAAATCTGTCAGACATTAATCAGTGTCAAGGATAATCGATATATATTCCTGGCGCAGCTCTAGCAAACCAAGCTGGAAGCTGTAATGATCCTATCATAGCCGGCATGCTAAACCAGGCGGGACATGATGAAAAAGTGATAAACACTATGTTCATTATTACTTGCATTCTTGCTAGTTTTATCCTAATTTTGACGCCTCTTTAGTGATAATAGGCTTTTGATTCTCACCTCTTTATCTGAATATTTATATGATTTTACCGGGTACAGATAACATCACAATAGAAATTATCAATGCCTTAGAAGAATATGCAATATACGATCAATGCCTTAGAAGAATATGCAATATACGATACATGAGACATACCTGATGAATTATGTAATTCTGTATATTTTACAATCCCGAAGAAATCAGGAGACTTGGAGTGTGATCAACATCGAACAATTAGTATTATGAGCCACATCACGAAGATTGTGCTGAGAATTATCATGCAAAGAGTTAGGAAGAAAATACAACCCGAAATAGGAGAAGAACAATGTGGGTTTATAGAAGGCAAGGGTACAGTAAATGCTGTGTATATACTGAGAACAGTAATTGAACGTTCTATAGATGTAAACAAAGATCTATATTTTTGCTTTATTGACTACACAAAGGCTTTCCATAAAGTGAGACATGTCGACATGATAAGGATGCTTGAAGATCTACAAATTGATGGAAAAGACCGTAGACTTGTAAATAACATATTGAAAACATCAAGCTGCCATCAGAATTGATAACGATGTAGGTAAATATCAGCCTATTAAAAAGAGGTGTGAGACAGGGATGTGTAATGTCTCCAGATCTTTCTTCCTGTATAGTGAAAATATTTTCAGAAATATAGAAGATATGGAAGGAATCAACATTGGGGGACAATACATCAATAACATTAGATATGCATATGATACAGTCTTGATTGCAGACAATAAAAAGGACCTGCAAAATTTAGTAGATGCGGTTGTTGCACAGAGTTAACAACTAGGGTTAGAATTGAATATTAAGAAGACACAGATTATGGTCGTCACTGGGAAGAAGGAAATACCACAATGTGATATACGAGTAAATGGGAATATCTTCAACAAGTGAATCGATACAATTATCTCGGAACAGTCATAACATCTGATGGGAGGTGCCTTGAAGAGATTAGAACAAGAATCGCCATGGCGAATGTAGCCTTTAGCAAGATGAAAACCATTTTGACCAATAAAAAGATGTCAATTGAAACGAGAAAAAGAGTTGAGGGGATACATAGAGCCTGTTCTTTTGTATGGATGTGAAATTTGGACAATGTGCAACCTGAAAAAACATATGATGGCTGCAGAAATGTGGTTTCTGAGGAAAATGCAAAGAATACCATGGACAGATAAAAAAAACCAATGACCAAGTACTACAGGAGACAAATGAAACTCGTAAACTGATTAGAGAAATTAGACGTAGACAGTCACAATTTTTAGGACATGTTATGAGAAGAAATGGATTGGAGAACTTAGTGACAATGGCAAGATCGAAGGGAACAGACCAAGAGGAAGATCGAGAGGAAAATACCTGGATGGCTTGGCCACAAGGCATGGACGAGACAGGAACGCTGAGCTGTTCCACGACTCTGATGATCGAGTGAAATGGCGAGTAATGACCGCATACGCTTTCCGGCATGGCACATGATTGATTGAATGCACTGATGGTTATGCTACCACAAGCCACTTCGTGTATCACATGTTTCGGTTATTTATATCAAAATCAACGTTACAAGGCTTGGGAATGAAAGCTTCAGTTTGAATACTGATGATTATTATTATCTTTAGACTCAGAATAGGAAACAACAGAGTATGTAGAATTGCGCTATAGACTCAGGACATGACACAACAAACTCAGTAGGACTGTGTTGTAAATTTATAACATAACACTACAGGCTCAGTAGAACTGTATAACCACAGAACATGAAGTTCCTTATCACATTAGACAGAATGATTACCGACAACGAAAAATTATATACAAAACTGGCACAAAACTGACCTTAGCTACAATCTTCACTACACATTCTTTGTCATAATCATCATCATCATCATTTCCGTTGTGGCCATCCCCGTAATAATTGCAACTGCAGTATTAGCATACTAAAATTGCATCCTCGGTAGAACCAATTTTGCTTGTAGTGAAGAAACAGTTAGGAAAAAATAGATCTAAATGGAAATAGCATCAATACATTTAGTTAGTACTCACTATTTAGTCAAGATGGCAGATTAAGACGGTGTTAGAATGACTCGATATAAGCTGATAAGGAAAAGGTGTCAGAAAGTGAAGGCTGTCTTCATTTTGCGTGTTTATTACCAATATTATTAGTTTTGCCGGTCTCTGTGATCTAGAGGTTACACCACTTTCTCTGTAATCTCGTATACTCTCGTAAGTAACGTGACGGTGCTACAGAATTGGAAGCGATTCTCTCCTCGTCGGTAACTTACGGGGTATGTGAGCCGGCCGCTCAGAAAGCAATGGCAAACTACTGAGCGTAATCTTGCCAAGAAATCAACAATCAGCTGAAAGATGCTGATATTGACAGCGATGTCCTGTAAAGGATAAGCAAAACATTTTTTTTAATTATTAGTTTTACTATCATACGACTATTGCTGCTGCTGCTGCTACTACTACTACTACTACTACTACTACTACTACTACTACTACTACTACTACTACTACTACTACTACTACTACTACTACTACTACAACTACTACCACTACTATTATAACTACTACTACTACTATTAAAAATCAAAATCAGATCAACAAAGAGTCCAGTAGTTTTCATCTTCCTCTTCTTCTTCTGCTACTGTTGCTACTGCTGCTGCTCATCTTCTTTTTCTTATCGCCATCACTGTCTTTGACTGTTGCACTGTCTGTTGGGTTCTCATTATGAACTCCACCATTGTTTGAACTTCCAATTGACAACAAGAAAACAACTATGTTAACAAGCCGGCTATAATAATAAAATATGTACCTGTGCCTCCAGACGTCAAATATGTGTCCCTTGTTGTCAGATCAAAGAACGAGATTAAACAAACACTTAATGAACAGATTCATGTTTGCAATTAGGCCTTTTAAAGCTGACTTTCTTCGGATCTCCACTTGAGTTTACTAAAGAGAAGGCCACGATATAAGCATGCCAACAGTTGTCCCGATTGTAATAGCAATCAGTGGCAACATGACCGTGTAAGCACTAAGATTCCAGCCAGCAATGCTGGATTATAAGTTATGGAGATTTTATTGAGAAAATTAGCACACCTTTAGTTATTAAACACATTCCTTATATAATATTTTGAACAAGGGATAAAACGCAAAGTATTTCGATAAAAGAAATTCACTGACCGATTTAAAAGTAAAATCAATTAATGTTTACTCATTTACAGTATGTTTATTGCAAGCAAATAATGTATGTATCTGGATTAGTTTGCAAACATACGGGTTTCCAACACAAGGAATTAACGTGACAATAACTCCGCAGCTCTGCCCGTCTTTCTGACACAAATGCCCATGTGCCGGCGGGGAAAATCACCGTCTGGAGAAGCAAACTCTGCAGGCTGGATAAATTATTCCTACTCAGGAGTGTCAGCATCTGAAGACGGTTCAATAACAACCCCTGTAATATTTGTTTCATTAAATTTATAATGTCAACGTTATATGTACATTGGATGGGAATCAATACTTGCACGTCCGTGTATTAGAAAACAATGGATGATAAGAGAATATTTCAGAATAAGCTTCCGCTTTTACAAAACTTTCACAAGGAAAAATAGTACCAGGAACAAGTTTCCAAACTTGGCACTTGTTTCATTCGGTTCTGGATCACCTCGACCAATGGGGATATTTAAGGGAAATATCGTCTAGGTAGCACTCCCCTGGTTCCAACTACACAGCAAGATTCTATTTTATCGCTCGCTGGGCCGTTCTGTTTTCATAGAAGTACAGAATGGCAGAATAATTCGCGCTGTGTGCACGGGGACAGTCTAGCTTATTCAGTCTCAATAAAGAAACTAAGTAAGAAGAAGACAAATACTTAGATTTTACCAGATTAATTCTACATCGAGGACAGCTGACTCATAATCAGCATCGTGTCCCTGAAACTGAAAGACGTAAGCCATATGAAAGGGCAGAGTAGTTACGAAAGAACAGTGGTGGAATGCATAGTTCTTGACAGAAGAGGCTGAGGAGGACCAGAACGAAGATAGAAACATGACATTGAGTTGCAAACAACTAGTGCATGAAGATGCGTGTGGCAGGAGAAAATGTAAAGGATGGAAAATATGTTAGGCGGACGGTGATGAGGTTTAATTATTGTTAAAGATCAGCTGCACGATGATAAGTTTATACTGCTTAAAATTGGTCTCTAATTACACACACACACACACACACACACACATACATATATATATATATATATATATATATATATATATATATATATATATATATATATATATATATACATAGATATAATGCAAGGCTTTTATAATCCTCAGCAAATATGCTTTCACGTTTTATATACATATATATATATATATATTCGGTAAAAATGGCAACGACCTTAACGCATTCATTCTTCGGGAGACGCTGTTTTTAGTGTTTTCCTGTGGATTATGTGGTGTTATTTCGTATTTGTTTATTGGAAGTGTTCAAAAGAAGCCACGGGAGGCATGTGGTGGATGAAATTTTGAGGCAGCCGACAGATAGTTGTTTGTTATGGTCTCACGATTCGCGACTGCAGGCAGAAGATCTCTTTAGTGAGACAATGGCAGCGGTCACCCGGCCTGTATGGTCACTGCCAGGAAGGAAAGCAACGGCAAACTACCTTCTTTAAAAGTGTCTAGTTCTTTATGATTCGCCTAAAACAGATCATCGCAAGACAAGACTCTGGTGATCGAGTGAAATGGCGAGTCATGACCGCCCACGCTTTCCGGCATGGCACATGATTGATTGAAACATCTGGGCTACACACACATAAATAAGCAACTCCAACTTTATTATTGTGTCAAAATGACAGTAGCTGTTAAAGAGTTTTCATATGTATGTTCCCAATCAAGATTAAGAACGAAAGGCATAGTTCCTAAAGGACGAGACGAAAGTCAACTGATACAATGACGGTAGACTCAAAAGTTATACAAGAAAGCATAAAATGTGACGTCGGAAAAGTAAAATTGGAGACAGTTCATTCGTCGAGGGATTTTAAATAGACACCTATCAACTGTGATAGAAATTACAATAACCATGCCATTGCCTTATAACCTATCAATATTGCTGTTAAGAATGTCAAGAATGTTAAGCGGGTAACATCACAGAGCAGACGAACATGGTGACATCAAAAGGGCTGTTTAAAGATAGCCGCCCCACTTTTGACGTGCATCAAAGAGGAGCAGCGTTCTGTTATCCGTTTTTTTTTTAATCAATGAAGGGGTGCAACTTATAGAAATTCTTCTGCGAATAGAGGTCCAGCACAGTGATGCACGCCTGTCAGTCCAACAAGTGTATGAGTGGAGTAGGACATTTCGAAACGGCGTAACTTCTGTGACAGACTGTTCACGACTGGGTCAGGAACACCGAGTAGTCACCAAGAGAGTTTTTTTTCTACAGGAATCCAAGCATGTTATCGGCGCTGAAGGACTTGAATTGAACGCAGTGGTGACTACATCGAAAAATGATACATTTATTCATTACTTTTTCAAAGTATTTTTTTTTTAAAGGAAACAAACATTTAAGGTTTTCATTTGAATCCCCCTCGTATTAAAGGCTGTCTGAAATGCCAGTGTTGTTCTACTGAGGCTATATTATTGTTGATTGAATCGTTGATAATGGTTATTATATGGTGTTTGCACTAAACTTGTTTTTAAAGCACACACTCGTCAACCACAAAGCATAATTGCTTCTTTGTTTAATTATATATTTGCTTGTTTATCGTTATTTTACATTAAAGTGTTGAATTATAATGTTTTTACATAACTTTTAAATTAATATTATTGTTGTCTGTTTGGATGTGTTTAGGTATCGTGTTTTTTCCCAAATATATTGTTAATTTTTGCATATCCTTTTTTATTGCTAACGCAAGTTGGAACTGTTGTAATTAACTATAATATTATACTAATTTTCACGATTTTAGAGCAATAAATTAAAACTATGACATGCATAACACATCACACATGTGTACAAAACAACATTACGACAAGAGTATTCTGAATATGTGACATTTCCATCAAGCTCTTGAAATTTGTTGGTATTCACTAGTTTACAAGCAACATCTGACCCGTCCCAGATCAATAATGGCTGCCTCTTCTTCCTGCCTCCGGTTCGCCATTTTGCTGTTTCAATCAATGTCGTAATGGTGTTCCCTCTGAGAACGTCCTACACCGATACGCATGCCAGACAGGGTCAGAAGGCACCAAGATTCCCCTTCTCCTCTGCTTTTACATAAAAGTTATTTTAATTTCGGCTAGCCCAGATAATTTTGAAATCTATTTTTATTTCTACCACCACTCCTTTATTATTTCCCTCTTTTATTATTATATTGAGAACAGCAGAAGGGACATTCTTATTTTAGTTTAGGACATATTAGGAAATACTGGCATATAAAGTAGACATAAAGAGACAACACTGTAGCTAGTCGTCCCTGGGGGGGGGGGGGGGAAGTGGAACCAACAAGCACACCTCTTAATTATTCTTGTCTAGGTTTTCTTCTGCTGGTGGACCTATGTCTACATACCCCCCTTTTATCTTTAAAGTCTGCAATCACTAATCTCTCTCTCTCTCTAACAGACACTACCGCCCTTTCACGTTCCTTCAGCACATACCGCCACTAACACATGTTTCGAACAAAATGATAAAACATTTATTGCAGAAGCAGTGTCAGTTGAATGTGGCATGTAGGTGTGTGTATATGTGTGATGTGATCTATCTTGAAAGTGTGCCAGAATATAATCTAGGATCAGTATCAGAGTTTGTCATCATCATACAGCGAGTAGACCTCACACACCATATAACGTGGAATCGCTCACCCGGCAGCTTCTTGATGACTGATGCTGGTTTTGTTGTCATAGATTCTGGAAACTCATGAATGATATAGTATCCACGGATTATGTTTGTAAGTTTTTATTCAGTCACATCACAGGGGTAAATCCGTTCAATGGAAAAGTATTATCGTTCACTGAATATCCAATCATTAAGGTTGTATTCACTTACTTAGGGTCATTTAGTTCTTCACACCCGATATAACGGTTAGTAATATATTCCAGGTATTAAAGAAGATAAATACTGGTTTTAGCATATATAGTCTTTCCACTGCAGTTTATCACTTCATAGATCATCTCACTTAGAATGATGCAGTTTGTTTCTTTGTTCATTCTTATTCCCAATAAACTGACATTCGTGTTGAACGGATGTTCATCGATTCATCTCATTGATTACTTTCTCATATTCTGACCAATTACTTCTGTTCAGATTGGTAACCACTTTCCAGGTCAAGTTCAGGAAACCTGTTGAGTAAAACAACAGCTTGTGAAAGCAACGCAACTCCGACCTATGATATGTGAATGTAGGTACTTTAGCTATATTCAGTAAATAACCTCTAGTGATCCTACTAGAACTATATTCTTCTATAAGACAGAATAGTCCGTACTTTACCCTATACAAGATGAAAGAAAATCACGCTAAAGCAAAGCACATAAATCCTAGTATAGACTTATCCTTCTGACTGTACAGACACCTTACTCTACACAGCTAAAATCACTCTTCAGCCGAATGCCGTCTACTGTTTACGCTCAAAAGTATACTATGTTAGATTTCTAAGCTACATCTTAATAATCACCGTATATAATTATATTTCAGGCCTAGACTGATATCCTTTTAATTCCCATGAAGGGACAGTGTTGGTTATTTTTACAGAACCTAAACGCTGTGATATCCTTATTCTATACAGCACTGAAACACATTTCCACTCCAACCTGTTAAGTTCCAACTCTCCACTGAGTTTAACTTTCTCTGTTCACATATAAAATTCCTGTCCTATTTCACTGGGTTTTTCCGTCCCCCTCAATCATCCCTGCTCCTCTTCCGTCCTTTGATCCTTCTACATCAACATGCTAACAATAGTCTTTGATAAAGACGATCTCCAAGTATCGTTGCTTTTCGGTTGCCCAAAGAATTTGGTTTTTAGTAATTCAAAGATAAACACTGTTTGATCGTTCCGAACTTCTCGACGATAAACGATCCCCGGTGATTCTCCGTAAAATCCGATACGGACTCTTCTTTGATCCTTCCCGGTAGACAACCTGTCCGTGGGCTTCGCTTCCGTGTCCCAGACGCACGGCCAGTGTTTGAAGTTACGATCACCGTCTGGTTTAAGATTTCAGGACCGTCACATCTTTCCCCAAATGTTTCTGTCGTTTTCTATATCAGGATCGTCGCCTGCCAGCCATACCATGACATAGGCCCCCTCTTAAGAGAGTTGACCGCGTCGACTCTCACTCCCTGGAGGTTCGATCCTGATGGTCTTCCTCAACATACTCTCCTTCCTCAGGAGTTGGATGTCTAGATAGGAAATCCGCTCCTACATTCTCCTTCCCCGGGATATACTCCACTGTGAAGTCCTGTTGCAGCAACAACGTCCATCACATCCACCGTGCGTTGAGCTTCTCTGAAGTAGCTATGAACATCACGTGTTGATGATATGATTGGATCCTCACATGGATCAGCACCTCATCCAGTAGGCGACCTCATAGGCACCCTACCATACTACTCATGACTGAAACTAGTGTTGGCTCATCGCTCCTGTCCGTCCTGTCGACCTCTTTTCGACTTGCTTAAGCGACGGCTCACAATACAGACGGATTGTCCCATCCTGATTGTAACACTGCCTCCATGTCCTCTTGGTTTCCCCCGGCTTTGCCTCTGGGGATGTTCCACCTCGTCCGCGTTGGACCGAGTCGTCTTTCCCAAACCTCCTGGACTTTTGCTTCCAGGACCATCTTGGACGATATTGGATCTGGTCAGCCAATCTTCGGTTGGAGTCCTGGGTATTTCTCGCCTTTCCCGACGTTACCCATCCCGTCTGAACTTGGTTACTAGTGAAAGTTTCCCTCTTGTCCTTTCTCTGACGTGTGATTTCCCTCCTCCTTTCGTTGGGTAAATCTGACCTATCACGTACTGTCCCATAGGCCCTCCTATGTTGTACTGGCGATCTCTGGTCTTCGTCTGGACTGGTAACCTTTGTCCCAATGGCTGCCATCACCATAAAGTGCGAAGCTTTACTCTCGAATCTCTCCTCATATTTCCTAATGAGATGTCTAGGGAGATTTTTCTGCTCTTCCCCGATCCGGATTTTGTAGATGTTCTTGGACACCACCTTTCCACAGGATAAGGTCCTTTCCATCCTACTTGGAGTATATTAGGTCTCTTCTGGACCCCATACTTCCACTTTGTCTTCCACTTTAAGAGCTAGTTTACTCTTAATTCCGCTTGTTGGATGGTGCTTTCTGGCACTCTGAACAAGATTTCACCCACCGGCGTACATCTCCGGTCATTCCTGGCCAGCAATAATGGCCGGAAATTTGCTGCAAGGTCTCTCTGACGCCCATATGTCGATTCTCGGCTATGGTGTGTCCACTCTGAAGAATGTGAGGACGGTGGGTCTCTGGAACCACCCACTGCTCGTGCAGGTTTTCTCCTCTCCCGGCTCTCCGATAGAGTAGTCGATTCTTCAGAAAGTACTGTCCCCGTTCTGGTGGCTCAGCACTTCTTTGCAGCTTCCTGTAGCAAGGATGCAACGTAGTATCCTTCCTCTGGGCAGTATGCAATTCTCCTATCTCTGAGTTGTCGCATAGTGTCTCTGCCTCTGTTTCCTTCCCTTGAAATCCACTGGCTACTGTTCCCTGGTGGGCTGGCTGTTTGGGCATCCCCAAAAAGACATATTTCGTGCCAATGATCATGGGAAATAAGGAATCAGATAATACAGCAGCTGGAATAATGCCCGTGACGTACCTGGATTTAATCTCCACCTTGGCAATTGGCAGCGTCATGGTAACAGCACTCCTCATTGCCGGCTGTATTTCTATGGTCTCCCCTGTAAGTTGGTCTGGGCGTACCAAGCTGGCGTCTATCACAGCTTCCCCATCCAAACCTGTATCGTAGAGACAAGCAACCTGTTGGCCATTTACTTCAATCAGTTCAACCACAGGTGGTCTCTCTTGGTCCTGAGTGTCTTTCATCTCCTTGACCGTTTCCTTGCCTTCCTCTTTTGATTCCTCGAGGTTGGTTATGCATTTGGCGTCTTCAGCCTTGCATCTGCAGTCCACAGTATTATGTGTTTTCGACTGGCAGTGTGTGCACCATTTTCCCTTCCAAGGTTTCCGTGTGTCCTTTTTGTTCCTAGCCCCTTCGCCGACCTCAGCCTTGTCTGTGATCACCGTCGTAGGAATCACTTTGCATGCTGCGAAGTAAGAACATTTAGGTTTCGATCTGCAGTCCTTCGTGTTATGAGAGGGCACCTTGCAGATTGAACACCACTTCTCCGACCACGGTCGTTTCGCTGAAGAATTCGAGGTGCTCTGGTTTCCTTCCTTCACCTTCTCTGAACTCTCCAGTGACGTCTTTATATAAGGTTCCACTTTTTCTCCTTCCCAGTTTTTAGGTTTCTTTTTCTCTTGTTTCTCCTGACCTTTGGTTTGAATACTGAGTTCCGCAGCCTCCCCATGTACCTCTATGAATCGTTCTGCCAGCTTATTCACAACATCAATCCGTTCCGCCCCTTGTTCTCCCAAGAAGGTTCTGAGAGGTTTCGACATTTGCTTTCGCATCTGGTCGACCACCATCATCTCTTCGAGACTCTCATAGTCCCTCTTGAATTCTGCCAAGTCCATCCATTTCTGGAGATATGATTTCAGCCTCAGACTATAGGCGGCGAATAGCTCTCCCGGCTCTCTTCTGGACGATCGAAACTTCTTCCGATACGTTTGTGCTGTGACTTCATAATGCTTCATCAAAGCGGCTTTTAATTCCTCGTACTGATTTTCATGTCCTGGTGGTAGGCGTGTGTAGACCTCGTACCCCGAACCACGTAAGGCCTGGGATAATTTAAGAGCCCATCGGCTTCTATCCAGTCCCATAGCGACTGCCATAGCCTCGAATCGATTCGCAAAGTTGTCAAATTTTTCTTTAGACTCCTCATAAACAGCTAAGGGAAACTTCATTGCATGGTAGCTAGATCCACTCATGTTGGTTGAACCATGTAACGATGATCCGCCTTCCGCGCCCTCTATCTCTCCCTTAGTTTGTGTTTTGAGTTCTAACTCTTTCATGCGGTATTCATGTTCCCGTATCTTGTTGGCCTCTTCTGCTTCCAACTGGGCTTTTCGATCTTCTCGTTCTGCTTGACGAAATTCTCGCTCCCTTTCCTGTATGTAATCAGTTAGCTCCGAACCAGATAACCCAATTTCCTCTCCGTTTGCCCTCAGTTCGGCGGTAGTTATTTTGGGAGTGGCCATAGTTAAAGCAGGTAAGTCAGCAAGTTGAGTAAAGACCCCTCAGGGCAGTAAAGAAGTACTCACTATAACCAGATAATCTATTATAACCTATATTAATTTCTCTATGTCTATCTAATATTATTAATCTACGACACCACACAGTACATCACAACCACTCTCTCATCCACAAGAGGAGATATAGGATAAAGACCTATGTAGACGTGTAAAGTGTGAACAGGTATGTACTGTGTCTGAACACCTATCCACATTCACCCTGTCTGGATCTTTATTTTCCCGACAATAATGTCCCCAACAGCAAAGTAATGTAGCCCAAATATATAATGCAATATCACTATATATCCCCTGGACCTGCTCCCATTTAGTCACTATATATATATATCATATATATATATAATATAAGTACCCTATATATATATATATATATATATATATATATATATATATATTATATAATATATATATATATATTATAATATATATATATATATATATATAATATATACCTGACGTGTTACATTAATGTCACTAATATATATCGCAGATCATTCCCCATTAATGGCACTATTATCATTTAATATATATATATATATATAATATATATATATATATATATACTAATATATATTCCCGCAACGTTCCCCCATTAATGTCGCTAGTCGTCCCTGGGGGGGGGGGGGGGAGGGGAAGTGGAACCAACAAGCACACCTCTTAATTATTCTTGTCTAGGTTTTCTTCTGCTGGTGGACCCTTGTCTACATACCCCCTTTTATCTTTAAAGTCTGTCAATCACTATATCCTCTCTCTCTCCTCTCTCTCTCCTCTCTCTCTCTCTCTCTCTCTCTCTCTCTCTCTCATCTCTCTCTCCTCTCTCTCTCTCTCTAACAGACACTACCGCCCTTTCACGTTCCTTCAGCACATACCGCCACTAACACATGTTTCGAACAAAATGATAAAACATTTATTGCAGAAACAGTGTCAGTTGAATGTGGCATGTATGTGTGTGTATATGTGTGATGTGATCTATCTTGAAAATGTGCCAGAATATACTCTAGGATCAGTATCAGAGTTTGTCATCATCATACAGCGAGTAGACCTCACACACCATATAACGTGGAATCGCTCACCCGGCAGCTTCTTGATGACTGATGCTGGTTTTGTTGTCATAGATTCTGGAAACTCATGAATGATATAGTATCCACGGATTATGTTTGTAAGTTTTTATTCAGTCACATCACAGGGGTAAATCCGTTCAATGGAAAAGTATTATCGTTCACTGAATATCCAATCATTAAGGTTGTATTCACTTACTTAGGGTCATTTAGTTCTTCACACCCGATATAACGGTTAGTAATATATTCCAGGTATTAAAGAAGATAAACACCGGTTTTAGCATATATAGTCTTTCCACTGCAGTTTATCACTTCATAGATCATCTCACTTAGAATGATGCAGTTTGTTTCTTTGTTCATTCTTATTCCCAATAAACTGACATTCGTGTTGAACGGATGTTCATCGATTCATCTCATTGATTACTTTCTCATATTCTGACCAATTACTTCTGTTCAGATTGGTAACCACTTTCCAGGTCAAGTTCAGGAAACCTGTTGAGTAAAACAACAGCTTGTGAAAGCAACGCAACTCCGACCTATGATATGTGAATGTAGGTACTTTAGCTATATTCAGTAAATAACCTCTAGTGATCCTACTAGAACTATATTCTTCTATAAGACAGAATAGTCCGTACTTTACCCTATACAAGATGAAAGAAAATCACGCTAAAGCAAAGCACATAAATCCTAGTATAGACTTATCCTTCTGACTGTACAGACACCTTACTCTACACAGCTAAAATCACTCTTCAGCCGAATGCCGTCTACTGTTATTACTACGTTTACGCCCAAAAGTATACTATGTTAGATTTCTAAGCTACATCTTAATAATCACCTTATTTAATTATATTTCAGGCCTAGACTGATATCCTTTTAATTCCCATGAAGGGACAGTGTTGGTTATTTTTACAGAACCTAAACGCTGTGATATCCTTATTCTATACAGCACTGAAACACATTTCCACTCCAACCGATGTTAAGTCCAACTCTCCACTGAGTTTAACTTTCTCTGTTCACATATGAAATTCCTGTCCTATTTCACTGGGTTTTTCCGTCCCCCTCAATCATCCCTGCTCCTCTTCCGTCCTTTGATCCTTCTACATCAACATGCTAACAATAGTCTTTGATAAAGACGATCTCCAAGTATCGTTGCTTTTCGGTTGCCCAAAGAATTTGGTTTTTAGTATTTCAAAGATAAACACTGTTTGATCGTTCCGAACTTCTCGACGATAAACGATCCCCGGTGATTCTCCGTAAAATCCGATACGGACTCTTCTTTGATCCTTTCCGGTAGACAACCTGTCCGTGGGCTTCGCTTCCGTGTCCCAGACGCACTGCCAGTGTTTGAAGTTACGATCACCGTCTGGTTTAAGATTTCAGGGCCGTCACATCTTTCCCCAAATGTTTCTGTCGTTTTCTATATCAGGATCGTCGCCTGCCAGCCATACCATGACAAACACGAAGGATAGATTGATACATCATCAAATAGCCAGATCATCGTCATGAAGCATATGGTGACGGTTCACAGAAGTTTCTTGATCTCGGCCATTTCTCTTGCCCCATGCACCCTCAGACCACAAGTAGCTGCAGTGTCCTGTTTTCATCTTCGTGCTGGTCGATCCTTGGCTTTGTCTTCCAAGTAGTATGCCCTCTGTCATTATTCTTTCCCAACTCATCATCATCATCATCATCATCATCATCATCATCATCATCATCATCATCATCATCATCATCATCATGTGCCATATCGGAAAGCGTGGGCGGTAATGTCTCGTCATCTCACTCGATCACCAGAGTCGTGGATCAGCTCAGTGTTTCTGTCTCGACCATGCCACGTGGACAAGCCATCCATGTGTTTACTTCTCTGCTTTCCTCTTGTTCTTTTCCCTTTTATCTTGCCAATTGTCACCAAGTTTTCCAATTTATTTCTTTTCATTACGTGATCAAAAAATGCTGTCTGTCTACGTCTAATTTCTGTAATCAGTTTACGATTTTAATTTGTTTCTTGTAGGACTTGGTCATTGTTTTATTTTAAATGTCTTTCCATTGTAGTATTTGCATTTTCCTCAGAAACCACATGTCCACAGCCATCAGCTGTTTTTCAGCCTGCTCGCTCATGGTCCACGCTTCACATCCATACAAAAGCACAGGTCCTGTCCAACTACTGAGTTGTTTAACATGAGCAAATATGCCAGTTTCCGAGACAATATGCTATATATGAGCTAGTTTTCTTCGATATTAAGATCTTGTGCTAGTTAGTTAGTCGAGGTTCCAACTTCACGGCAACGGGTCGTCCCCATTATGCTCCGTTCCTGTGCCAGTGAATATCACACAAAAGCTCCCCACTGTTCAATGTGAAACGTGGAATAGGCAGGAGTCTCGGCAATCCAACAGCTTGCACAGGTACGCTGTGCATAATGCCGCTGCCAGAATAAAACAAAATTGTTGCATATCACTTACGGGACGTTGCAGTCAACACCAGCATTTTTCAGCTGGCGTTGACGTACTAGGCAAGTGTTACGTTCAGTAGTTTGCCATTGCTTTCTGAACGACCGGCTTCCATACCAGCACGTTATAACACAACGCGACACGGTCAACTGCACAAATCGGTCGCAGCTGAGTTTTGAACGCCAGGTACCCGGTTCACGAACCGCGTTCGCAAGCCTTTGGCCACGAAATTAATCCACGAAAACCACAGTTCATCGTCGATGGACTCGGCAGTCACCAGAAAAACCTCATTGACCCGGGTTTTCTCACATGGCTCGGTCTTTTACCAATCTTGTACAATGTCAGTAAGTTTCTTGGTCCCCTATATTATAGGAATGTTTCTGTAAAAGTCCGATTTATTATGTAATGATTGCGATATAGTCTATGTAGCGCGTCTGACCCGTTGTTTTAGATTATGGATTCAAAATAATCAAATTGTGTAACATTTTAATTGTCTTCATGTTAATTGTTTTCTTTGCTTGATTTGTAGCTGTGTCCTGTGACATTATTATTTTTAATGTTCACACCACTAGCAGAACAGAGAGGCAGTTAAGTAATTGGGTGGTAGGACGCATGTCCAAATAAATAGATAGAGTAATAAACAAAGAACATTCTGATAAACAGTAACACCTACAGTCAGAAAGCACCCACTCCGCTATAGCAACCCAACTTCTGGAATCTGGTTTCGTGATTGCTAGAGACGATATGTTTCGTATGTTGTTGAGACACAAAATATATTATTCACATGGGCACGCCATTGTTGTGTAAACAAAAAGTCATGATAGCCAGTTCAAAATTGTCGTGTTTAGAAAGTTTAAATTATGTGTCTATGGCATATTTCAGTTTGAAGTACTCATTGCTTTGCTTTGTTTTACTTTTAGTAACTTCTGCAGTAGGCATCTGGCGAGATGCTGCGAAATATAGATTATGTGTTGCAGCCTATTGTTCGTATCTGCATTATTCACATTTTCTGCGGGAAAACATTGTTTTGAGTTAGACAAATGCTTGTCTATCACACACATAATATAGAGAAACCTAAATCACACAGACAATTTAATTAGAGACCGATGAAAATATGCGGAAGACATGAAGAAAGGTTGAAACTGACCTAAACCAGCAAAGATTAGGACGGCTTGGAACATGTTGGCTAATGTCTATGCTCCAGTCGTGAGGGAGAAAGGGCAGAAGAAGTAGAACCAATATTCTCAAACACTGAGTTCTTGTTTGCAAAGATCTGTCTGTTCTCTTCTCCGTCCAGTGAATGAAACGTGAGCCGTTTTTAAACTGCACTTGAGACTTAAAAACTCTAAATGGAGTTTGGTTTAAAAAGAAATGTAAAAAAAACAACACACACATTTTTAAAAGGTGGGTAGGGGGTGTGTGTGTATGTTTGAACTATTAAATTTGATGTAATGTGTTCTAAGAATGGCAGGTTTACATACTAGAACAAAGAATGGCAAAGTAGAGAATTACACTTGTTAAAGAGTACAGCAGCCACAGAAGTAGAACTCCAGTAACTTACAACAAGACTGAAGAAGTTGGCAAAATATATATTATATATGAACTGCACTTTACGTAAAAGCAAAATGCATTTAAATAACCATAAATAAAATTATAATAAACAACACTGCATAGAGTTTATAAGGGCTTACGGATAAACGGCGAACAAGGAAGCAGAAGAAGAAGCAACACTATATCGTATCCCAGAGAAGGTTTAAGAAATTGATACTTTCAAATTTCGTGAAACATTATAAGTGAGGGTAATGTTTTCCCGGGTTTGCATTTTCTAAGCACGACATAATGAGGTCAGACGGCCAGTTCCGTTCCTGTGTTTCTTTCTTTCCCCAAAAATTACCAGAAAATTATCCGTAATCCATTTTTTTATGAGGATGGGCCAACAACAGAGAAGTAGTAGTCGGAAAAAGGAATTGTGCCACTGCTGGGACCTCAATCCGAAGCATAGCCTTTGCAGATAAGCGCTCTGCAATATGTAGAAACACAGTGTACATAGCCAACGCTTAGATATTTTTTTCTACTTTAAAGAAATTGAATAAGGAATCGCCAAGGCAGAGAAAACTGTTGCCATTTGAGAAAGGATGGATCCAGTTTCAGCAGTTCTCGTGTCAATCTTGGCATATAAATGAGGATAGTCCGGTACAGTTAACTTCTTGGAGAAAATTAAAATACAAAACAATGTTTTCCCGTGATGAATTTGAGTAACGAAGACACAAACAATAGATTGCACGATTTATTGCCTGGCATATTTCGCTGCATCTCGTCAGGTACATACTGCAGAAATCACACAACTTACGTGAATTAACTAGATAAATCCTTCAAACTGAAATATACACATGTTCGCACAGTAATGTTGATTGTCTACCACGGTAATTTTAAACTGACTAACATGTCTTTCTGCTTGCACAAGGACGGCTTACGAAGGTTGATTATTATAGCTTCAGCAAACTTTAACAATCGACTACTTTGTGTGTTGAACAACACACGGAAGGCACTGTTTCTTTCAACCACGTGACCGCTCTCGAGCACATGTCTCTCGACCGATGAAGCCGGACTGTTCCGGTGTGTCGGTGTTGTGCAAGCAGAAAGACATGTTAGTCAGTTTAAAATTACCGTGGTAGACAATCGACATTACTGTGCGAACATGTGTATATTTCAGTTTGAAGGATTTATCTAGTTAATTCACGTAAGTTGTGTGATTTCTGCAGTATGTACCTGACGAGATGCAGCGAAATATGCCAGGCAATAAATCGTGCAATCTATTGTTTGAGTCTTCGTTAAAATTAAAATAATTCTAATCGACATACCATATGAATGTAGAGGAGAAATTGTGATCTATTCATTTAGAAATAATAAACAAACTGCAGGTTACATTCCAAATAAAGCTGTATCCCTCACACAAAATGTAGAAATAATTAACTCGCTTGTCACGCTTATCCGATTGAAATAATGATATATTTATTTTGCAGTTGAACACTTCTAGAATTTCAAGCAATTCTGGCACACTCTTCTGCTTCACCGTCACAATTATCTTCAGTCACTCTTTCCTTTAACTTTAACATTGAAAACCTCCACTATGAGTCCTCATCTTCAGCTTTAGTGCCTTCTGATAGATTAAAACCCAGTTCTCTATCTCAAAATAAAATAAGACTATTTAGCTACAGTTCCCAACATGAAACTTGGCAGATTTGTCTAAATGCTAAATAAACTCAAGTTATATGTATGTTCCTTTATAGGACGACTCCTTCGTTTGATAGCAGTTTGTGATTTTTCTATGCATTGTTACGTTCATTAGTATGCCATTGTTTTCTAAACAACTAACGCTCACAGCATTGCGAAAATCAATGCAAAGTGACCTGCTCCTAAACCTCCTGCAGGTAACATATAACATGATAAGTTAAGGTTATAAATCTAAGTTCACCACCCCAAGCCACAGATGCCGATGCCTGTAGGACATTCTGGTTTCAGTCTTCGGAAAATACTCTGCACACACTAATCAGTGGGACATTCTGGGCACACACGAATATGTGGGACATTCTGTGCACACATTAGTTAGTGGGACATTTTGGGCACACACTTGTCTGTGGTGCATTCTGGGTAGACGCTAGTCTGTGCGACATTCTGGGCAGACACTAGTATGTGGGATATTCTGGGCAGATACTTGTCTGTGGGTCACTCTGGACACACACTAGTCAGTGGGACATTATAGGCACACACTAGTCTATGGGACATTCTGGGCAAACACTAGTTCGTAGGACATTCTGATTTCAGTGGGTGGGCTATTCTGGGTAGACACTAATCTGGCTATAGAAACTCTTTCTATGATTTCTGCTTGGTAAAACATGCCCAAGACTAGAAACTGTGCACCCGGCAAGCCTGTTAGAGACTAGAAAGTAACAGTAATTACACACAGTAATGATAGATAACGTCAGGCCCGGCAAGACGAAAGACGATTTAACTGTCTACGCGGAGATGCTCAAAACGAAACTAGGAGATGTAATGTAACGTGAACTAAGTTCCAGGGAGATAGGAATTGAATAGTAACGTTAAATATATGTGGCTGGGGCAACAAAGTGGAGGAGACGATAAACGTATGAAAACACATCAAGTGAAGTTTTTAGGGTTAGCAGAATTACGATTGAGATGAGACGGGGGCGAAGAGATTGCACAAAGATTATGTGCTGCTCTACTCGGGGTATAGAAAAGGTTTAACGTGCTAAACGTGGAGTAGCTTTCATCCCACTAAACATTTATCTGCATATCCTTTACAGGACGTCACAGTCAGCCCCAGAAATGTTGGGCTGTTAGTGATTTCTTGACAAGTTTACGTTCAGTAGTTTGCCATTGCTTTTTCAACGACCCGTATTTATACCATTGTATGAAAAGCAACGCAAGGCGGTCTGCTTGGTAAATCGCCCGCAGCTGTTTTTTGAACGCGGTATGTGGGATTACGAATTGTGTGCGTAATCATATCGCCACAGAGCCGGTGCATCCCACTAAGACGGCTAATAACATTGTATATATAAATTACGTATTAGAAAGAAATATCTGTATACAAATTCAAGCAAGAATACGCACAGAAACATAAATGTAGATATACGGCATCTGTAGTGGAAAGTATAGCGAAGAAGAACTAGAAAGATACTGGGATGAGTTGCTAGAGGAAATTGGGCAAATCAGCCCACAAGATAAAATTTATGTAAAGGGATGACAACTACAATGGCGAGTTAGAAAATAGAAGAAGATAATTTACAAGATACCAAGGCATCTAAGTAGAAGCTTATACAACAACAGTGAATGCATAGTGAGAGCAACTGGAGGACACTCAGAACCCTTCAACATAAGATCTGGAGTACAACCAGGTTGTGTCCTGTCCCCTCTCTTGTTTATAACATATATAGACAACATATGTAAAGAAACTAGCCAAACAGAGAACTCCGCATGACGAGAACACAGAAGAAGAACCATCTGCAAATCTAACCATTAGAGAACTCCTGTTTGCGGACGAACAAGCACGAATAGTGATATCACAAGCTGAATTACAAGACCACATGAATAGTTTAAACGAAATGTGTAGGAAACATAACATGAAAATTAGCACAAGAACAACAGAGGTAATGACTATAACAAAAGAGGAAACAAACAACAATTCACCTAAATGAAAATCACTTGAAACAAGTAAAGAGTTTCAAATACTAGGAAGTATAATATCATCAAATGTCAGATCAGAAGAGGAGATAGAAAATAGATGCAATAAGGCAAGCTAACTCATTGGACAAATGGCACCAATACTAAAGAATAAAAATGTATCAATAACTACTAAGAAAGCACTTTACAACACAATCTTCCTACCAACTCTACGCTACCAATGCCAAACCTGGACAATGACAGAAAAAAGAGAAAAGAAAAATCACAACAACAGAAATGAGATTCCTGAGAAGAATACTCAACGTATCAAGAAGAGATAAGATCAGAAATGAAGAAATCAGGACTAAAGTGGGGTTTAAAGAAGTACTAGATTTTATTAGAAAGCAGCAAGTCAAATGGTTTGGACATGCAAGTAGGTTACCATTCAACAGTATACCACAACAAGCAATGATGTACAGACCAGATGGAAACAGAGGAAGAGGCCGACCACGTAAACGTTGGACGGAGGGAATAGCATAGTCCATGGGAATATCGATACATGAAGCCCATAATCGGGCACTCTCACGATGTTTATACTTCACCTCGACACCGCAAGGTACAAGAGGGACATGATAAGATGAGATGAGACCTAGGCATGTGTGAATAAAAATAGGGGTACTGCCGTAAAGCTGTGAAAATGTAAACAATAAACAATAACACAAAGTAATGCAGCTTTACAGAACAGAATTACGAAAAATACAGGAAGTTGTGGCGACTAGCCTTCATCAGCAAACCGATACATACACAAAACACAACATATAATCACAGAGAATACCCTCCAGTGAGTACATTAAATAAAACAAATTATAAATTAAGTTGCATGTCCTTCACAGGACGTAGCAGTCAACCCCAATATTTTCGCTGTTGATTCCTGGGCAAATTTTACGTTCAGTAGTTTGCCATTGCTTTCTGAACGACCGGCTCCTATACCTTTTTAGAAAAAACCAGAACCGCTGAGTTTCGAACCCGAGTATATCACAAACCGCGTTCGCAAGCCCTTAACCACAGAGACCGCAGTACATTAAAGCATGTGTGATAATACAAGTAAGAGAGAAATTCAAATTGTGAAAGCGTACTAAAAATATGTGCACAGCAAGATCTTGTAATGACCAGTACCTTCTTCCAACATAGCACCTGTCAAGTGTTCACGCGGTATACATGGAAACACCCAGAAGTAATGAGTCAAATTGATTGAATCTTGACAAGGACAAAAGCTTCGTGAAGTCATAGATACTAGAGTCACACAAAAGTTTAGCATCGACATAGATCATAAGACGATGGTAATAGATAGAGACGTCACACATAAACACACAAATAAGAAAGACGATACTGAACATATTTTATTTCCTTTTTTTTTTTTTTTTTGCGTTCGCCTGCTGTGAACCATGCATAGGTCCTACACGAGCTACCACGAGGGCAAGTCAATAAGTAAGTCACAAATGACTGTAGAAAAATAACTAAATATGATAACAACTTGAAACAAGTTTATTTTTATACATGCATTGTCCCTTTATTTCTCAACATAATTTCCACCGACATTGATGGACTTATCCCATCGTTTTATCAGTCCTCCAAGGCGGGTAGCATAGAACTGCGTGATCTGTTTTATAAACCACGTTTTCACTTCACATTCAACTTCGGCGTCATTCGCGAAATGTCTCCCGCCACCGTGGGTTTTCAGTGGACTAAAAAGGTGGAAATCGCTAGGGGCTAAGTCGGGGCTGTAAGGTGGATGTTCCAGAATTTCCCACCTTAGTTGGTTAATTTTCTCCTGAGTTAATAGAGCCGTATATGGTCTGGCATTGTCGTGAAGAAGCAACACTACTCTAGTCAGCAGTCCTAGAAATTTCAATCGATCATGCATTATGCTGTATGCTGAACCACGTTAGCACCCTATTGCAAATGCTACAGAGTCTGTCGTTACTCGCCTGTCACCTCTAATAATCTCCTGAACCCGCTGCACAGAAGCTTCTGTTGCAATCTCAACAGGACGACCAGACCGGATTTCATCAACAATATTAAAGCGTCCTTGAGAAATTTTTTTTTCTATCCAGCTATTCACCGCTTTACGGGACAAACATTTGTCAGCATAAACGGGAAGCATTCCCTTATGAATGTCCTTTGCAGGCAGTCCTTTTGCCCCCCCCCCCCCCCCAAAAAAAAATAAAAATAAAAACACACACACACAACAACACGTTGCTATTTGGTTGTACACTCCGTAAAAACAGTCGCCATTGTGTTCATGCGCTGCGCATGCGCATGAGACACCTAGCGTCACCTGACGAACGGTAATATAAAGTTCGATGTTTCTGTCACCCAATGACACCTGTAGAAAATGCAAACTACATTTACCTGTTATGTCACAGAACTGTGTGACTTAGTTATTGACTCGCCCTCGTACTTCTAGTGCACGGAAGGGATATTTACGTGTGGATTAGCTTTCCTTATTTTCAGTGTCCCTCGCCATCAGGCGAACCCACTTCGACTTCTGAGGTGCTTGTAATTTACGTCCACAAGTCATGGACGAGAAGTCAACATTTCAGTCTAACTGACCGGTGTTGGAGTCGAACTCGCTACCTCGGCATCAGCATGCAGGATGTTTCAGAACGAGTGCTCTTATCCATTCTGCCATGCTGATCTCCACGCAGAACATTAAAAAGGAATGAACTAGATGGAGAAGGAAATGAAATAGCCTTTCAAGAAAACTTACAGCAAAACTATGAAAAGCTCCCTCAGAGGACACTTAAAGTAAATGACGAATTGATTATTCTAAAGTAGTTTATGAAAACAGCCCAAGAAATATGCCGAGCAACAATAACACAAGAAATGAAATATAGGTTGTAAAATATCAGCATGGTGGGATAATAAAATAAAAGAAGTTGTGAATAAGATAAGAAAGCTTATAATTTTTGGTTAAATAACAGAACAGAAGAAAATTATCCAGAATACAGACATATCAGAAAAGAAATAAATAGAGCAATAAGTAGAGCTAAGAGAGATTCATGGAAAACGTTCGGAGAAATTTTTTGCGGAACAAGTAAAGGCAGCAGTAAGAAACTACTACAAGAAAGTAAGACTAATTAGACAGCACAATGAAGAATATAACTTGCAGACGCTCTGAAAGTAGCTGGCAAAATAGGAGCAAAATAGCTGAAACGAATTTTTCAGATTGCCTGGTCTGAACAAGAAACACCAGATGATTGGCAAACAGCAATAAATGTACCAATTTGTTAAAAATAAAGGCAAAAATAATGATGGTACTAATTGTAACGAAATCGCTCGACTAAGCCATAAGATAAAATATATGCCAAAATCATTGAAAGAAGATTAAGGCCATTTCTGGAAGAATTATCAGAAGAGATAATTTGGTTTAGACCCCCCCCCCCCCCCCCGAAAAGAAAAAAAAAAGCTCCACAGAAGCAATATTCTTCTTCTTCTTCTTCTTCTTCTTCTTCTTCTTCTTCTTCTTCTTCTTCTTCTTCTTCTTCTTCTTCTTCTTCTTCTTCTTCCTCCTCTTCTTCTTCAGCGTTCCGAGCCATTGAGGTTCTTTACTGCAGATACAATCCGTCTCCATTCGTCTCTCTGGTTGACCTTCTCTTGCCAGTCGTTGATTCCAAGTGCTAGTAGGTCTGCATATGTATTATCTCTCCACAGAAGCAATATTCACATTTAGAAAAT
Organism: Cepaea nemoralis; assembly: GCA_014155875.1. Taxonomy (NCBI): domain Eukaryota; kingdom Metazoa; phylum Mollusca; class Gastropoda; order Stylommatophora; family Helicidae; genus Cepaea; species Cepaea nemoralis. The sequence goes on along the minus strand of JACEFZ010011052.1, from coordinate 50,192 downwards.
TGACAGAAAAACAGATGAACACAATAAGATCCGCGAAGTCGCGTTTATGGACCAGGAAAACGCATTTCACAGAGTTTACAGAAATCTGCCGTGAGATTGCCGAAGAAAATACGGATGTTTTTTTTGCCGCATATCCTTTACAGGACATCGCTGTCAACATCAGTATCTTTCAGCTGATTGTTGATTTCTTGGCAAGATTACGCTCAGTAGTTTGCAATTGCTCTCTTAGCGACCGGCTCACATACCCCGTAAGTTACCGACGCGGAGAGAAACACTACCGATTCTCGCGCACGTCACGTTACTCACGAGAGTATACGGTATTAAAATACGGAATTAGCAAACATATAATTAATATTTTCAAACGTTTATATAAGTAAAGCAAAAGTTAAACAAAGGCAGGTACATTAAAACTTATGTCGTAAATTCGGGTGTACGACAAGGATGTACGCTCTCCACTTTGCGTTTTATAACATGCATTGACAATATAAGCCAAGAAGCAGAGAGCGAAGAAGAAGATAACATTCCAGAATTATGTATTATCTGCGGATGACCAAGTGTTAATAGAAAAAGATGAAGAAAGACTTTAGAACCATGGTGATAGGCAGACAGTCAGAATCCTGTCAATTAAAAATGAAGAACACGAAATATAAGAAACCAGCGAATTTATATATCTGAGGTCAATTTTATTTTCAAATGAGGGATTTAGTTAGTTAGTCGTGATTCCATCTTCACAGCAACAGGTGGTCCCCATATTGCTCCGTTCCTGTGCCAGTGAATGTCACACAAAATGCTCCTCACTGCCCAGTGTGAACAATGGAGTAGACAGGAGCATCGGCAAGCCAACAGCCCACACAGGTACACTGTGCATAATGCCGCCGCCAGAATGCCAACACAAAAGTCCTCCATGAAAAATACAGTTCATCGTCGATGGAAACGGCAGTCACCATAAAGATTTTATTGACCGGGTTTTATCCCATATGGCTCGCTCTCTTTCCGCAGGACGACCCGCCGAAAGCGCCGCACAAAGCACGAACTCCGTAGCTACAGCGGCGACTTCCAGGAGTCTCCTGAAAAATGCACTCGTGAGCCGAAAAGGTAAACCACTCAATCCAGCAACAGCCGGCCGCCATCATTCCGAACATGCAGTTCACGCTACAAACAACCGCCGAGAGATGTAAAAGCATTCCACGCGAAACTCTCAGCTCACAGTGTCGCGCCACGCACTCACTCAGTAGCACGGCGACGGACCCATATCATCCTTAGTCACATCTTACGACGTGCATGGTAGGCAACAGCGTTACTATTCTTTGCTCCCCCGTATGGGCCCCGGCAACACACGGGCGTCAAATGAGGGAATAAATAGAGAAATCAGAACACGTTGTTCAAAAGCAAATTAGTTACTTGGACAACTGTGGCGACTTCTGTCGCAGAGAAGGATACCTATATGTACTATAGCAAATCTCATGAGAACTTTGTGTTTTGTTGGGTCGACATTGTGCTACCAATGTCAAACGTGAATGCTTACAACAAATTATCAGGGCAAAATTATAACAACAGAGATAAGATGCATTAGAAGAGCTGCGGGAGTGATATAATTAGGAATGAGGAAATCAGAGGACGACGAGGCGTGAAACCAGTTAGGCACTTCATTAAGGAACAACATATAAAATGGTCAGGCCAAATCATAAGAATGCCCTGGTACCATCTGTCACAAAGAGGCAGACTGAAGAAATATAATGTATACAGAGCAAAGGAAAGACCGCGTAACAATATGGGTTGATAGTATCAAGAACAACCTTTAAAATATGAATACCAACTTACAAACGTGCATTAGAAAGTGTGAATAAAAGATCTTTACATCCCCACCCCTCCCAAACTCTTTACTGGGTTAATTGGTGAATGGAGAAAGAGAATTAGAAGAGGAAGATGGGTGGTAATCAACACCTCAATCTTGACCACACCGCACGGAAATCTCGCGGCATCCTTGGAATGACTGTGTCGCTTGCCAACATGGATAGAATCAAGTAGTCACTTATCTCCAATTAAATTATGAAAGCCATCCGAAAGTTAATTTGTAGAATCAAAGGAGATCTTAAAACAACCACGAGGCTAGATCCTACCTACAGTCACCGGAAAGCAACCCCTCCTCACACGAGAACTGAACATGAAATGCAGTGTTGGTAAGCCAGAGTATTCATCACTTGGTCCGCTAAGCTGTTTTTGATCTCTTTAAATAGGTGTAGAAGGTGGCTAGAATTATTGGTCTTGTCTTCTTCTGTCATAAAACCCCATTGGAACATTGGCCGTTGATTGAATGTTGCAGCTAGAAACGTGTATTGGAATGGATGACCGGTCGTATGCCAACCATCTTAGGACATGCATGGTAGGTTAAGAGTGTGCGGCATGTTTTTCACAGGACGATGTGATCAACTTCAACCCCAGGTTGATATTCTGGGCAATTTTTGCCTTCAGTAGTTTACTATTGTTTTCTGAACAAGATGTCAACGTTGAAGTCCAACTGACCTATGTAGGGTTGATCCCACTACCCCGTCGACAGCGCACTTGAAGTTTAGTAGATAGAGCACTCTTATCCCTCGGCCACGTCGACTGCATTCATAATAGGCTGCAGAGTTACTACAGGGTGTATTTTTAATAACTAAGCAGCGTTTGAAAATATTGGCGGTCCAAGTTTTGTATTTACCTATTAGGTTGCATGAACTTTACAGAGGGTAAATACAAAACTTGGGCCGGCAATATTTTCCAACACCGCACAGTCATTAACAATGCACTATGAATTTAATACTTCCATTAATGGCCCAGGTAACACACGGGCGGAAGCTAACATTACGTAGAATCATATGTTTTTCTTACAGGCAAAAACTAGAAGGGACAAAGAAAATGCCCTTTAATATCCTCTATACGCTGCTTTAAGCAGTCTCATATTCTGTCTAGCGATCTCCATTGACGACACTCTTCCAACACGATTTGACATTCTAATCTCTCCAGGTCGAAGAACTTTAAGAGTCCGCAGGGAACAGAAGATGTTTCGTATTTATTGGACTGACATAACGTCTGGCCCAGAAGCATAACAAAAAGCTATGATAATATTGATCTAACAGAAAGACATGAAACTGAAGATGTGTAGATAACTTTTTCACAGATTAGGTGCGCGCGCAGACACACACACACACACACACACACACACACACACACATATAGTGTGTGTGTGTGTGTGTGTGTGTGTGTGTGTGTGTGAATTACAGATAAGTAAAAGATCTCCCTGACCTAGGGGTTAAAGGACTTTCTCCGTGATTCCGTTTATCCACGTAGGGTAACGCAGCGCGCGAGAATTTGTAGCGGTTCTCGCCGTGTTAGTGGCTTACGTGATAAGTGAACCGGCCGTTCAGAAAGCAATGGCAAACTACTGAGCGTAATCTTGCCAAGACATCAACAATCAGCTGAAAGATGCTGATGTTGACAGCAATGTCCTGTAAAGGATATGCGGTGTGTGTTTGTGTGTGTTGTTTTTGTTGTTTTTAATTTATGTGTGTCTGCTGAGTGGAGAAAGAGAGAGAGAAGAGAGAGAGAGAGAGAGAGAGAGAGAGAGAGAGAGAGAGAGAGAGAGAGAGAGAGAGAGAGAGAGAGAGAGAGAGAAGAAAACATAAACATAGTACAAGTTGGCATTAGGCGAAATAGGTCTTGAGCAACTGTTGATGAGTTGGTTGATCACACAGAAATATCGTTATCCAACGAGGGAAGACAAAATAAGAATTCTCTCAAAGTCTCCAGTTACAGAAAGATGTATGCTGAAAACTTAGAAAACACTGCTGTCTGAAGACTTTCTGTGGCAAGGAGAAGGAACTTCCTGAATAGACAGTATAACAAGCCTGTGAACACCTACCTAAACATCTTGACTTTCCAACAGCTTGGTTAAATAAAGAATGTTCTGTCGCTGCGTGACACATTATTAATGTGTTTTAGGTTATACTAATAAATTCATTCATTCAGTAGCATATTCTTTGCAGAACCTAGCTACTAATAAATTATGTTCCTTAAATAAATATAAGTTACTTTACAGACAATCACTGAGAATGTTACTGACATAGAAGCTATAAATTAACCTACTATTGAGTGTAAAGTTGTTTTTTTTTTCTCTCGCATATCCTTTACAAGACATCACTGTTAACATCAGTATCTTTCAGCTGATTGTTGATTTCTTGGCAAGATTACGCTCAGTAGTTTGCCATTGCTTTCTGAGCGACCGGCTCACATACCCTGTAAGTTACCGGCGCGGACAGAATAGCTACAAATTCTCGCGCATGTCACGTTGCTCACCAGAGTATACGTGATTACGGAGAAAGTCATGTAACCCCTAGACCAAGGAGACCTGCAGTGTAAAGTTACACAAACAAAATATGTTTGGTAAAATACAAGTAAAGTGTGTAAAATGGCGAGACAACGCGTGATAAGAGTTCTATATCTACTTGCGGGGGCGATACAAAGCCACATAACTAACAGTTTCATAGTTCTGCCTTTCCACTGCGTCCACGGGGGGTCTGCGCATAGCTCGGCTAATCAAAGTCTGTTGACACTCCAGCTTCTGGTCATCAGCACCACTATGGAACTAAATAATAAAACAAAACACACTCCTTAGATAGAGTTATTGAATGTAAGTCAGCTCATGGCAGGTATATAACTTCAGTCCTATAGTTACAATACACAGAAACTGGCATTTTACTATTTATGTACATCCTAAAGATCTGCATGTTTGTTCTAGGGTATAAAATCTTACACACACACACACACACACACACACACACACACACACATACAGACACACACATATATATAATATATATATATATATATATATATATATATATATATATATATATATATATATATATATATATATATATATATATATATATATATAACTACATTTCAATGCTCTAGAAAGCTAACAGCATAATTTACATCACTATTTCTAGTATAATGGTTTCAAGATCAGACGCTTACATCACAATGATGAAAACATATAACAATGACAGGACTTATGCGTTGTATTCTTTTTACAACTAATGTGAGCTAGTCCTGTCTTGATGATAATAGTGAATGTACATAAACCTACGACATTGCTTAATAATCTGTGGTCGTATTTCTTTCATAAATCATCCAGCCATGGCTCTTGTTTCCACTCTCACAATCTTTTTTTTTACATATGGTTTACTTCACAAGCCGGCTTTGTAGCAAAGGTTTTCCGAATATAATTCTAAATCCGACATACAGCTTTTCAAACACAGTGGTCGATGTCAAAGCAGACTGCCTTGCGTTGGCTTCCATACAATGGTATGAGTGCCAGTCGTTCAGAAAGCAAAGACAAACTACTGAACGTAAATGTTGTCCAAGAATCACGAACAGCATTAAAAATACTGGAGTTGACTGCTGCTTCCTGTGAAAAATATGCAACTTGTTTACTTCACAATGACAGGAACGATTCAACAATTTACCTAATATGTGTTTCAAACTCAAGAGTGTGACTGTCAGAAAGATATTGAATGTGAATAAACACCTGAGAAAGAAAACACATTTCTAAGACATCAGAGACTTCACTGTCTGACAGATGTTGAAGATAAATAAACATATGATAAAGACAACAAATGTTGTTTTCATAACAACATAAACAAGAATAAAACAAGTCATGAAAGAAGTCAAGAGGATTGATTTCATTGCACCGGATTGTATCCCATATGGCTCGGTCTCTTTCTGCAGGGCGACCTTCCGAAAGCTTCGCACAAAGCACGAATGTCATTGCTATCGCTCTAAGAAAAAGACATGGTGGTTTGTATTATAGCCTTAAGCAAGTTTGACACAGTTATTTATCTCCACCCACTTACTGTTGCACCTTATGGAATAATTGTTAGCTTTTAAACTGTTTACGTTACATATATATTCCTCACTGTGATGAGGAAATTGTTATGAGGAACAATCATTTCAAACATAAACTTTTTTTTTTTTGGGGGGGGGGGGGGGAGGAAGGGTATGCATCAGTAAACTTAAGATTGTTACATCTTCACAGAGTTGGTAATGAGAATAATTCTGAAACAAATTTGGTGTAAAGGTACCATATATTTCGCTCATTTTCATCACGTGAGATTATAACATAAGTATCTCACAATATTATGAACTTAAATAACTTAATCATGTACAGAATACTATGGGAATGTGAGTATTATAGGATTACATTCCTCCCATCATTATTTGATATTATTAACTTCAGAACTATGGCACACAACCTGATATAGGTTGGTAAAGTTAGAAGAGTGTGAAAAAAACATTATCACACATATCAGTTGGCAGGGGACATTATTGTTTGTTGCAGGATTTCCTTAAACCTAATATGCACATCGGAATAATAATGAAGGACCATCAATTTTGAAGATAGAAGTTCAGAATGCTCTTAACCATATGAACACTGGCAAGACCCCGGGTACAGATAACAAGGAAGAATAAGGAATAGACCAAGTCACCAGACTGCTGAACGCAATATACGATACTGGAGATACACCTCCTGAATTATGTAATTCTATATTTATTTCAATCCCGAAGAAATCAGGAGCCATGGAATGCGATCAACATAGAACAATTAGTATAATGAGCCACATCACGAAGATTCTGCTGAGAATTATCATGCAAAGAGTTCGGAAGAAAATACAACTCGAAATAGGAGAAGAAAAATGTGGGTTTGTAGAAGGCAAGGGCACAGTAAATGCTGTGTATATACTGAGAACAGTAATTGAGCGTTCTATAGAAGTAAACAAAGATCTATATCTTTGCTTTATTGACTACACAAAGGCTTTCGATAAAGTGAGACATGTCGACATGATAAGGATGCTTGAAGATCTACAAATTGATGGAAAAGACCTTGACCTTAGACTTGTAAAAACACATATATTGGAAACAACAAGCTGCCATCAGAATTGATAACGATGTAGGTCAATATCAGCCTATTAAAAGAGGTGTGAGACAGGGATGTGTAATGTCTCCAGATCTTTTCTCCCTGTACAGTGAAAATATATTCAGAAATATAGTAGATATGGAAGGAATCAACATTGGGGGAAGATACATCAATAATATTAGATATGCAGATGATACAGTCTTGATTGCAGACAATGAACAGGACCTGCAAATTTAGTAGATGCGGTTGTTGCACACAGTGAACAACTAGGGTTAGAACTGAATATTAAGAAGACACAGATTATGGTCGTCACTGGGAAGAAGGAAATACCACAATGTGATATACGAGTAGATGGGCATATTCTTAAACAAGTGAATCGATACTGTTATCTCGGCACAGTCATAACATCTGATGGGAAATGCCTTGAAGAGATTAGAACAAGAATCGCCATGGCGAAGGTAGCCTTTTGCAAGATGAAAAACATACTGACCAATAAAAAGATATCAACTGAAACGAGAAAAAGAGTGTTGAGGGAATACATAGAACCTGTTCTTTTGTATGGATGTGAAACTTGGACAATGTGCAGTCAAGCTGAAAAACATCTGATGGCTGCAGAAATGTGGTTTCTGAGGAAAATGCAAAGAATACCACGGACAGAGAAAAACCAATGACCAAGTACTACAGGAGACAAATGAAAATCGTAGTTTGATTAGAGAAATTAGACGTAGACAGTCAAAAGTTTTTGGACATGTTATGAGAAGAAATGGACTGGAGAACTTAGTGACAACTGGCAAGATCGAAGGGAACAGACCAAGAGGAAGACCGAGAGGAAAATATCTGGATGGCTTGGCCACATGGCATGGACGAGACAGGAATACTGAGCTGATCCACGACTCTGGTGATCGAGTGAAATGGCGAGTCATGACCGCCCACGCTTTCCGGCATGGCACATGATTGATTGATTGAATAAGAAATAAAATGTTATGAAACATAATGAATGTCAACATGTCAAAAATAAGTTTCCAGACATAGATTCTAAGTTGACGAGAGTGACCAGTTAGCTATAGTAGTGGTAGGAAACATAAGAAGGTAAAGTGACAGTTCTTATCCCCGTAATGAATGTAGATTATTTACCGCCTTTTTGTTTGAGAGGTCAAATAGTGTATCTAAATTTAATTGCCAAACTATCTTACAATCGACAACCTGCTTTTCAACGAAAAAACGAAAACGAAAGTAGAATGGAAGCTCGTGCTCGTTCACGGAACTTTCCAGTGCAACTATTGTGTGTCGTTAGGATCGTACTGCTTCTAATTAACTAAATATGTAACGGGTCCCGGTACCTTACTCTTACTTATATGTATGCAAGCAAATATTATGTATACAAGTATAACGGTGATTATTCAGGTGCGTGTATTTTCTTGCTTATCATATGTTTCGCCATCTCATACTATCACCAGAGTGGTGGATCAGCTCTGTGTTCTTGCCTCGACCAAACCATGTGGCCAAGCCATCCAGGTATTTACTTCTCTGTCTTCCACTTGTTCTTTTCCCTCCAACCTAGCCAATTGTCACCAAGTTCAGCAATTTATTTCTTCTCTTAACGTGTCCAAACATGTTGGCTGTCTACGTCTAATGTCTGTAATCAGTTTAGGTTTCCATTTGTTTCTTGTAGGACTTGGTCATTGGTTTTTCTATCTACTTATATTTCCTTGTTAGGTATGTTTTTATTTGTAACCAACTGTCCTGCCCACCCAAGAACATCAACATTTGCGCGTTACTGTGAACAAGCTTGTTGCAATGGTTTAGTTTGCTATTAAAATCACCAAAATTCACTTCATATTTCTCTTTATCTGCTATATGTGATTTCTCGCTTAGAAAGCAATTTCAAACGACCGAACACAGTTGCCTGGAACATGTGGTTGATCGCAACGTCCTGCAAAGGTATTGCATAACTGTTCATTTCTATGTGACCAGACTTTCAACGAGAAGGCAGCCTCTAATTCATCATCAGTAGAAGTGGAAATAATTAAATATTTGGCTTCCTCGCCGAATAGAAAAGGTATGGGATTTGTTATCGAATAACAATTTATTAATTAAAATTAATGGTGCAATAATATAACATGCTTTCTTGAGACCTCTGCTACAGTGACGTCGGATGCTAGTCTTATTTGATGAAGGCAACCAGCAAAATATCCAATGTGCATCTTGTAAAGGTTTAGGTAACTAGCCTTAAGACGATATTAGGCCTACTAAGCTGGACCCATATTTGTACAGACCAATGGGTGATGTGGTCAGTATCACTCCGCCGGAATTCACTTCCCAGAACATTCCCTGGTATCCATCTTAGGCTGGGTCAACTTGGGAGTCCAGGACTTTTTGTTTAAATTCCGATCCGAATGTCTAGCCAATGTGTTACCGCCGCTTCTTCTATATATATATATATATATATATATATATATATATATATATATATATATATATATATATATATATATATATATATATATATATATATATATATATATATATATATATATAAAACTTGTATCTGAATAACTATGGATAGCCGTTTGCTACACAACGAACATGACAAACAAAATAGAATTAGACAGGAGGTAAGCTCAAGAACGGAAATAAATAGATGGAAAAGAAGCTATGGAGAGTAAATGTTTTGGTAAAAAACACTGGGTGAGTGTTATCTTGATGGTTGAGGAGAATGTGGTTATTGAACTGTGGGCAAACATAGTCAATCGAATTATTTATCGGAGCGACAGCGTCTACAAATATTAGCTCTCGTGCTTCGGCCTGGGAGTTGATAAATGAGAGGAGAAGAGCAAAGTGGCAGGCATCTTGAGACAGCCAGCTGAAGAGCCCGGGCTTTTGTATAAACATTATGGGCTGAGTAAAATAGATGAGAAGTTGTGGCAGAGGTCGTGGGTTACAAAGGATGCATGTTTTAGCGCTTCGTTATTTGATGAAAATGTTTGTTGTGTTCAATATTACAGCCTTACGTGTTACATTACGTCTGGTCAGCGGGGTTCTAAGACGCCCTATTTGTTAGTTCAGTCTGTACTGACTTGTTATATTTCATTCGAGTGCTGTATGGTCTCAAGACAGGGTCCCGAATAACAGCAAAACCATTTGTTATTTCATTCGGGTGCTATATGGTCTCAAGACAGGGTCCCGAATGACAGTAAAACCATTTGTTTACTTGGAATCAGATATCTCATTAGACAGTCTCGTCGCCGCCTAAGGATTTATTACAGTTTTATTCTTTCAAAAACTGTGTCACGGGAGAGAATTAACTTGATGAGGGTGTATCACGAGAAAAGCTGCTACCTGGAAACTTACTTAATACCGCTTATTTGTGGCTATGAGATCATAGTGAAGCAGGGCAGTGTGTACGAACTGGTGTTTTGCCCAGAAGAAGAGAACTCTTTCTTCAGTATGGGTGAAGGATATAGTACATGGTTTATTTAGAATTATTGTTGAAAGAGGAGTTTTAGAGATGTTGTTAATGCTGTTGGTGATTGGAGAGTTATCAGTGTTACCTGGAAACTTACTTAATACTTAATAATAATAATTTCATTCGGGTGCTATATGGTCTCAAGACAGGGTCCCGAATGACAGTAAAACCATTTGTTTACTTGGAATCAGATATCTCATTAGAAAAGGTGAAAAAAAGGTTTCATACTATTGAGGTACCTGGTAACATGGTACTAAGTCCATTGGCCGTTGTGGCGTAGTAATTATTGTGCTGTTTACCATGACAGTTGTGCACTTTCAACACCCACCAATTGGGGGATTTGCTTTTTCCGACCATTACCACTCTTGTTTCCATCCAGCATTATGAAATGAGCAGTGAGTTGGTTAGTTGCTTATCTTTTACAGGACGTCGTCGTCAACCACAGCGTTTGTTTGCTTTTTGTGTTTCTTGGTAAGTTTACGTTTAGTAGTTTACCCATTGCTTTCTGTACGACTAACACTCATACCATTGTATGAAAACCAACGCAAGGCGATATGTTGCCAAGTATCCCCCAGCTGTGTTTCGAACGTGGCATGCTTGATTACGAATAGGGTCCGTAATCCCTTCGATACAGAGCCGGTAGCAGTGGGTAACTTTCACAATTGTCTACGAAATAAATGATGGAGGACTGACTACTGCACCTCATTACACTTTGACCTAGAATATGTGAAGGCTGAACTTCTTCTTATAGTCCATGCTACCCAGCGTTGGTGTTCATGTCTGTCCACATATTTCTGTCTTGCGTACTGTCAATCATTTCTGATACAGCTGTTTCCCCATGCCATGATGTCAAACTGTCCAGAATGTTCTATCTTGCCCCCCCCCCCCCCCAACCGCCTTCCACCATTCCAGCTTTCCCGTTGTAACAACTGACACCAGTTGTTCCCTTCTCGTGACATGATTAAAGAATGTGGACTATCTTATTCTGTTGCAAGTGACCAGTACTCTTCGTGTGTTAACTTCTTTCAGAATATCGATATTCCTCTTGCAATTCATCCACAGTGTTATCATCATTATTCCATGAAACCATATCTCCACAGCCTCTACATCACTTCTCATTTGTCTGCTACCTTTCCGTGATTCGCTTGCCGACATCGTGGTAGGATCACTATCGCTCCTGAAACTCTTGTCCTCACCTCAAATTATGAAGATAAAGACTGAACACTTAATAGAGAATATACAATTGGACTACTTTTGCCGATACTTATTTGACCAAACCATGCTCGGTATATGATGTACTCAGTATCCCGCCGGGTGCCTTACTTCCCAGGGTGATTTCTGGTACTCATAAGGATATATCGACTACTACCACACTCAACCTTGAGGGAAATTGGACTTAGGGCAGCCGAGCCGACAGGCAAATACACTAGCAATCACGTTAACGTGGTTGCTGATAGATAGCTTTTATCATTATCATCATTTGTTATGCTGATAGATAACTTTTATCATTGTCATCATTTGTTATGCTGATAAGTGTCGGAGGCCAATGCTTTCCTTTTTGGCATTGACCATACTGATAGTTGACAGTAACCGTTGTTCCGGAAAACCTCTAAATTAGATAACTGTACAAAATCATTAACTGGACGTAGGTTGGTCTTTCTTCCAAGCTAAGCACAGAAGTATTGTCATTACACTAAATTGATCTCATCCATCAACCGGTTCGTGTATGCGAGATATTTGTTTTCTTATTCAAATTTTCTTTTTATTTTTACATCTTTGATTAAGGAAAATGCAAAACGACATCCAGTTCTCCGTCCTCTTTTGCCCGAGGATAATCAATTTTGTTTTTCCAGAAAGTTGCCATGTTCGGCAAACGCGATGCCACATTCGTCATAGCCTAGGTTTATTTGATTTCTCGTGCTGAAGGGTCTGGGTGAGCAGTGAAGCAACTAACACGAACGGTTTGTTCTGCTGGAAGAGACAGTTAGAGCAGGAAAATCAATTCTCATTTTGGGGAGGTAACTCTGTAACCCCTTCTTCCATTACACTCCTCAAAGTGATCGCTCCTGCTTGCCCGCCTGCCTCTAACATCGTCAACTTTCTACTCTTCGATGAGCATATTTTGTCCAAGAAAGCTAATAGAGAAATTCTTCACTGCTTGTCAATAGATGGCTTCATTAAAGTGAACAAACCCATCCCCCTCTGAATATCAAGTTCATTCCTTGTGTATCTATTGCATGGATTTACTAAACCTGCTGTATGGGTTCGTTACAGCCTTATCTGGTGCTCTGTCAAAGCAGGTTGTGATTGATGGAAGTCTTATATAGTTATATAAGAAGTTATGTGTTCATATATTACAATAACTTTATATGATTCAAATGACTGTTTTATTTAATGCAGATGATATCTTCTGGTGTGTGTTTATATGTGAAAATAACTTTAAATTATTGTCTTGTTTATCGCTAATGACCTGTTCTGCCATGTGTTCATATGTGACAAAAACTTCAAGCAACCGTTTATTTAACGCTAATGATCTTTTCTGTCTGCTCTCTTGCGAAGTGGTTACAGACGCAATTCGTAATCCGCATAAAGCGTTTTAAACACAGCTGCGGGAGATTTGGAAGCAGAAAGCCTCGCCTTGGTTTTTAATACACTGGTATGAGTGCCGGTAGTTCAGAAAGCAATGGCAAACTTCTGAACTTAAACTTGCCAAGAAAGCACAAACAGCCAAAATATGCTAGGGTTGACTGCTACGTCCTGTAAAGGATATGCAACTAACTTTTAACCTCGTAATATCTGTTTTTTATTGTGTGTGTGTGTGTGTGTGTGTGTGTGTGTGTGTGTGTGTGTGTGTGTGTGTGTGTGTGTGTGTGTGTGTGTGGAGGGGGCAGGGTGTACGTGTTGTGATGTGAAATGTGACGGCGGTTCAGAGACACATCGACAGAATAAGACCACATGTTAATTGTCTTTAAAATGGGAATCGCTGTGTCACTGTGTTGACTGCCATTAATAAAGCTAATAAATTCAGATCGGATTCGGAACGAGATGCGTCGAAGCGTATAAAGACTTCTAAACCTAGACCGAGAAATCCAAGCTGGTATTCAGAACGCTAGCTGAGCATCTCAGTCAAAACACTGACGGCTAAGTTAGCCGCATGGTGCAACAGAGGCGTTTAGTCTCAGCGCTTGTGTTGCTGAGATGTGTATATATGTGTACATATGTTTTTGGCATATCCTGTACAGGACATCGCAGTCAACGCCAGCATTTCTGCCGCTGTGATCTCTTGGCAAGTTTTACGTTCAGTTGTTTGCCATTATGTTAAGGATGCTTGAAGAACTATGATTGATGGAAAAGACCTTAGACTTGTAAAAAACATATATTGGAAACAACAAGCTGCCATCAGAATTGATAATGAAGTAGGTCAATATCAGCCTATTAAGAGAGGTGTGAGAAAGGGGATGTGTAATGTCCCCAGATCATTTTTCCCTGTACAGTGAAAATATTTTCAGAAATATAGAAGATATGGAAGGAATCAACATTGGGGGACGATACATCAATAACATTAGATATGCAGATGATACAGTCTTGATCGCAGACAATAAACAGGACCTGCAACATTTAGTAGATGAGGTTGTTGTACACAGTCAACAACTAGGGTTAAAATTGAATTGTAAGAAGACACAGATTATGGTCGTCAAAGTGAAGAAGGAAATACCACAATGTAATACACAAGTAAATGGGCATATTCTTAAACAAGTAAATCGGTACAGTTATCTTGGGACAATCATAACACCTGATGGGAGATACCTTGAAGAGAATAGAACAAGAATTGTCATTGCGAAGGTAGCCTTTTGCAAGATGAAAAACATACAGACCAATAAAAATATATTAATTGAAACGAGAAAAAGAGTGTTGAGGTGCTACATAGAACCTGTACTTCTGTATGGAAGTGAAGCGTGGACAATGAGCAGACAACCTGCAAAAAAAAAACATTTGATGGCTGTGGAAATATGGTTTCTGAGGAAAATGCAAAGAATACCATGGACAGACAGAAAAATCAATGTACAAGTTCTTCAAGAAGCAAATGAAAATCGAAAACTGATTAGAGACATTAGACGTAGACAGTCAAAATTTAATTGGTATGTTATGAGAAGAAATTAATTTGAGAACTTGGTGACAACTGGCAAGATCAAAGGGAAGAGAACGAACGAAGGAACGGACTTTATTTTCAAAGGGTAACAAACTGGGCACGCAGGCCCTTCTTACATTCGACCCTTTCAATCACTCATCTTTCGTTCATCACTAGTGCATAATACATTCACATATGAAAAAAAAATGTCAAAAGAATGTTGTATACATAAACAATGCATATTATCATGTTATGAGACACATTCTCCCACCAACCCACCCGTCCCCCATACACCCTGCCGGATACGTCGAGATTGATTGCTGAATCCCAAAGAGAGAAAGGATGCAAAATCCTTTTCCCCAATGTGATCCTGCCCGTTTAATTAATGTGGCAGTACTGACTCAATTGTTTTAGACCAGAAATAGAGTTTTAGAGAACCAAGGAAGTACCTTCAGGAAATAACTGAAAAAGTTGTATTCCCTTTTATACCCAAAATATCCTTTAAGTGGTTCCGTGCCTCTCCTCTGCCAACTAATTAATTCTATCTAGGGATAGTTTAAAACAATTTGACTATGACAAGTAAAAATACAATCAATAAATGACATGACCTCATTTTTTAATGATTTAATAAACGCAAAATGGATTTTGTAAATTGCATTCAAAATTACAATTTCCTGTCATAAAATAAGGACATATACATATAATTGTAATTATACAGAATTGATGTTCAAAACAATGTTTTCCCGTGATGAATTTGAATAACGAAGACACAAACAGTAGATTGCACGATTTATTGCCTGGCATATTTCGCTGCATCTCGTAAGGTGCAGAAATCACACAACTTATGTGAATTAATTAGATAAATCCTTCAAACTGAAATATACACATGTTCGCACAGTAATGTCGATTGTCTATTGATGTGCCAATTATAATGTGTGTAATAACAGCTATATTTTTTCCAGTGGCATGTACTGCTAATCTTTTACTGGCCTGGGTGATCTGAAAAAAAAAGAACTGTCAACACACAGGGTTCTCCACTTCCAGCTTTGGGAATCCCTCTGTCTACCAATTAATCGCTGTATGTTCTGTAGTCTTAGTGTTCCAGGTCTGAGTAGAACATTATAAGTTGGCTCTTGGTTTTCTTTCAATTTTTGGCAGGTAAATGTTTAAATAAAGATTACCTCTCCTGTGAGACAAATGGAACATTTGCAGGTAGATAAGTTTCTGCACTACTCTGTGAAGGGCATCCCTCAACAATGTGCTCACTCAACAGGTGCTGCATTCAATATTCACCAAGTCAGGTCTGGATCTACATGAGTATGACCACTACCTGAAATACTATCAATTACATAATTCTAATGATATCATAAATATGACATTAGAAATGAAATGTAAAAGCCTAAGAACACAGCAAGTGAAAACAATAAGAGGAATCTTGTTCTTAGAGAAAACTAAACATAGAAGAAAGATAGTCTTGGTGTTTTCAGTTAGTTATCACCAACATAGTTGTTTGCTCTCATTCCGATCTTCCACTATCAAGTGTTCAAGGTTTAACTAGCAGATGTGCAGTTTCATCTTCACTTATGCCTGTCCTGAGGTCTATAGTTTAATTAATACCTTGATGGATATGGAATTTGACAATTATGTTGACCATTCTCTTATGTATCTTGTTTTGTTCTCTACATATTTTTTTCTATTCAGGTAAATGGGTCTCATACATTACGGGTTTTAAAATAATTTCCCATTGTAATGAGTAGTTGCTTATAAACAATATAAGTACATCATGGATTCAATTCTTGTATAGCATTCAGGTGCATTCTTCTTCATTAAATGCATCACGTGAGAAGTTATCTTCAATTCTCATGGATGTAATATTTATTATCATCATCATCAACATTATCATGGTTTCCTTATATCATTGTCATTACAATAATTATCATTCTTACATTATTATCATTACATTACAGTCATCATCATCATCATCATTGTATTACATTTGTCAGGACACTAGACCATATGTGATAACATGAGTGACATGAACTACAAAGTGGGATTTTGCTTAATGTACAAACCCAGATGCGTGTAGTATGCGTAATGTATGATATTGTTTATGTCGTGCTTAGCGCACAAACATGATTGTACGATAAGTGATATTTAATATAATGTGATTTCATGCGTCGGAGTGCACTAAATTATTATTCAGTTTAACGGTTATGCCGAACAAGTTCTCTGGTGATAGACATGTCATTACACATCCAACCTGCCTGCTATCATGAGATTAACTGTTAGCTCATACTCCTTTTTCAGCATTCACTCATTCTCAGACATCATTCATATGTATGGATGATCATTCAGGAATCATTCCTCAAGCATCATTCATACTTGCATGTAAAGTGGGTAATTATACTTATGTGATTTCCCAATGATAACTTAAAATGTTTAACATCACTGATATCACAATGAAATATCTCCTTTCACAATCACTCATCAGACACATCATATCTGCAGGAATGACAATTAATATATGTCTGTGCTTTACACATGATAAATTCACAGACTACACCACAATTACATTGCATTAGAACCTCATTCTTCATCAAAAATTATAATATTTCCTGAATGATAGTCATTCATACTGATGGGTTTTATCAAAGGATATACCGAGGATTTAGCCAAATTAAATCTATGAGTCACCACATGCTTTCATCAAATACATACAATTTATGTGATACACTCATCCGCATTCATTCATTATGAATCATAATCATTCTTGTATGGCGGTTGATTACGCACTATTATGTGGCACACGTATTATTATTCCACATGTTTGACAACCATGAAAATATATTTGCCTTACCACATGTGTGCTTTAACATCACACAAATTATGATACCTATAGAACTCTTTTTGGTTCCCATGTGTTCATGAAATACAAGAAAACTATTTGTTTTTGCATGTGCTCAAATCTACTTGACTATACACATTACACTAATTTCTCTATCAGTGCTGGCACAGGTCAACTAGTTTTAAATCTTAAGTTACTCACCAATCCTAAATCATTACTGAATGAGTTGACTACTTAAGAAATATGTACAACTTCAGTCTAATGCTTACATTAACTAAGTTGTTTAGCTAGGAATAAAACTCACTGTAGTTTTCTCCTAATGTACAGTTATCTATGACTATGAAAACTGAATATAACATTATTTAGTTTATACACCTTTGACTTACCAATTCTTCTTGGGAAATAGACTCACAGACTAAACTTAACTAATATAAAATATAACATTGTTTACCTCATTTCAATTAAATGCTCAAATCACCACATGTAAACAACAAGATGTAAGGACTAGAATCGGCTTGTTTCCAAATCTATTGGCTGATGAGTTTTGGTCCTGCTATTCTCACTATAATAAACTTTCTAACATATTCATAGCGAGTATAGAGCTACCAATCTCTATAAACATAGGCGCTTTTCTTGTAGTTACAATGAGTTTGTGGCAAGTGAGAGATCTGAGGCCGGTTGCTGTTGTTTTTATCCCAGCTATTTCCAAGTTCAAGTCTTTCCCATATCCGCTACGATTCATGAAGTGTGCGTTTCCAATCCGGGGCGGTGTCGATTTTCCATTTTCCCCCAAGTTGAATGGTATACGTTCTTGTACAGTGTGTTTTGATTTGAGGAGATCTTGACAGCTAGTAACGGCTTGTGAGTCAGTATACCACACACCCACACATCCCCGACACACACCCACAGGCACACATAATTCCCCCACACATTCACCCATCCCTCACATCCCACACCCAAACACACGCCCTCACTTACACACATCTCCCCACCCACACACACATCTCCCACTCACCACACATCCCCCACACACACCATCACCCAACCACACACTCCCAGGCATACATACACGCACCCACCCACCACCCACCCACACAAACCTTCACAAACCTCCCCAACCACACACATCCTCCCCCCCCCCACCAACATTCACCCACCCACCTATCCTACACCACTCACCCACACACCACCAACCGCCCAGCCAAACACACATCCCCCATCCACACATCCCCCATCCACACATTCCCCACCTACACATAACCCCGTCAACCCACAGATCCCGCACCTACCCACACACAAAACCCGCACCCACACACATTTCCCCACTTGCTTACATCCCATCCCACACAATCTCCCCCAACCCTCCCACACATCCCGAACCCACACACACATCCTCCACCCATCCCCCAACCTACACACACACTCGCCCACCCAAACATCCTTCATCCACCCAACCACAGTCACATATCCCCCAATCACACATCCCTCAACCACACATCCCCACCCACACACCCCCCACCCACACACACATCTCTCCATCCACGCACACATCTCCCCACCCATACACACATCATGCACACACATACCCACCAAAAAACACATCCCCCATCAACAAACACACCTCCCACCCACACACCCCACCACCCACATATACCCCCACATACATCCCCACTCACATACATCCCCCACTCACATACATCTTCCCGACCCACACACACAACACACACACACATTCCCCACCCATACATTCATCCCCACACACATCCCCCACTCACATACATCCCCTACCCCTACTTACACACATCTTCCCACCCATACACATACACACATCCCCACCCATACATTCATCCCCCACACACATCCATCCACTCACGTACTCATTCCTATACAACTAACACCCACACAATCCCCACCCATCAACACACATATCTCGCATCTACCCACCCACACACCCCAACCACCCAGCCAAACACACATCTCCCCTCACATAATCCTTTATCCACCCGCACATCCCACACCCAATCACATCACCCCACCAACCCTCACACCCCTCACCCACACACATCTCCCCTGTCACACAACACCCCAACCGTATACACACCTCCACCCACACACACGTCCCCCGCACACATCACCCCATTCACATCCTCATGCACACATCCCTCACCCAAATAGACACATCTCTCCACCCATCTCCTACCCATCCACACATCCCCCAACTACAAACACCCTCACCACGCACACTTACATCTTCCATCCACCCTTACACACCTCCATCTACCCAGACATGTTCTCCACCCGCACTGACATCCCCACACCCAACCCCCCACACCCATAACATACTCATATGTTCCTAAGACCAAGAGGAAGACCGAGAAGTAAATACTTGGATGGTTTGGCGGCGTGGCATGGTCGAGACAGAAACACGGAGCTGATCCACGAATCTGGTGATCAAGTGAGATGGCAAAACATGACCGCCCACGCTTATCGGCATGGCACATGATGATGATAAGTTTGCCATTGCTTTCTGAAGACCGCCACCGATACGCAAAACCAACGCAACGCGGTTTTCTGCCAAATCGCTCACGGCTGTGTTTCGAACGCGGCTATACGGAATTATGAACCGTGTCCGCAACCCTTCGCCACGGAAACCGGCAACGGGGGAACTGGTATAACGCGTAATATCAAATTCAAACAAACTGTTATCGTTCCGGCTGCTAGTTCATCCACGGGAGAAAAAGGCTGTGTACAAAAGACTGGGGGTTTTTTTTTTAGGTGGGAGGTGGAGGAGCGTGAAGGTTGCATTTATTTGCAGTACGTTGCGATCAATACCATATTGATCTTCTTGGCAATGTTACGTTCAGTTGTATGCCATTGCTTTCTGAACGAGAAGCCAACGTTATAATCCAGCTGACCGGCTTGTGGAATGAACACACTAAATAATTATTATAGTGTTGACACGTATCCAGAACTTGGAGATGACGTCATTAGTATAATGTTGACATGTATCCAAAACTTGGAGATGACGTCATTAGTATAATGTTGACATGTATCCAAAACTTGGAGATGAAGTAATTAGTATAATGTTGACACGTATCCAGAACTTGGAGATGAAGTAATTAGTGTAATCTTGACACATATCCAGAACTTTGAGATGAAGTAATTAGTATAATTTTGACACGTATCCAGAACTTGGAGATGACGTCATTAGTGTGATATTGACACGTATGAGAACTTGGAGATTAAGTAATTAATACAATGTTGACACATATCCAGAACTTGAAGATGAAGGCGACAGAAGATTCATAAAAATAGAAACAACCTGTTGTTAAAAGATTCAATGACAACCAAAAGTAGGTTTGGACCAAACAACAATGGATGACGGAAAATGTTAGTTTGGGTGTGTCACAGTTATGACCTAAACTGTTCTAATGCGGCAGCAGGCGTATTGTATTATACATCAAATTAAATCTGGTTGCTTTAGAAGTATGAATAGCCTACTCAAGACTGTCGGCTATAACCGAATTTTACGACACCGGACCCTACCAGGCATATATCGATGGCACACTAAAGAAATCTGGCACTGCTTAGTGTGAGGTATTTATTTACATGATATAATAAGTGTTTGATATGACGAGTTGTCTAGGGGCATCCCTAATGGGATGAGTAATCATTCCCAAACAGCCCTCTAGAGGAAACCATACAATATGGCTCATGAACTCCCAACGTGAGGACTTTAGACTTAATGTTTAAGTTTCTACACAGAAATAGAAAAACAAAAGATTCCTCCATAAGGCTTATCGAGATCCTGGCAATTCACCACAGCAACAGGGGAATCTGTTCCCTCCATAATAGACGTTGACTGTGTTTTGTCTGCCAGCCTCATACAGATCTCACATTATATGTATCAACAATGACATATGTAAATTGCACTCAACAATACTTTATCAAAACATACACAATGAAAGATACTCAATAACAGTTGAACAAAACATTCACAATGAACTGTACTCAACAACAGCAGAACAAGAAATTCATAGTGAACTGTACTCAGCTACAGTTGAACAAGACATTCACAATGAAATGTACTCAACAACAGTTGAACCAGACATTCATAATGAAATGTACTTAACAACAGTTGAACAAGACATTCACAGTGAAATGTACTCAACAACCAGATTTAACACCACACTTGTATTGAGCAGACTGGAGGTGGTCTAGTGAAGATCTTGGTTCCATCTAGTGACATCATATACACTTCACACATTGCATAATGCATAGATACCACAATCTTTGAAGAAAATAACCTCATATATTTCACCCCAACCAAACAACAGCCTCCCAACCTATTACACTGATAACTCTCCAATCACCAACAGCATTAACAACATCTCTAAAACTCCTCTTTCAACAATAATTCTAAAATAAACCATGTACTATATCCTTCACCCATACTGAAGAAAGAGTTCTCTTCTTCTGGGCAAAACACCAGTTCGTACACACTGCCCTGCTTCACTATGATCTCATAGCCACAAATAAGCGGTATTAAGTAAGTTTCCAGGTAGCAGCTTTTCTCGTGATACACCCTCATCAAGTTAACTCTCTCCCGTGACACAGTTTTTGAAAGAATAAAACTGTAATAAATCCTTAGCGGCGACGAGACTGCCTGTTGAAGCTGGTGCCTGGGGTCACTCAATAAAGTTGAGCATCCACTCTTCATGATAACAGGAAGGCAAATTCTTGGTGCGTTTTGACAACGACGTCCTGAAGACCAACAAGTAGTTAATTGACTTAGGTCAACCATTCTTAAAGCATTCCACGACGCAAGTTTATCCCAACTAACTTTCAGGTTGGGAATAACTGCTAGCACTCGTTTCAGCTAGTAATCCGAATAAATAAACGAATATCCCAAAATCTTCTTCTTCTAAAATAAACCACAGCTATTAATTAGCTGGGTTAGATAGTTCCTACGAAATGCCGTTAATGCGATTTCTAGGAATAACATGGAAATTTCCATAGATATATAGTTTGTAACCTTCCATGTGCCTGCTGGAGGCAAACTCTCAGTTGCCATTAGCAAAGCTATATGATGTAATGAAGGTTTAGGCTGGTAAATCCAATCTGTAGGTTCTGTAGTAATTACTGGACTCTCCACACATAAGGAATTTAAGATTTGAGACTGGGACTCTTATTTGGTTGTCCCAACTATAAGGCCACTCCACTGATACAAACATGCAAACACCCATTGCTATACATTTGTACTAAAATCAAGTGTCATAATCAAAGTATCAACAAACACCAAAGGAAACTAAAGGAAATGGGGAGGAGAAGGGAGGGTGTTACTCATGCACCAATCCCTTTGTTCTGGTGATGGAGTTTAATCCACTCGGATGGACTGTGGGATGATATCTTCTCACTGCTCACCCCTATTCGTGATTGACACTGAGACTTCCTGCTGAGTTAGGGACATCATACCCAACCAACCATCATGATAATAAACTCGTCCAGATATGTACAAAACCATCATAAGACCCAGACAACATGAGACCTAGGCATCATGAGACAGACATCATGAGACATACATCATCAGACAGACATCATGAGACATACATAATGAGACAGACATCATGAGACAGACATCATGAGGCAGACATCATGAGACACCATCTACAACTGCAATATGCAATATGCAAACATCACTTGACCAATGGCAAATAGCCAATGGCCAGACCAATCACCAATCCCTGCGGGTGGTACTTTGGTATATAGATGTCCTATCCCATCCACACTCATTCGGCAAAACCTGTCCTCCCCTCTCTCAGGCTAGACTCGGTTCACGAGTGCCATCCTTCATCACCATCAAGTCATTTGATCTTCCCCACTGGGCAACATTAGTACGTCTCCCACAGCAGGTAGTACAATATTTAATAAGCAATATTCGAATATGAAAAAGAAAATGAAAACATAGAATTCTCCCGTGAACTATTGCATGAGCCATCAGATATACACATATTAAGTAAACATAGATAACGGTTCGAACGTATATTGTCCTTTCCCCCTGACCATTAGGAACATGGGTTTTGTGAACGCAGTTCGTAAAACCAACCACTGTTGCAAGCTAACAAGTGCACAATCTTTAGAGATAAATGCATTATGGCAGATCTTTAAGAATGCTTTTAGCAATTCTCATGAACATTAAATAGTCACCAGTCATCAAAGCAATTGTGTAATTCTGGCGTGTAATGCACGTCTTGCAAACAAAATAATATTATGATGCGTCTATCTTTCTTCTCATATGAGATGGTAACTCATAAACCCAACATATCATTCACTTAAATATTATGAACATTTTCATGGAAAAGATTGCATGTCAAGTCACACATTCTGATCACAAGAGTTGTAAAACACAAACTCTCAAGAACGTTTATACAGTTTGATTAAGAATGTGCAATGATGTGCGTCCATAGGGAAGTTCTGTAGCACATACAGATTGCAGATATGCACTGAGAGTGAGCTAACATTCACCAAGAATACAGCAGAATTCTCATAGCAGACGAAACGATAGACATGGTACAATATTCAGTGTGCTAGATATGACACTTTGTTAGAAAGCAACATTCAGAGTAACGTCTCAATGATGCTCTGATCTCACACTTTCACATTTTTCATACAAATACACTGATATTCGTCTCTTTCTCATCACTAGGCACGGCCACAACATTTAAAATTATTATATAGTCGTACCTGGGACATAGAGAAAACGAAATTGAGCGATGAATTTCACCACATCTCGAAAGCGACCATCCCAGACGAAATCTACATGGCTAATACTATGCTGTGTTTTTGGCCGGGATGAGATGGAATCTCTCCGCAGGCTTTTCGAATCAGCCAATCAAATGACTGCATGCACCCTTTTCAAACCGTGCTAACCTAGTGCAACTTATTCCAGAATGTTCGTTCTCGAAATAACCCTGATGTCATTCCATCAGTAGGGACAACGTTCTATTTTGTATAGATTTGGCATATCCTCTATTTACTGGAAACTTGCATGGATGACCACGACATATCACACTTAGAATGTCGTAATAGCAGGCGGGTATCACAAAACAGATGACCAAAGAATTTGCCTTATATCTGCCAGTGGGTGGACAAACACAAAACGCAATACAATACAATACAATACAATACAATACAATACAATACATTACAATACAATACAATACAATACAATAAGATGCAGTGTAATACAATATAATACAATACAATACAATCCATAAGCGGGCACTCTCCCGCTGTTTATACTTCACCTCGACACGGCAAGGTACAAGAGGAACATGATGAGATGAGATGAGATGAGATGATGAGACAATACAATCAATACAATACAATACAATACAACACAACACAACACAACACAACACAACACAATACAATACAATACAATACAACTCAAAACAACACAATACAATACAATACAATTCAATACAATACAATACAATACAATACAATACAATTCAATACAATACAATACAACACAACACAATACAATACAACACAACACAATACAATACAATACAATACAACTCAAAACAATACAATACAATACAATACAATACAACACAATACAATACAATACAATACAATACAATTCAATACAATACAATACAACACAACACAATACAATACAACACAACACAATACAATACAATACAATACAACTCAAAACAATACAATACAATACAATACAATACAATACAATTCAATAAAATACAAAATAGCAACACTGTAGCCTACCACGCATGTCGTAAGAGGCGACTAAGGAGGCTTGATGGTTCCGTCGCCCTGCTACTGAGTGAGTGCGTGGCGCGACACTGTGAGCTGTGAATTTCGTGTGAAGTGCTTTTGAATCTGCCCAAGTTTTTATATTTGTAACGTGACTGCATTTTCGGAGCGATGGCAGGTGGCTATGTCCCAGAGTTGACCAGTTTTTGCCTTATGCAGAAATGCGTGGCTGCTGGGTTTCTGGTTGACTGCCACTGCCGTCGGTGATGAACTGTATGTTCGTGGACTGTGTAGGTGAACATCTAGGGAACATCCAGATAGGAAAATGACTGCCGATTCCATCAGAGATGAATTGGGTGTTTCGTGGGGGACTGGTGTGTTGACATTCTGGCGGCGGCATTATGCACATTGTATCTGTGCGGGCTGTTGTTTGTCGAGACTCCTGTCTTTTCCACTTTTCACATTGGACAGTGGGGATCGTTTTGTGTGATATTCACTGGCACAGGAACGGAGCATAATGGGGACGACCCGTTGCTGTGAAGTTGGAACTGCGACTAACTAACTAACTAACAATACAATACAATACAATACAATACAATACAATACTGGCTCTAAACCCCCTGTAGATGGCCAGCCCATGGGTCGTGCCGATGTTATTAATGTCCTCAAAGATATGGCGAGAACAGTGGACTTTGACGTCAGTGATTCCACATCGCTATCCAGGATGAAAGACTTGGGAGTAAGAATCGGCACAGCCAGACACGAGAGGTACATTGGGAAAACAAGGCGCCTCGTCAACCAACACAGAACTGGCACTATTAGCCACCGGACGCTGATGCATATGCTGGGGGGGGGGGGGGAGGATCAGAGCACATATGGACATGTCCGGAGTGCAATGAAGATACCCCAACTGATAACTGAATAACTGAAAAGACAGAGTGAGTTCCCTTGAAGCAAGATGGCGGGACATTTCTTCATCCCGTAAAATGGAACGTGTTTTTTCCGAAATGTTTATGGATTAAGTATGATAACTGAATAACAATACAATACAATACAATACAATACAATACAATACAATACAATACATTACAATAAAATACAATACAATACAATACAAGACAACACAACACAACACAACACAACACAATACAATTCAATACAATACAATACAACTCCGCACAACACAACACAATACACTACAAAACAATGACATACTATACAACACAACACAACACAACATAACACGATACAATACAATACAATACAATACAATACAATACAACACAACACAACACAATACAATACAATACAATACAATACAATACAAATATAATTAAAGCAAGACAAGACAGGGTAAGAAAAAAAACAATACCTGTGGTAATGCTGAGCCCCATAGTTAAACTCATAAATACATTCACAAATAATAATACGTCGTCTTGAAATACACTAGTTCCATCGCACAATGGTTACTGGGATATGACATGGTCGAATCCTGTTTGTCTCATTGCTTTCAGTTTTTCTGTTGTCTAGTATGTCTTACAATTTTGACGTCATGCACTTTATTCTATGAGTATGAAAAATAAACACTTGTCTTCAGAATGATACCAAGCGTCTAAATAAATGTAATATACTCTGGTGGGAGTATTTCTGTCGTGTTTCGTGGAAACTAAAACAAATATAGAAATTCATAAACTATGTTTTCCGTTAGCGAATTCTTCTTCTTCTTCTTCAGCATTCCGAGCCATTGAGGTTCTTTGCTGCAAATACAATCTGTCTCCATTCGTCTCTCTGGTGGACCTTCTCTTGCCAGTCGTTGATTCCAAGTGCTTGTAGGTCTGTATGTATATTATCTCTTCACCGTCTTCTTGGTCTACCTCGGGGTCTACGGTCATTTATTTCCTGAGTGTAAGCGAGTTTTGTTTCCCTATTATCTTCCATTCTTTCTATATGCCCCAGCCATTGTAGTCTATTAGCCTTCATGATACCAGTGATTAGCGGGGACTTAAACAAATCATAAATGTCTTTGTTACTTCTTCTTTTCCACTCTCCACTTTGTGTATCCCTAATGGGTCCAAAGATGCGTCTTAAAATTTTGTTCTCAAAGGTTTGTAACAAGGCTTCGTCTCCTTTCGTTGTACTCCAGGTTTCAGAGCCATACAGCACAACTGGTCTGATCAGTGTTTTGTATATTGTGATTTTGGTGTTACGAGATAGCGCCTTTGATTTTAGTAGATGTTGTAGTGCATAGTATATCTTATTTCCAGAGTTGATTCTAGTTTGTATTTCTTCCCTTATGATGTTGGAGCAGTTGAAGATTGTACCCAGGTATTTGTATGTTTCCGTTCTTTTAATGGTCATATTATCTATTTGTATGTGGCCAGAGTTTTTAGCCATTCCGTCTCTTGAAATTACCATATATTCTGTCTTATCTTGGTTGATAACCAGCCCCATCTGTTGGGCTTTTTCCTTTAAGTGAGTCAATATTTCTAATGTCTTTTGTTCACTTTGCCCTATAATATCTATATCATCTGCATAACCAAGCAGCTTGGATGTTCCTCCAATATCACATTCCTCCTTTACCTTCCTTACAACTTTCTCTAGAGCCAGATTGAAGAGTAGCGGCGATAGTGCATCACCCTGTTTCAAGCCAGATGTTATTTGGAAGGGGTCTGATTTCCTGCCTTTATATGTTACTATATTATAAGTATCTTCCATGCATAGTTTGGTCATGTTAATTAACTTCCTTGGTATTCCAAATTCCTGCATAAAATTCCATAGACTATTCCTATGGACACTATCATAAGCCTTTTTAAAATCCACAAAAATGTTATGGAGATCTCTTTTATATTCCCAATGTTTCTCGGCTATTTGTCGTTAGCGAATTAGAATAATTAAAACAAAAACAATAGGTTGCACAAGTCATTTTTTGGCATATTTCGCTGCATCTCGTTTGGTGCTTATTGCAGAAGTGTGGAAATATGTGTGTTATAAATTTCAGCTTTAAGAATTTACCGTTATGCGGTGTGACTTATGTTGTGTCACACTGAACAAAATAAAAAGAGAGTTGGTGGAAGACATTAAAAAACAGTTAAAGCAAATATTTTGGCTTTATTAAACTACGCAACAATCTAATAGAAAACATACTGGAAGAAACAGCTAAAGGCAAGCAAACAATATGCAGGCTTTCATCCACGAAAATATGACGTCCCAAGATGAGGAAACAGCAGTAGGTTACAGCGTGCAGTCAAATGGAGTCTGACAATATAACATCCCAAGATGAGGAAACAGCAGTATGTTACTGCGTGCAGTCAAAGACAGTCTGACAATATGACATCCCAAGATGAGGAAACAGCAGTAGGTTACAGCGTGCAGTCAAAGACAGTCTGACAATATAACATCCCAAGATGAGGAAACAGCAGTAGATTACAGCGTGCAGTCAAAGACAGTCTGACAATATAACATCCCAAGATGAGGAAACAGCAGTAGATTACAGCGTTTAGTCAAAGGGAGTCTGACAATATAACATCCCAAGATGAGGAAACAGCAGTAGGTTACAGCGTGCAGTCAAAGGGAGTCTGACAATATAACATCCCAAGATGAGGAAACAGCAGTAGGTTACAGCGTGCAGTCAAAGGGAGTCTGACAATATAACATCCCAAGATGAGGAAACAGCAGTAGGTTACAGCGTGCAGTCAAAGACAGTCTGACAATATAACATCGAAGATGAGGAAACAGCAGTAGGTTACAGCGTGCAGTCAAAGAGAGTCTGAACATATTATAGATTCATTACAACCAATTGCTATTGTGGAAACAGCCTTTAATTGATTGATTGATTGATTTATTGATTGATTGATTGATTGACGTCTTTTAAGTCTCGAAGAAGGAAGCCTCTTTGGGTCTGTGATGTGCTACGACCATAAGATATTGTAAGCCTGGGTGCATGGGGGAATAGGTGGCCAGTACTTCCCTCCTGTAGCGAGCAGCGAGCCCAGGAATCGAACCCTTGTCCAACCACGCTCTTGCCATTGTCAGTGTAACGCCCTAACCGTTCACAATGTTTTCCGCTGCCCAAAGTAAAAGCCCACCCAGATTGACAAACGATTAGGAAGAAACTGGGTTAAGACGTGCGTTTCGTTCATTGACCTCTGCTTATTGTTCAGAATGCTTCACCACACGCATGTCTTTCTTCTTGTATATTGATTCTTCACAAACAAACGAACACGCGCAGCTTATATTCGTCTGCACCAATTCGGATTTGCCTTAACTACAGAAATCATTGAGCATTTCAGAAAGTGATTGCTTGTCTAAACAAAGCTAATAAAGTCCTGAAATAGTTCCAGCGTCATTACAGATTGAGGCCCTGTCAGGCAGAAATGAGAGGCTACGGGGTAACAATTAGGGCGCTATTCAGCAGAAGTTGGTCTGTTGGTTCGTTTGGTAGTTTGTCTTTTATTGGCTACAAGTAGCCCCTATGGGTTATGTCTGGTTGGTAGAGATGTTACTCGTTGATACTCCTCGCCAAATATCGTGACTGATTTGACTACTGGTCTTTATTTTCGGATCTCTTGTCCCCATAGTGTTTTCATCCTATGCGCGTCATGTTATGACACATTACTCGGTTTGACGTCGTAAACAGTTTCTGCAATCGTCACCCACAATTCTAAATGTTTTCCTGCTCACAGTCTCATTGTTGTGAAGATATGTGATGGTTTTCCCTTGCTTCCACATGAAGGGTTGTGATCTCTCCATCTGACAACAATGTCGGCCTTTGAGATCACGTTAAGTGTACTACTCTGCTAAGATTCAAGGTTGTTCTTGTGGAGACACGTACATCTGAACTGCGCTTGCAGTGCTACTTTTACTTTGCTCTTTCTCTACCACAAGGAAGTTGGAAGATTCTCTACATCACGCTGAGACCATAATAATATGTTTCAAATTGTTACTCGGATATGCGCTGATTTACAGGCATAGGCAGGATCATGCCAGTTACGACTGAAAGCGCTTGAGATGGCACGATGTCACATATTATGGATCAATTGCTGTGCTCGAAGGAGATTCAAACACATGACCACAGGACCTGCAGACCAACGACCTAGTGTGGCTCGAACATAAATATAAAAAAACACATTAAATCAAGAAATCATGAAGTCATGTGATAAAGCTAAATAGAACTGGCTCGGTGAGCAATGCAAAGAATGATCAGATCACATGTGACGATAATACAGGCCTTGATGCCAACTGGGCATATTGTGCTTGCCCCATACTTTTATAGACCAGTCGGCCAGTGGATTGGTGACGGGGTTAACGTCACGCCGGCCGACAATACTTTTACTTCCAACAGATTTCCGTGTATCCAGTTCAGCTTGCTAGACCTGTGAGCCCAGGTCATTTTGTTTTTAAATCCGCCTCGATGTGAGTTTAAACACGTGACCTCGGAACCAACAGACAAGTGTGCTAGCCACTGCGCTATCGTGGCTCCAGTCTCGCCTATAAGAGACAAGGTGAAATCATTCTAAGTGTGATTCGATGGCCTCGGGTGTTCCCCCTCGGCTGATGTAATTGTTTTTCTCAACAAAACAGCGTCCAATGGAAGCCCACTGGCCAGGCTCCAGATTTACAGCATTCAATTAGGTTGCGGCTTTAACGGACAGATTATTAGGAGAAAACGGATCCGTTGTTTACAGTCCCAAATGGGGATTTCGATTAGCCCACATCGCAACGGTGGGACATAGCGGCTGCCAAAACATGAGACAAGTACAACAGCTCTGGGCATTAACACTGAGTACCGGTTTTTAAACAAAGACTATAAGTAATAATACTTGTACCACTATTTATGCTTCGCCTTGTATGGTGTCCGTCGTGAGATTATGTTGTTGTTGTTGTTATTGCTGTCGTTGTTTTTGTTGTTGTCTTGTACTTATGCCGTTAGGCTTCATGGGGGGAGGGGTTATTGAGGATCAAGTAACATCCATACGGGTTTGCTATACCTGCCGTAGGTTATACATCAACAAATACGATAAGTGCGATTAGTAAGTTTTACTACAAGTGAGAGAAACGTCCGGTCCGCCAAATAATTTGCTCTGGCATTTTTAAGTCAACCGTAGGTGGGACTCGAAATTCAATAAATCTAGGAGCTTTATAAACAATCATCAATAAATCTGGTAGCAACACCATCAATACCAGTTAATATCGTACGCCTCACCAAGGAAACGCAGTTCCAACTCTCAGATTAAGGATGAGTTAATTGAATGATTAACCAAATATAGCAGGCTAGTTTTTTTTGTTTTTTTTAGTTGATATTTTGCATGACCCGTGAATGATGTTATAATTATCCAAATGGTCCTTTGGCAGAAACAAAAAGGTTTCCCCGTCCTTGCTTTACGAGAACACAGTTACACGCGACCGCACGCGCAAAGAAAGGCACGCAACTCTACAGATGACGGACTAATACTAATACCAGCTAAGTTTTGTAAATTGTGTATACATTTGTATCAATGTCTGCTTATTGTTTGTGTGCTGACGGAAGCTTTGGCCGCAACGTCCATTTTGTCACTGGTAATTGTGTTCTAGTAAAACTGACCATTCTATTTCTCGTTTGCGTTGATTTACTCATTAGATTTTTACAGTTTTACTGCAGTTCTACTATTTTTTATTTGTCCTCTTGAGACGGTATAGTTGACTTTAACGGCTGAACCAAGTAGTGCAAAGGTCTGGGTTCACTTATACTTCCAATAAACTAAACCATCTTTACGTTATGGGGATTTAATCCATATTCGTAAACTCGTTAAGTTCGAATCCTTGTCAAGTGGTCGTTACCTAATACAGAAATAAAGAGTTGTTCGGAAATCTTGAAACGTCTCATTGAGTAAAAGCAAGTAGATTAAACACTATAATACTGATTTCATACCTATTTCAGAAAAGATGTCTGTTTCTAAGACACGATTTAGTTAGTCAACTGATAAAGCTATTATTTGAATATTTATGTAACTAAATCTTAACAAACAGATATTATGTATTGTTGTAAATAGTAACACTGAACTGAATATCATTGCAAAGGGTGTCTGCCTTTCATAATTGTTATGGTTTGCTTATTTTGTATACAGAGAGGAAAACAGAAATGTGTCTCTATTAGGATATACAGTCAAACCTCGGCATTCATCGATAATCCGTCCGAAAACAATCGACGAAACCCGAAACCGACGACAACCGAGGTAATTATTTCCTTATGAATCAATGTAAATCCAATTAATTCGTTCACGGCACTCCAAAATACACACCAAAAACACATTTTATAGATGTTTGTATATATAGTGTTCAATACTATTTTTCGACCCCAGACGTGTCCGAACTCGCACCTACGCCATGCCTAGTAACACAATGTATGCCAGTGCGCCCCTTGAATTTTTCAAAGCCATAATCTGTTGGCCTTTAAATCACTAAGTACACTAGCATTCGTCCTAATCATTTTCTTAAAGAGATCGGCATACAACAGACTGACCTTTTCACATATGATTGCCTCCGAAAGAGAATCGTCATCTAACTGTTTCTGATTTATCCAAATTAATAATAACTGATCGACGTCTTCAATTGTTTGCGATCTCTGTTCGTTAGTACATTCTTGTCTTTCGCTACATTAGCCTCTTTTAGTGCTTTCTTTTTCGCAGACAATTGACACTCATCGTGAATGACGACTTCCCGTACATGCGGCCCATTTCAGCAATCGTTATAGTAATGCCGCTCTCGTATTTTATTACCAGCTGAAGGCTGGTAGGGGACTTAATATATTGAGGGCTATGGTAGCAACCGGGGTAGATCAGAGGATGCTGTACAGGCTCTTTCAGCAGTTAATAATTGCTGTCATTGAGCATGGTTTGGGGCTACTGACAGTATCAAAGAGCCAGCTTGAAAGGTTGGAGCGCATACAGAATGCTGCCATGCGGTTATTCCTGGGGTGCACAAAGGACACAACAATTATATGCATGAGGCGTATCCTGGTGCTACCAATAATGACGGATAGGCATAGGGTCCTTCAGGCCAAATGGTACCTGAGCGTTGCCGCATATATGGATCACCCGCTGCATGCAGCAATGGATATGGTCAAGGGTCATAGATTAAGAGGAGGCAGGTCCTGGCTGGCACAGGAAAAACCTTCTATACGCCAGATGTGTGATCTGGAGACAATCAATTGTGAAATAGAGTGGGTTGAAGGTCCGGAAGACATCACGGACTGGCACAATGTAATAATAACACTGGGTCGTGAGTGCAGAGAATGGGCAGTGGGCTGCACTGAGTTTGAAGTGCAACAGCTGATCCAGAGCAACACGCATCATGGTGACATAGTCATCTACACCGATAGGTCAGTGGTGAGAAACAGACGTAGTGGCTGGGGCTTTATTGCAAAGGCTAATGGACGAGTCTTGAAAAAGGAGAGTCTGGCATAGGAGACTACGACCTCCAGCATGAGAATGGAGGTGGAGGCAGTAACAGCGGCATTCCGGTGGCTAGAGGAGACCACTGCAACACACGTTGTATTCATTACGGATTCAAAGAGTATGCTTAGTAAGGTGGGGAAAGGAATGTTTCGTGTGGAACGGCTCTCGTCGCTTCAGTGCTCACAGATTGTGAGAATTGTATGGATATTTTGCGCTGGCCATGCGGGGGTACTGGGGGAATGAACAGGCTGATAGGCTAGCAGGGAATGCACCTCTTGGTGGTAGTTTGCCTATGGACAAGGGGGAGGTGGTCGTGCGCTTGTGGGACCAGGTGGAGAAGGCGGAGGAACAGATTGAGAACCCATATGTGGAAAGAATGAGATTGCGGGGGATCGGCAGGGGTTCTGGAAGAATCTCAAAACTGAGAGGGAAGACCAGGAGAACTTTTAATCAGATAGCGGTAGGAACGATTAGTAGTATGACTCTTCGCTGGCTGTTGAACGAGGGGACGGAACACGTATGGGAATGTCCTGAGTGCAGTGATGTCAGTTCTTAACTCAACTCAACTCAACTATTATTAGCAAGTGATGCTTACACATCGAAAAACAACACCAAACTGAGCAGAAGAACGCGTGGGTCCCTTTGTTTTCGCAAAATTAGCAGCGAAGCCATGCAACTCATCGCCAAAAACCGATACACAATTTTCGCGGGAAAAAAAAAATCGACGAAAACCGAAATCGACGAAAAGTGAAGGCAACGAAAACCGAGGTTTGACTGTAAATGCATACATGTACTAGCACTAAAAACTCACTCCTAAAGCTTGCCGGTTTGTTAAGTCTGTTCCTTCTTCTTTCGCCATTTATCCACAATTAGTACACAGGCCCTCAACAGACTCACTCCAAGCCGCTAACGTCCACCTAATATTATACAGTTATGTCTCGAATCCGCGTCTTCATGTGTTGTTGGGTCTTTAGTGGAGTTAGTTAAGTTACTCACCATTGTTCCTTGTCGATAATTGTCTTTCCTGAACAGGTTGTAGCAATCATCACGGTTCTCATAAGTTTTATGCTGTTCTTGTCATGAAATGTTTAAGTGTCAAGTGGATTTCTGTTAAAGGTGTGAGCATATTCATTCCTTAACCGCTTCATATTTGGTAGAATAAAGTAGTTTTTTAAAAAGACCAACAATAACAAGAAAAAAAAAAAGAAGACAAATGCGAGAATGAAAAGAATATATATCCCGGATTTACCTCACTGAAGGATAGGATATACAGACCTCGTTATTGCTTCACGTATATCAAAGGCACTTCTGAAGATAGGAACTTTGGAAGGTTCTGAATATTAACACTAACGATATCATACCTACAACACGTTAGTGCGCTTGCATGCTAAGACAGTGGCTCCTTCTCAATCCCCAGCAAGATTTTCCCCCCGACCAGTTGGGCATAGTCTGCGTGGCAAAGGTGTTTTGGACGCGGTTCGTAATTCCGCTTACCTGCGTTCGAAACACGGATGTTACCGATTTGTCAGCAGACCTTGTTGTGATGGGTTTTAACGCCCTTGTATGGGAGCCGGTCGACCAGAAAGCAATGTCAAACTACTGAACGTAAAATTGCCAAGAGATCAACAATAGCTGTGTTGGTGTTGGCAGCGATGTCCTGTAAATAGGATATGCAAAAAAAAAAAAAAAAAAGAAATGTTGAGCATTGGGAGTGAACCAAACTTATGAAATGAGCGAGAGATATTTTCAGAAAGTTCTTGGAATTGTCTGGGAAAGAACAACAATGAGGAATGGAACTGTTCCCATCACCTCAGTAAGCCTTGGTCTAGAATATGTGAAGGACTTCATACTTGAACATTATTTGTTATGTTTTACCTTGACTGGTCTCTAATGATTGTTTTTATACCCCATAGATTGGTTAATGAGATACCGGAAGAAGCTTTTACGCTTCACGAGAATGAGGTTAGATACAAGGCAAAGAGAAATGATTAGCTTTAACCTGTGCAGTGTAATCAGACTAGCACATTAAAACGTCATTCGGCTGAGTGCTATTGTGGAGTTGGTGGCCATAAAAGTCCAGCTTATAAGAGATTACAGTAGTGTGTGTATGAAACGCGTCAACAAAAGCATATTGTTAGTTAACAGTTTTAATGGGTTTGTTGGTCGTGAATCCGCTGTAACACTGAAATTAACTCTTTATCGAGTGAATTGACTTTCAGGTCATCTAACCTTTCAAAAAGGCTTGCATTTATCAGTGTGAGCTTAATATAGGGTGTTTTCTTCCGCAATTACCATATCGGTAAGGTGTTGCTGAGTTCTACATTCCCTCTCCAAGCTCAGAAATCTGAGGTGTGCAAGACTGGAACAGCAACTTCACAACTTCGGATAGGTATGTTAGAATATAATAATCAGATATAGAACTGGCTGATATTAGGCCTATATAAGTTATGTTGCCTAAACGGGTTTTGGGTATTTCATTGCCAGCATATATATACAGATTGAGAAAATTAAATGGGGAGGAGTTAAAAGTGAAATTATCGACTTCATTGCATCTGGTTTTATCCCATATGATTCTGTCTCTTTCCGCAGAGCGGCCTGAGGAAAGCATCACTCATAGCTGGCTCTCCATAGCTCCATGGACAACACCCATGAGTCTATGAGAAAATTGCACACATGAACTGAATAAGGCGTAAAGAAAAGATTTCCAGGCCTTTGGAACTCGAGGCAGGCAGCTTAATCACTTCGCCACATAAACCCCATAATATAAATGATAAGAGAAAACCTGCAGTACACCTTACCATGTCCGTACTTATCTATTTATCTACCTACATACCTACCTGCATGTCTTTCTACATATGAATATGTATATTGATCTATTCATCGATACTTCAGTCTAACAATTAATAGGCACTGTCTTTTAACCGGCGCTGTGGAGAAGGGGTGACGACCGTAATGTGTAATTCCTCATACTGCGTTCGAAACACAGCTGCGGGCGAATCGGAAGTAGACCTTTTTGCTTTGGTTTCCATGCAGTGGTATGAGTGCCGATCATTCAGAAGACAAGAAAAAGAAACTACTGAACATAATCTTGCTAAGCAATCACAAACAGCCAAAAAATGATGTACAGGATACGAAACTAATTTTTTATCTGTATAATTTACACTGTAAATGATCTTTCCAGTGCATTTGCATACATTAAATCTGCTGTCAGTAATTCGCTCCTCAAATGCGTTCTTTCCTCTTGGTATCGTATTCGCAAGCATAATCGAACCTAACACGTCTCTTGTCGTTACCAAGGGCCAAATCAATTTTACAAGACGCGCTCAGAAATTCAGACTATGCAAATGAGCCCATGACATGCCAGCAGGCACATTCAGAAATGTAAGGATAAATCAACAAGAGTTAAGGCGAAAATCTCACCTTCTCTTTATCAAGAGAAAACTGACTATTTCAAATATTACACAATTTAACTATTTATAAATCATCATCATCAAGTGCCCTGCCCGCTGACGTAGGCGTTCATGGCTCTCCACAGATCTCGGTCTTTGGTGTTCTGGATCAACTCTGCTGATAATATTCCTCCATGCCGCCGTCTCAATCCATCCAGCATAAATTATCTTGGTCTGCCTCTGCCTCTCTTCCCTCGATCTTTCCAGTTGTCACGATGTTCTCCAATGCCTCGCTTCTCATCACATGTCCAAAGAAAGCTGTGTTTCTCTTTCTTATTGTTGTATATGGTGTTCTAGCTTCATTAACCTGTTTCATACAATCGTTGTTAGTTACTCTGGCAGTCCAAGGAATCCACAACATTCGTCTCAGAAAGCACATCTCTGTTGCTTCTAAGTTCTTCCTAATTCGTTCATTTACATTCCAAGATTCGCTGCCATACAGCAAAACTGGTTCTGTATAACATTTCAGCATTCTCTTTCTTACATTCATTGATAGTGACTTACTGCATAAGATACTTTTCATTTTCTGAAATGCGCCTTTTCTCTTCCCTATTCTGCTCTTAATCTCTGTTGTACATCTTCCATCTGATGTTATAAGTGCCCCCCAGGCATTTAAAATTATCCACTTGGTTAAGAATGTCCCCTTCTATTTTTATGTCACATTTTCGTGTCACCATTTTCTTTGATATCACCATTGTTAATGTATTCTTGATATTTAAGGAGATAATTTCTCTGCACTCTCTGTTACCTCAATGTCCAACAATTGTTGTAGGTCTGTTGCATTATCCGCCACCAATGACTGTGTCATCTGCATAGCGTATAATGTTTATATTATAACCTCCGATTAGGATTCCTGGCTTTTCTTTGATCTCTCTCATTATTACTTCACTGTAGAAAAAACTGGCGACAAGACACACCCCTGTCGTACTCCTAGCTTATCCTTAGAAATGTAATCTGAAAATATTAAAATTATGGTAAATATTAGACGTAAACCAAATATAGAAAATAAATGTACTGTTATTTTGAAAAACTGCATGTCCTTGTTACAGGACTTTGCAATCAAGCATGGCCTTTATTGGTTGTTCGTGACTTACTAAGCAATAATTTGCCATTGCTTTCTGAACAAAAAGTGAACATTTCAGTCTGAATAGCCCATGTGTGAAATGAATCTACTAATCCGCCGTCATCATAGAAAGTTAAGGCCGACCTCGTTAGACGTTCTGGCCAATCTAACCACGTTACATATATATATACTAGCTGACCCTGCCCGGCTTCGCCCAGACCCTGGTGGGGAGCATCTCATTTAATTCATATAAGTAGTCATATAAGTTCTCGTTCCCGTTACCGACTATCTGTATGTCTGTCTGTCTGTCTATCTGTCTGTCTGTCTGTCTGTCTGACCCGGCCCGTCTTCGCCCAGACCCTGATGGGGAGCATCTCATTTAATTTATATAAGTAGTCATATAAGTTCCCGTTCCCGACTATCTATCTGTCTGTCTGTCTGACCCGGCCCGGCATCGCCCAACTCCTGGTGGGGAGCATCTCATTTAATTCATATAAGTAGTCATATAAGTTCCCGTTCCCGACTGTCTGTCTGTCTGTCTGTCTGTCTATCTATCTGTCTGTCTGTCTGACCCGGCCCAGCCCATGGTGGAGAGCATCTCATTTAAATCATATAAGTAGTCATATAAGATCCCGTTCCCGACTATCTGTCTGACTGTCTGTCTGTCTTGGGTAAATGGAGGAGGGAGGAGGAAGAGGGAGGTGGAGGAGGGAAGAGGAGGGAGGAGGAGGGAGGAGACAGGAGGAGTAGGGAGGAATAGGAGGGAGGAGGAGGGATTAGGAGGAGGAGGGAGGAGTAGGGTGGAGGAGGAGGGGGAGGAGGAGGGAGGAGGAAGAGGGAGGAGGAGGGAGAAGGAGGGAGGAGGAGAACGCAGGAGGAGAAGGGAGCAGGAGGAGGAGAGGGAGGAGGAGGGAGAGGGAGGAGGAGGGAGGAGGAGGAGAGAGTAGGAGGAGGGAGGAGGAAGAGGGAGGAAGAGGGAGGAGGAAGAGGGAGAAGGAGGAGGGAGAAGGAGGAGAAGGAGGGGGAGGAGGAGGGAAGAGGAGGAGGGGGAGGAGGAGGAGGGAGGAGGATGAATGTGGAGGAGGAGGAGTGAGGAGGGAGGAGGTAGAGGGAGGAGGAGGAGGAGGAGGAGAGAGGAGGAGGAGGGAGGAGGAGGGAGGAGGAGGGAGGAGGAGGAAGAGGAGGAGGAGGAGGAGGAATATGAGGGAGGAGGGAGGAGAGGAGGAGGGAGGAGGAGGAGGAGGAGGAGGGAAGGAGGAGGGGAGGAGGGAGGAAGAAGGAGGAGGAGGGAGGAGGATGAGGAGGGAGGAGGAGAGAGGAGGAGGAGGGAGGAGGAGGATGGATGACGAAGAGGGAAGAGGAGGAATGTGAAGGGAGGAGGAGGGAGGAGGTAGAGGGAGGAGGAGGAGGGAGGAGGAGGAGTGAGGAGGAGGAGAGGGAGGAGGAGGAGGAGGAGTGAGGAGGAGGAGGGAGGAAGAAGAGGAGGAGGGAGAAGGAGGGATGAGGAGGAGGAGGGAGGAGGAGGAAGAGGGAGGAGGAGGAATGTGAAGGGAGGAGGAGGTAGAGGGAGGAGGAGGAGAAGGGAGGAGGAGGAGAGGGAGGAGGAGAGGGAGGAGGAGGAAGGAGGAGGGGGAGGAGGGAGGAGGAGGGAGGAAGAAGGAGGAGGAGGGATAATGGGGAGGAGGGAGGGGGAGGAGGGGAGAAGGGAGGAAGGAGGAGAAGGAGAGGAGAGAGGAGGGCGAGGAGGTAGGAGGAGGGAGGAGGAGGAAGAGGGAGGAGGGAGGAGGAAGAGAGTGGAGGAGAGAGGAGGAGGGAGGAAGAGATAGGCGGAGAGAGGAGGAGGAGGAGGGAGGAGGAGGAGTAGGGAGGAATAGGAGGGAGGAGGAGGGAATAAGAGGAGGAGGGGGGAAAGAGGATAAGGAGGAGAAGGGAGGAGGAGGAGGAAGAGGGATGAGGAGGGAGGATGAGGAGGAGGAGGAGGAGGAGGAGGAGAGGAGGAGGATGGTGGAGGAGGAAGGAGGAAGAAGAGGAAGGAGGGGAGGAGGAGGGAGAGGGAGGAGGGGGAGGAGGAGGGAGAAGGAAGAGGGAGGAGGAGGGAGAAGGAGGAGGAGGGAGGAGGAGAACGCAGGAGGAGGGGGAGGAGGAGGGAGAGGAAGGAGGAGGGAGGAGGAGGAGGGAGGAGGTGGAGGGAGAAGGAGGAGGGAGGAGGAGGGAGGAGGAGGAGAGGAATGATGAGGAGGGAGGAGGAAGAGGATGTGGAGGAGGAGGAGGAGGAGGGAGGAGGTAGAGGGAGGAAAAGGGAGGAGGGAGGAGGAGAGAGGAGGAGGAGGGAGGAGGAGAAATGAGTAGAAGGGAGGAGGAGAGGGAGGAGGAGGGAGAAGGGAGGGGGAGGAGGGAGGAGGAGTGAGAAGGAGGAGGAGGAAGAGGAAGAGGGAGGAGGAAGAGGGAGGAAGGAAGAGGAGGGATTAGGAGGAGGATGGAGGTAGGAGGAGGAGGGAGAGGGAGGAGGGGGAGGGGAAGATGAAGAGGGTAGGAAGAAGAGTGGAGAGGAGGAGGGAGGAGGTAGAGGGAGGAGGAGGAGGGAGGAAAGGAGGAGGGAGGAGGAGAGAGGAGGAGGAGGGAGGAGGTAGGAGGAGGAAGAGGGAGGAGGAGGGAGGAGAAGGAAGGAGGAGGAAGAAGGAGGAGGAAGAGGGAGGAGGATGGAGGAGGAAGAGGAGGGAGAGGGAGGAAGAGGGAGGAGGAGGAAGGAGGAGGAAGAGGGAGGAGGAGGAAGAGGGAGGAGGAGGATGGAGGAGGGAGAGGGAGGAGGGGGAGGGGAAGAGGAAGAGGGTAGGAGGAGGAGGAGGGGAGAGGAGGAGAAGAAGGGAGAAGGAGGGAGGAGGAGAAGGAGGAGGGAGGAGGAGGGGAGAGGAGGAGGGAGGAGGGAGAATGAGGAGGGGAGGAAGGAAAGGGAGGTGGAAGAGGAGGAGGAGGGAGGAGGAAAGAGGTAGGGGGAGGAGGAGGTAGAGGGAGGAGGAGGAGGAAGGAAAGGGAGGAGGAAGAGGAGGAGAAGGGAGGAGGAGGGAGGAGGAGGAGGTAGAGGGAGGAGGAGGGAGGAGGTAGGAGGAGGAGGAAGAGGGAAGAGGGAGAAGAAGGGAGAAGGAGGAGGGAGGATGATGAGGGAGAAGGAGGCAGGAGGAGGAGGAGGGAGGCAGGAGGAGGAGGAGGGATGAGGAGGGAGAGGGAGGAGGAGGGAAGATGAGGGAGGAGGTGGAGGGAGTAGGAGGGAGGAGGATGGAGGAGGAGGGGAGAGGAAGAGGGAGAAGGAAGAGGGAGAAGGAGGAGGGAGAGGGAGTAGGAAGAGGAGGAGGGTGGAGGGAGGAGGTAGAGGGAGGAGGAGGGAGGAGGTAGAGGGAGGAGGAGAAGAGAGGAGGAGAGAGTTCGCCATTCCGAATTCATACTCGTCTAGTTCTTCCCTTTTACACGACTGTAGATAACTTCCTTACACATAAAAAGATGAATTGTTATTGATATTGCCGTGGCATGGAGGAATATCAGCAGCAGAGTTGATCCAGAAAACCAAAGACTGAGATCTACGGAGAGCCTACTGAACGCCTACGCCAGCCGACACGGCACTTGATGATGATGATGATTGCCGTGTGACGATTCTGTGTAGTCACGTCATTTTCTTCCCTTTCCCTAGCGTTTTGGTTCGGGGATTCTTTCATCATCATCATCATATATTTACGTACGTATTTTGGGAGGGGGAGGAGGGAGGAGGAGGAAGAAGAAAAAAAATACGACAGTTGGCAACGCTGGAATGAAAGGAAGGCGTGTAGAAAATTTCATCTCAATCGGATGGGCCGTTCGCGAGCGCATAAAGGACATACATACATACATACAGACAGACGGAGATCGCCTTTTATATATAAGATATATATATATATATATATATATATATATATATATATATATATATATATATATATATATATATGTGTGTGTGTATGTGTGTGTTTGTGTGTGTGTGTGTTTGTGTGTGTGTGGGGGGATGGGGGGGGGGTTAGTGTGTGTAACAATAAAACCACCACCCCACCTAGTAGCTCGCAGAAGATTAAGAGGGGAGGGGGGGGGGCTCTTATCAGATCCGCTGCAGAGTAGTATTAGCGTCCATGTCGCTCAATGAATATCGTTCCCTACACTAAATAAATTCCTTCGCTGACATTCAACCATTTCATCATCTAAGACCATGAAGCGTAATTTCCCCTGGTCTATCATGCCTGTGTGTCGCCGACATATTAAGTGGTTACGATGCTATTCTTTCTCATGATATGATATAGAACACTGTCTCTTTTGTAAAGTCGAGTAAAATGGCAAGTCAAATGGTTTGGCCATGTAACTAGGTTACCAACTAACAGTATACCACATCAAGCAATGATGTAAAGACCAAATGGAATCAGAAGAAGAGGCCGACCACGTAAACGATGGACCGAGAGAATAGCCGAGTCCATGGGAATCTCGATACACGAAGCCCAGAAACGGGCACACTCCCGCTGTTTATACTTCCCCTTGACACAGCAAGGTACAAGAGGAACAAGATGAGATGATGAGATGAGTAAAACGTTCTGCCTTTTCCAGGCAGTGGTTGTTAGTTACCCTAGCCAGCCACTTTGGTAACTTTTTCTGAATTGCTTTTTTATTATATAACCTGCATAGTTGGATACCTCTTGAAAAGCCAAATCCAACGGTACCTTATTAAAGTCTTTAGGTCAATTATAAGCCGAGATATTAATCTGTGTGTGTCAGTTTATCATTTGATATACACAAATAGAGAATACAATTTTGACCCTTTCACAAAGCGTGACCTACCTACACACACATACAACTGTTTGTTACACTGATGCCAAGGAAAATTACCACTGCCGCTGTCTAACTCAAGGACAGATAACTACTGCCAGTATGTATATATACACACTCACACACAGATATATACACTCCACACTGTACTGTAATGACGTCAGACCGCACGTGCAGTATCGTGCGCGGCCTTGTCAGTGAGGGGCCTCCAGCGTAGATGCATTTTGACAACAGAAGTCCCTTGGAAAGTTGCAAAATTATCAATGAACTTGTCCTTGTGATGAAAAATTACACATAAATACAATAATGGATGTTGAATGTACACTTGCTTTCATTATCACGTTAATCGCTCTGAATACTCCATAACAATATCAAATGATCATAGCTGGAACGTGACAAGGAAAACTGCTATCTGCCGCAATTGAAATATTACATTACAGCATGCTATCTTCATAATTTCAGTGTGAGGTTGACTGCCAACTTAAAAGGTCGAAAATAACAAAATACATGTAAAAATTTATGCTAAATGTAATAATACAGTAGTATAATAATGTAATACGTCTTATAAGACGGCATTTACGGGTTTACATACCACTTAGAATATTCAGCCTGGTTCTCCTGTATAACACGGTTTCCCGATTAGCCAGAAATACAGAACGCAAAACGGGGTGGAAAAAACTATATCAAGTAATTGGTATCTGTTTTAACTCGATCTTAAAATTTAAAAAATAACTGCCAAAAAAAACTGTCATTTACTGCCAACATAGTACCTTGCGGTGTATGGCCTCAGGGTCTTTGAGCCTGAGGAATTAAGGCCGCCTGCCTAGTGTATTCGCCGCGAAATATGAAGATTAGAATTTTCTTTTTGCCCTCGACAGAAAATAATCCCACACCTCACCGAGGGATCTAATCCGGGTCTCCCGAATGAGAGTCCGGCGTGCTAGCCACTCGGCCATTCGCGATTCGTAATCCCGTATTCCCGGGTTCGAATCACGGCGGTGCTGGGTTTTTTGTTTTTTTTCGAAAAAGGTATAGGTGCCGGTCGTTCAGAAAGCAAAGGCAATCTACTGAACGCAAAACTTGCCCAGGAATCACGAGATCGTAAAATAATCGTGGAATTTAAAATCATGAGTACGCTTACTGCCCCCTTATCGGAGACACAAAAATAAATAACCGAACGTAACCGCAAGAAATATTCCGGTAAATTTCGGCAAACCTTAACTGTAGTTCCTAACCCTAGGTAGCCAAGGTATTCGCATCATTGGCCCCAAGATCCATAACTACGCTGTCTCCGAGACTTGTCTAACGTGTTGGTTCACATTGCAATATTCACTGCCATGCAGCGAGGCAGGTTCGATAAACATGTAAGTACAGTCAAACCTCGGTTTTCGTCGATAATCCGCCCGAAAACAATCGGCGAAATCCGAAATCGATTAAAAACGAGGCAATTATTTCAATGAATCAATGTAAATCCAATTAATTCGTTCTAGCCACTTCAAAATACATACCAAAATCACATTTTATAAAGAATAAATATAAAGTTTAATACTATCTTTTGGCCCCAG
Organism: Cepaea nemoralis; assembly: GCA_014155875.1. Taxonomy (NCBI): domain Eukaryota; kingdom Metazoa; phylum Mollusca; class Gastropoda; order Stylommatophora; family Helicidae; genus Cepaea; species Cepaea nemoralis. The sequence continues at coordinate 5,667 of JACEFZ010011052.1, read as the reverse complement.
ACTTGTCGGAACTTGCACCTTCGCCGTGCCTAGTAACACTCTGTCTGCCAGTGCGCCTGTTGAATTTTTTAAATCATCCACTTGTTTTTGTTGCGTATCCCTTACGGGACGTTGCAGTCAACACCAGCATTTTCAGCTGCTGTTGATGTACTAGGCAAGTGTTACGTTCAGTAGTTTGCCATTGCTTTCTGAACGACCGGCCCCTATACCTTTTTCGAAAAAACCAGCACCGCCGTGTTTCGGACCCGGGTATACGGGCTTACAAACCGCGTTCGCAAGCCCTTAGCCACAGAGACCGGTAACCATCCACTGCTTGCCTTAAAATTACTAAGTATACTAGCACTCATCCCAGGCATTTTCTTAATGAGATTGACATGCAACAGTCTGACTTTTTCAAATAGAACCGAAACAGAATCACCATCTAACTGTTTTTGATTATCCACATTAATAACTATTCGACATCTTCAACTGTTTACGATCTCTGTTTCGTTAGTACATCCACGCCTTTCGCTACATAGACCTCCTTTATTGCTTTCTTTTTTCGCTATTCACTTATCGTCGATTATGAATTCTCGTACATGGGGCCGATTTCAGCAATCTTAATGCCGCTCTCGTATTTTATTATTAGTAAGTGGTGCTCACACAACGAAAAAGAAAGCCAAACTCAGCAGAAGATCGCGTTGGTCTCTTTGTTTTCGCAAAATTAACAGCGTAGTTACGTGGGCATATCGACGAAATCCGAGTCAGCCAACGAAAACTGTAACAATTTTTTGCGGAAAAAAAAATCGACGAATACCAAAGGCAACGAAAACCGATTGTTGACTCTACTCTCTTTCCGGCATCCAATGACAGTGATGTGTTACATAAGATACTTTTCATATCCTCAATTTCAGCTTTAGCTCGGCCAATTCTGATTTTAATCACTGCTACGCATGTTCTATTTTGTTGTTGTTGTTATGACTCCCCACAAATATTTAAACGTGCTGACTTTGTTAAACATTTCTTTTATTATATTAAAATGTGGTGGTATCTTTTCAACTGATATTACCTTTGATTCTGTTTTCTTGATATTCAAACAAAATTCATTTTTCTGTGCTCTCTGTTACTAAACTATCCAACAGATATTGTAGACATCATGCGTTTTCAGCTACCAATACTGTGTCATCTGCACTTCTGTACAATAATACCCCGAGCTGGTATTTATTATCTATCTTGAACTCTCTCATTAATACGTCACTGTTGTGAGAAAAGAGATCCGGTAGAAAAACGCATTCTTGTTTCTTGACTTACTCCATGCTTTCCTTGTTCATATGCCCACTTTAGCTTGTATTTGAATTTTTGCTACTTGTTTGTTTCTATAAATGTTCTGTATTATTCTAAAATGATTCAAAACAATTTTAACATACTCCAACATTTTGTTGATTTCGTCATGTTTTTATTTTCATTTTAAAATATGTTCTTCTTCTTTCGTTCGCTTGAAATATGTCTATAACTGCAATATTGTCTCTTGTATGAATTTAACTGTCTTTTTTAGTTCACTCAGGGGTCCATAGAGTTTATCTTCACTGTCGTCTATCTAGGCCAGAAGGTTTGCCTAGACATGTTGTAATTTGGGCAGTCTTGGAGTGTGTGCTCTGCTGTCTGCGACGCCAATTCACATGTGTACATGGCTGATTCACCAATCTCGAATTGTATATACAAGTGGTTGCGTAATCTATTGTATTCTGTTCTGAGGCGCAAAATAATGACTTGTTCTGGTCTGTCCTTAACGTGGTAGTCATCTTGAGCAGGTTTTGGGAGATTTCTGACTGATTTGATCATTCTTTTCTTTTGGTGGTATGTAACGGGCACATCAGGCTGTTCTTCTTCTGCTCCTTCCTTAGCCAATCGATCAGCTTTGTCGTTTTCCGGGTACTCCACAGTGGGATGGTATCCACTGTATGCTGACTGCTAAGTTCACAAAGTAGTGTCCTTAGTACTGGCAATTTCCCAGACAGGGGCGCCTCGAGTACTGATTTTGCATCTGTCAGCAGCACCACAGGTTATGTACCATGGCTGGTATTTAGTATTTTTTCTGGCGCTATCTTGATTGCCTCAATTTCAGCATCATAGTTATGGCAGTACTTTCCTGTTGGTACTCTGGCCGTGTCCATAGTATTATTTGGGTATTATATGTACACTCCCGCTCCTCAGTTTCAAACAACATTTTGTGCTGCCCCATCTGTGGAGATTCGGATCCAGAGGTACTGTGGGCATTCTTCATCAAGGAAGTTGAGAGTGGCTGTTCTGCGCTGTACACTGTTCTGTTCTTCCTAGTCAAATATTTCTCTCACTTTTATCTGGATTTGTAATGATAGTCTATGCTCACCATGGCGTTGGCTCTGGAATAGTTTTCAGGGTGATACCAACTGTCGGCAGATCAGTGGTTTCTCTGCAGAGTCGTTTGGCCTGGTGGATAAAACTGCTTCTTTTCAACCGCCCCATAGCTAAGTTTTCAAATCGGTTATTCATAGGGTGGCCTGGCAAGATGAGGAACTTTTCTGCTTGTTTTAGCGTTTTCGTATCTCTGCGCTCTCTCAGTGAGAGTGTCCTCCCCAACTTCTCCATCTCCACTATAGGGGTTGATCTGATCCCTTCTGTGGTGACTCTAAGCTCTTGATTTTGCACCTTGTCCAGCTCTTATAGTGTGGTTTTTTGATGCTGAACACCATGCAGTTGATCCGCATTCCAGGTGTGGTCGTATGCTCTGTTGATAAATTTTACTAAGTATTTTCCCACTGTATCCCCATGTGGTTCCACTTAGTTTTCTCAGGATGGCTATTTTCCTTCTGGCTTTTGCTACTGCTTTGTTGATGTGCTTTCTCCATGTCAGCCTGTCATCAACTTTTACTCTAAGGTATGTTGATTTTTTATCTTCTCTTAGTGGTATTCCATTTATCTGGATGATCTCTGCCTTTTGATTTGTAGAAAGTTTAAATCGAGTGGTGCTGCACTTGTCAGTGTTTATGCTGACACACCATCTATTTGCCCATGCAACAAATGTATCTACAGCTCTGTGTAGTGATCTGGTGGCCACTGATGAATGTTCATTTGTGCTCCATAGAACCAGGTCATCGGCGTACATTGTCGCTTTAATTCCATGCAGTAGATTGGCAACAAGATCATTGATGAAGATTAGAAACAGTGTGAGGGACAAGACTCTGCCCTGGGGAACACCGTGACGCAGTAGTATTTTCTTGCTCTTGAGTCCGTATATCTGTACTCGGGCTCTTCTGTTGTGCAAGTGAAATATGTCTTTGTATAATATCTGAAGCACACATATAGGTCTTTCTTTCTTAGCTGATCTCTTGTTTTAGTGTCCAGAATGTGTAAATAACATTGCAATAATGCTTCCTTTCCCTTCTTTAAATGCAGACTTCCCTTTTTCAATTTAATTTACATTTTTCATGTTCATTTCAATATAATTCGAGTACGAGTTTTGTGACATGTTTTAAAATGTGTGTGTGTGGGGGTGGGGGTCGGGTGGGTGGATGTGTGTGTGTTTGTGGCATATGTTGTTAGACCCATATTTGTGTAGACCAATCGGCAATCGGTGGGTGATGTGGGCAGAATCACACGGTCTATTTTTACGTTACAAACATTGTCTGGCACCATTTGGGTCAATTTTAAAACCCTCCCCTATTTGGATTTGAACCCATGATTACCGGGCGAATAGGTGAACGTCTAGCCACTTCGCTGCCGTGGCTAGCAATTTTCTAGTAGCTGACAAAATCAATCAAAGCAATATACACAATTATAATTACAAACCCACGCAACTTAGACAAAGGTACTCGTATTACTTGTCCACCCATAATTCAGGTCACAACATCACCTTGTAAGCCCCTTCATTGTGGAACAGAGCCTTCAAATTGTCAGTCACCTGTTAGTTACATCCAGAAACTCGTGGTGACTTTTCAAAGGATGAATGGTCAGCAGGATCTGTATCTTGCCGGGAAACAAAACTGTAATCCAGGTATACAGTGTCTGTAAGTCAGTGTTTTAATCATTAGACTTTCATAGCTCTATTGTAAGCAACTGGCCATGTAATGTGTAATGTGTGTGTGGGGGATGCGTGGTCTCGAGGTATGGTGTCCGCCTCGAGTACTGGAGGTCCCGGGTTCAAGCCCCGGTGATGCCGGGATTTTTTCTCGTGGGCTTCTAGTAATAAATTTCCCCTGGTCTCTGGGTAGTGAGATCAGACGCCCGTGTGTATTGTTGCGCACGTAAAAAATCCCTTGGCAGTTGGAAATCGAAAAAAGAGTAGCCTAACGGCGCTGCCCGGGCAAAATTTCGAGTTAAAAATCTACCCAAAGTATTTCAGGATCCTCGCCGATGCTACGGAGTTCGTGCACTGAGCTGAGTTTCTCCAGACTCAGGTTTGAGTTAGGAGGAGAACGGAGCACTTATGGGTTGCACCCGTGTGCCGTGATGTTGATCATTCAACTAAACTAAACTAAACTAAACTAGTGTGTGTGTGCTTGATGTTAATTTTAACTCTTTCTGTCACAAGGAGCTGTGATGTTGCTTTAAAGTATACTATCTTCTTTTTTTTTTAAACACTCAATTTTAATAACTCGCAAACTTTACTAAGCACTTCTAAGCTCATACAAAAATAATGTCGTTGGACTTCTTTCCGGTTGTTACCAGCAGCAACAGCAACCCAAAAATATCAAAACTTCTAATAACTTTCACGCAGTCCTAGTAGCCATCATACATGACCAGGTAAGGACTAAACTATGTTAAACTTTCTTCCGATCTGTTAGCACTCCCATGATGCGACCTAGGCCATCGACGGCAGATGTCTTTTGATGCCAGGTTAGAAGAATGGCACTGCTGTTTTCGGACGGTGTTTCGAAGCCCCTATAGATGTACTTCTTTAGCGTATCCACGTTGCAGTTTGTCCATAAATTTCACACACTAGTCAATGTCCCTTTTGAAGGATGTCAGAACGCTTTAACAACCAGGTTGTTTGGAACAAACTGGAGAATTATGTAATACATGCAGCAATGCTTCCTGGTATTTATCTCTTTGCAGTAGATTATTGACTTCATTTTCATTTGGGCCTTCTTCTACCACATCAATGATGTCATCTTCATATCTGTCTTCATCATACTGGTCTACGTCGACCTTTCGGAATTTACTTGATACTGTATATTTAGCAATGAAATACCGTAGTACCCAATTGTTTCAGTCTAATGAATCCCTTGATAAGTCTAGACTCAAGCCGACAACAGAAATCACCCTGTTTTCCACCCACCCTGGAAATCATATTACTACAAGGAGGAATTGATATATTTCCACTATAGATATCAATTGTTAAGCACTAATTGCAATTAAGTGAATTCATGCAATAAACTGAAGAACACAAAATAGCTAAGAAGCATCTTTCCACATTAAAAAAAAAAACACAATAAACTATGGTGAGCTGACTAGTACAAAATGAGTTAAACCAGTTAAAACATTTAACCCATTTAATGTGTAGCCAATCTGACTTACCCTTACCCCTCCCCACCACTCCCAATTCTCATTCTTCTACGTCTCTTCAGCCTATGCACAGAAAGAATTTTTAAACAAGCCGAAATGCCTGGACTTAACATCACTGGAAGAATAAAAAACAATCTTAGAGAT
>JACEFZ010011051.1:0-78899 GCA_014155875.1 Cepaea nemoralis | reverse complement strand
CTATGTCTTGCGTTATATTTGAGCAAAGGCCAAAGATAGCTTGGAGTATTTTGAAATAGGATTTTGTGAATTAGTTTAGCCTTATTAAAAAGTAGGCATTTATGGAGTGGCAGTAACTGAAGACGTTCAAGTAGGTTAGAATTGTCGGAAAGATTTTCACCATTAATTAAATGCACTGCCTTTTTCTGGAGTGAATAAAGGCATTTTGTTATTGATTTGGATCATCCATCCCAGATTGTGGAACAATAATCAATATGTGTTTGTATATGGGAAGTATAGAATATATTTCTTGTGTTTTCGTCAGGGAATTTTTTTAAATTTTGGCAAGTTGGTATACTTGTTTGGCTATTTATTTAACGAACATGTATACGACGTTTAACGAGCATGAACATGGGAATTAAAGGTTAGATTTTGATCAATGATAAGACCCAGTGCTTTGTGCTTGGCTACACTTTCTACAGGCGTGCTACCAATGTGCAGATGGAGAGTTCTCTGCGAGATTAGAGTGTGAAGTCTTTGCCTGGTTGCTGTTAACATAGATTTTGGTTTAGAAATGTTAATTTGCCTGTGGTTTTCATGACTCCAGTTAACTACACTATTTATTTCCTGTTGCAAGGATGATTCTAGTACATTGCAATCAATAGCATTTGTATATACTGTGCAATTAGATCGCATGACGATGAAAGATATAGGGGAAGATCATTTATATAAATGGCAAATAACAGAGGGCAGAGTATAGACCCCTGAGGTACTCCAGTATTAATGGTGAAGGCTTGAGATAATGATTTATTGTGTGATACTACTTGTTTTCAGTCTAATAAAAATAATTTTATTAATGTCACTATATTGAAGCTTAATTTCATTGTTTCTAGTTTGGTTTTTTGTTTTTTTTAGTTAGAATAGTATGATCTGTCATATCAAATGCTTTTCTAGTCTATAAACACTGCTCCGCATAGAGTATAGAGTAATGTTGTTAATATTTTGATGCCAGTTTTCTATCATGTTTGTCAGGGCCGTATGACAAGAATATTTTGGCTGAAATCCTGACTGGCTGTCAACAATTAGTTTGTGGTGAACTAAGTGTTCTAATGTTGTTTTGTGAATGTGCTTTTCTAGTGGTTTGGATAGGAGGATAATATGGAAATTGGCCTATAATTACTCATGAGACGATCGTCTAATGAACCAGTTTTTAAATGATGATAAACTTTAGCGATTTTAAAGGCTGATGGGAAGTGACCTTTGGAGAGACATTGATTATATGTAAAAGTTACTGACTCGCAGAACGCTTGTGCAGCGTAGCAAAGGATCCGATTACTGATTTCATCTAGTCTTGATGAGTTATTTTCTTTTAATTTTTATTTTAGGTTACTAAGATGAGTAAATACTTCAGTGGTCATTATTAGCGTTATGTTGGAGGGAATGTCACTATAGCATTTGTTCTCACAAAATGATGACAATAAAGATATGTCATAAGGAGAATCTGGTATTGCAGCCTTCAATTGGTTTATGTCAGATTGAAAGAAACTACTAAATTGATCACAAGTAACCTGATTTGATGGTAATGACTGAGATGACTTGTGTTTTTTTTTTGGTCAAGGTATTCATTTCTTTCTGTATCTTTGGTGTTGGTTTGATCTATTATTAAGTTATTAAAATAGTTTTTCTTTTACTTTCAAATAACATATTGTACTTTGTTTCTCAGACTATGGTACGCGGTTAGATCTCTATTTTTATGTGCCCTGTCTCGGTCTCTCATAATTTCAACTACCTCCTGGGTGATCTACAGGGGCTTAGTGTAATGTCTAACTCAAACTTCCTTAAAAGGAACAAATACACTTAGAAAGGTCTTCAACCAGTGGTCCAGAGCATTATCTGGGTCAGGAATCTGGTAAATATAGTCCAGAGTCCTGAGCAAGTCTTGTCAGACTTCAAGTGCTTTATTCAACAACCTTTCGAGGGGACTCTAATGAAACAAATACATTATACAGCTGTATTGCAAACATTCTTGGCTGCTGAACCAATGATCTGATATAAAAAGACCTAGATATTACTCCCATCTATAAAAGAACTATTGTCTCTGTACACTAAATCTAACTGCATTTATCAATTCCAGTTGTGAGTGCCAAGCAACTTTCATAGGTAGAACAGAAAGATAAAGTAGCAAGTCATCATCATCAAGTGCCATGCCGGCTGGTGTAGGCGTTCATGGCTCTCCATAGATCTCGGTCTTTGGTTTTCTGGATCAACTCTGCTGCTGATATTCCTCCATGCCACCGTCTCAATCCATCCAGCATCACTTCTCTTGGTCTACCTCTGCCTCTCTTCCCCTCGATATTTCCAGTTGTTACGATGTTCTCCAATGCCTCTCTTCTCATCATATGACCGAGGAAAGCTGTTTGTCTCTGTCTTATTGTTGTATATAATGTTCTAGTTTCGTTAGCCTGTTTCAGGCGGTCGTCGTTAGTTACTCTGGCAGTCCAAGGAATTCGCAACATTCGTCTCAGGAACCACATCTCTGTTGCTTCTAATTTCTTCTTAATTTGTTCATTTACATTCCAAGATTCACTGCCATACAGCAAAACTGGTTCTACATAGCATTTCAGCACTCTCTTTCTTACATTCAGTGATAGTGACTTATTGCATAAGATACTCTTCATTTTCTGAAATGCGGCTTTTGCCTGCCCTATTCTGCTCCTAATCTCTGTTGTACATCTTCCATCTGATGTTATAAATGCCCCTAGGTATCTAAAATTATCCACTTGGTTAAGGATTTTCCCTTCTATTTCTATGTCACATATATATATATATATATATATATATATATATATATATATATATATATATATATATATATATATATATATATATATATATATATACCAGTATGGGTGGAAAACAGATTTAATCAGTCTTTGGGAATCCCTGTGCAGTCGACAGGTCATAAAATGCTTAGCTTGGCGATTTTGAGACATGTTTAATAGAAATCATAAAGTTTAAAAGGAGAAGACATCTTGTATTTTGCATTTGATGAACAATAAATGATTGCTCAAATACATCATTCATTCATTCATTCAGTAGCATGTCCTTTGCAGAACCTCGCTCCCATAACAACCTTCCGGAAAACCTCTCGATCATAAGCAAGATGTCCTGCGTCTGATACACCCATCTGGAGATCATCCGCCACATTATGCACCCATCTTCTCTTTGGCCTTCATCTTCCTCTCTTCCCAGGCATATATCCTTCCATTATTGTTCTCTCCAAACTTTTGTGACGTTTCAAGTGACCAAAATATTTCAATTTTCTTTGTTTTATCGTCTTTAATAGCCAACCTTCTTCAATATTCAACTCTTGAAGTATGGATGCATTTGTTCTTTTCTTTACCCAAGATATTCTTAGAACTCGTCTATAACATTTATATTCAAAGGCGTTTATGCGCTGTTCAGTCTGTTTAGTAAGTGTCCATGTCTCACAGGCGCATGTTGCAATTGGAAAGATCAATCAATCAATCATGTGCCATGCCGGAAAGCGTGGGCGGTCATGACTCGCCATTTCACTCGATCACCAGTGTCTTGGATCAGCTCAGTGTTCCTGTCTCGTCCATGCCATGTGGCCAAGCCTTCCAGGTATTTTCCTCTCGGTCTTCCTCTTGGTCTGTTCCCCTCGATCTTGCCAGTTGTCGCTAAGTTCTCTAATCCATTTCTTCTCATAACATGTCCAAAAAATTTTGACTGTCTACGTCTAATTTCTCTAATCAGTTTACGATGTTCATTTGTCTCCTGTAGTACTTGGTCATTGGTTTTTCTGTCTGTCCATGGTATTCTTTGCATTTTCCTCAGAAACCACATTTCTGCAGCCATCAGATGCTTTTCAGCTTGACTGCTCATTGTCCAAGTTTCACATCCATACAAAAGAACAGGCTCTATGTATCCCCTCAACACTCTTATTCTCGTTTCAATTGACATCTTTTTATTGGTCAGAATGTTTTTCATCTTGCTAAAGGCTACTTTTGCCATGGCGATTCTTGTTCTAATCTCTTCAAGGCATCTCCCATCAGATGTTATAACTGTTCCAAGATAATTGTACCGATTCACTTGTTGAAGAATATTTCCATTTACTTGTATATTACATTGTGGCACTTCTTCCTTCCTACTGACGACCATAACCTGAGTCTTTTTACAATTTAATTCTAACCCCAGTTGCTCACTGTGTACAACAACCACGTCTACTAATTGTTGCAGGTCCTGCGCATTGTCTGCAATTAATACTGTATCATCTGCATATCTAATGTTATTGATGTTTCGTCCTCCAATGCTGATTCCATTTATATCCTCTACATTTCTGAAAATATTTTCACTGTACAGGGAAAAAAGATCTGGAGACATCACACATCCCTGCCTAACACCTCTCTTAATTGGCTGATACTGTCCCACTTCATTATCAATCCTTATTGCAGCTTGTTGTTTCCAATATATGTTTTTTTATAAGTCTAATGTCTTTCCCATCAATTTGTAGATCTGCAAGCATATCCACCGTGTTGACATGTCTAACTCTATCAAAAGCCTTTGTATAGTCAATAAAGCAAAGATGTATATCCTTGTTTACTTCTATAGAACGTTCAATAACTGTTCGCATCATATACACAGCATGTACCCTTTCCTTCTACAAACCCGCATTGTTCTTCCCCTATTTCAGGTTGTATCTTCTTCCTCATTCTTTGCATGATAATTCTTAGCAAAATCTTTGTGATGTGACTCATTATACTAATTGTTCTATGTTGATCACATTCCAAGGTTCCTGATGTTCAAGTATCATAATATGTCTAGTTTAATCAATATGTTTATGTGTATTGGATGTTTGATATATTGATTTGTCATATGCAAACCTACCAATATGAAGTGTTATGCTATTGTCTGCGCATTGGCACATTAGCCAATGATTGTGTTGGAAGCAGAGGTGTAATGGTACAGACATTACCCACAATTGGTAGTATAGGGTATATGGTGCTAAACTTTCTCAGTGTATTGTGGGCGTGCGTCCACGGTAATGCATGGAAACCTGGCACAGCTACTGGTCCCGGCTTGTAAGCCCGGATGATCAGGCATTATTATAATACCATTACCGACCCTGTGAGCTGCTAACCCAACTTTGGACGGAGCGGCTGTATGACACAGAATTTATGTATTAGCGACATGGACATGGGGAGGCAGAAATGTAATAATTACAGGCGTGTGAGACAATTGAAAAGCCCGTCCCAGACTAAGACAGTAGGGAGAAGGAGGATGGTGAACGCAGTAGAGCTGGAAGATAAACTTGGCCAGACTGGTCATTGTATATGTGTGTATGTATTAATTAGGATTGTACTGATGTAGAACTAGATATAACACATTCTTGACTTTCTTTCAAGCTCTCACAAGGAGCACCTATGTTATAGATCTCAAGGACGAGTGATGACTAGGTTGTGCCAGGACTGACAGGAATCAGAATATCGACAAGCTGTTTTTTTTTTTTTTTTGGTGTCTACGGGAGAGTGGGGATCTGGACCACAGATCCAGATAGTTCAAGTAACATTAATAAAGTTACGTAATGTTTGTCATCACTATTATGTTATATGATTTCATCATCATCATCTTGAATAACATCCGATGTCTAATATGATTAGTAAATAAATGTTGTAGTATTGTAACTCATAGTTCTGTCGTTATATTTTAATTCCAATTGTGCATACGTGTTGTGTGTGTACATTGGTGGGGGTTCCCTTAGACACCAAGGAAGGGAGCAGTCAGGGAGAAAAACCTGTACTGAGATAGTTGTCAATGACGTAAATTTAGACTTAAAAATCTATTTTAGCTAACCTCCTCTTTCCTATTCCTTGGCGAATATTCAGCACAGTTCATTTCATTTTATTACGAGCCACTTGGAGCTGTACGTTGGATATTCATGGGCTTAATCTGTAGTTCAGCCATATAGATTTTGTCCCTAGTCAGTTTCTGACTATTTGGGGTTGCTCGCCAGTGAATAATACTTTCATCTAGGCGGTGGGCACCCCGACTTCTGACAGTCAACCATCCTAAAACATTGACCTGGGCTCCAAAGTCAACCATCCGAAAACATTGATCTGGGCTCCAAAGTCAACCATCCTAAAACAGGCAGCAGGAAATATCTGGGGAAGTAAACGCAGCCCACTTGAAAAGTGAATCAATATTTTTCTGGGACCTTCTTTTCACAAATCTGATGGTATGTCTTGACAGACAAGAATAGTAATTATCGCTTGTAAAATGACACACCTGTTGTAGATTATCAGTATTGGATAATCTTAGTAATCTTGAGCATGAATGCATCTGTCATACTGAATACAATAGTTGTGCAGAATAGTGTACACATTTAAGATGATTTATTAATAATTATACAAAATATGATGAACAATAGTGAGATTGTTTATTGTCAATCCTCCAGAAGACTGAGTTTTTATTCTTAAGGCTAATGCCCTGGTGTTTATTTCATCTGCATCTTTCAAGGCCTGCATCTAATTGTTATGCTTAATGTTATTTGATTCAACTTAAACTGGTCATTTGAAACACCGTGAGAAGACACTTAAAGAAAATCAAAATGTTGCAAATCATGATAGTATTAATGCTGTTTATAGTTTATCTGTTGTTTACTTGTGCAGTATATATCCCTATATACATCTGGCACCTCCACTGCAATATCATAGTCATCATCATCAGCCTTGTCGGAGGTTAGCATGGCCGAATGGACGGCACAACAACTGATTCACAACGCAAGCCAAGTTGATAACCATATCTAAAGATAAACACACAAAAAAAAGAAAGAAAGAATGGGTGGTACAACAACTGATTCACAATGCTAGCCAACTCGACAGCCATGTCTAAAAATAAAACAAACAAGGAAGAATGGGCGGTACAACATCTGATTCACAACGCTAACCCATGGTTACCACTTTGTTGTTGGGGTTTATTTGTATGCTGGCTCATTAATGTAGAACAACAACAGACACACTTGTAATTATGGTTGATCACAGCTGAGAAAAACTGCACCATAACACACGCTCCGCATTACACATCTTAACTTTATTTCGCTTTATTTACTTCTTCTAAACAAAAAAAAAAGGTTACATCAAATCAAAGTTAAATCTTCTGGAGACTCACGCAGCATCATCGCGAGTCTGGCTTTTCCGACTTTGACATCTTCCATAAGGGACCGGAACGGGAGGGCGAGCTTACTCTGTGCTTACAATATAGTGCGTAAAGTTATTTGCATGTCATCCGCAGGACATCACAGTTAACGCCAGTATTATTTTTGCTGTTAGTGAGTTCCTCGCAAGTTTGCGTTCAGTTGCTTGTCATTGCTTTCTGAACGAGCAGCACTTGTGCTGTTTTATGAGAGCCAATGCAGGGCGGTCTGCATCCAAATTGCCCGTAGCGTTGTTTTGAGCATGGGATGCGGAATTATGAACTGCATCCGTGACACTTTCGCGACACAGCCGGCTGTCGTGCTCTACTCATTCATATTTGTCCATATTCATATATATGCGTAACCCCATTTCCCAGCATGTGTTACCTCACCGGTTGGCTTAGCCAATCCCTGAGCTTCTGGCTTTATTGACCTTTAGTTCGTTGACCCTTTCAACTACACATCCGGTTAATCCCATCCACCGATAGCCTCTCAAGACGTATTCAGCCATGCAATGATACAGATAAGTAACCTTAATATTTTTATGTAGTGTTCATGTGGTTAAAAGTTAACTTCTGGTACCAATACTGGCTCCCATAAACCGGTATCTATGCACTTCAACAGTCCTTACCACTGTGGCGTGGCCGATATACAGGTCACGGTGATCAAATTGTGCACATCCCACGAACGGGATCGTAAGACATTGGAAAACCGTCTCATCTTCCAGTTGGGTTCATTCTCCCCTCACGGCCTCAATGTCCAACACAGTTTCATTTAACTTCCAAACCCCTACCCTCCCATCACCGCAGTTGCATAGTTCTCTAAAAAAGATAGTGGCATATCCATTAAGGACGTCGCAGTCAACCCCATAACAATGTTTGCTGCGTGGGACTTCTCAAGTTTACGTTTGGTGGTCTGTAGTTTTTTCTGAATGACCGGCACTCATGTCATTCTATGAGGACCAACGCAATGGCGGTCTGCATCCAGGTCGCCCGAAGCTTTGTTTCAAGCACAGAAAGAGGGATTGCGAACTGCATCCGTGACACCTTTGCCACAGAGCGCCAATCCCAATTTTCAGCTTTTCGCTCACATGGGCACATTTCCACCCCCACCCGCCTGTCCTCCCGCCGGGTGGCTTAGCTAATTCCTGAGCTTCTGACGGTATTGATCTTTGATCCATTGACCATGCATCCGGTTCATACAATCCACTGATAGTCGTCTCAAGCGTCAGTCGCTCCAAACAAGGATCTAGATTCAGATAAGTAACCTTAGTATTGTCATGTAGTGTGTTTCATGTAGTGTGTGTCGGTTTGTGTTTGTTTATTCTGTGCTGACGAAGGCTTTGGCCACAAGGTCAAATTTGTTACTTGTAATCGTGTTTTAGTAAAGCTCACAATCTACTTCTCGTTTTTTTAAATGATTCATTCATTGCCTGTTCGTGTAGTTGTGTGTCTGTTTTTGTTTATTTGTGCTGTGCTAAAGAAGGCTTTAGTCCCAACGTCCATTTTGTTTCTTGTAATCGTGTTCTAGTAAAGCTCACAATTTACTTCTCGTTGTTCGGTGATGCATTCATTACAATATAGTGCGACCGTCGGGAGGAATGGTGGCGCTCCAAGCCACTTCCTTATGTACTTGCTTATTTTCATTTCCATCGTTTTCTTTGTGGTCGTGCCTTTATCATATATCAATAGCGACTACAGGTACAGGTGTTTCGGAATAAGCATGAATTGGAGACACCAAATCTTGAATTTACCTATTAGCCTGCTTCGATCCTTAGTACTGCAGACCGTTCGCCAACATTTCTTGTATCTCTACCACCACATTCGTCAGGGTTGCATCGTACACACGACCGAGCCTCTTTACCGGTTCCTCTATCACGGTGGGAATTGCTTGCCTGGCAACCATGAACAACCTTTCCGCCGCTTACCCTTCACGATCGACAGGCTTCTTGATTTCTTGGGCCTGAAGCTCATCCTGCACCAGCGAATCAGTTCGTCTAGTCTGTGGAGTATGCTGCGGGCATCACTCGCCTTCGGTGTCAGGATTGTCGTATCGTCCATGAAGGCCTACCAAGGCTTTTGATGCAGTCAGCAGAAAAGGACTGTGGAAGATTATGGCGAAATATAGCTGTCCACGAAAGTTTGTCCAAATAGTGCGGCTATTTCACGATGGTACGCAGGCAAGAGTTCAGGAAAATGGTGAGGTGCCTGAGCCCTTTTCTGTCACCAATCGGGTGAAACAAGGCTGTGTACTGGCATCAACACTGTTCAGCCTTATGTTTTCAGCTATGCTGACGAATGCCTTCGAGAACAGAGACATTGGAATAGACATCAACTACCGAAGGGATAGAAGGTTGTTCAATCTTAGAAGGCTGAAAGCTAATACCAAAACTAACAGCGACACCGTCAGAGCGCTTATGTTTGCTGATAATTGCGCTCTGTATGCCAACTCAGAGGCAGACGTGCGCAATGTTTCAGCTTTCTCATATACCCGTGCCAACTTTGGGCTCAATATCAACTTGAAGAAGACTATAGTTATGTACTAGCCAGCTCCAGGGATTAATCACACTGTGCCGAATATCAAAGTGAATGGTCATAGACTAAGTGTTGTGGACAAATTCACCTATCTTGGCAGCACTGTGTCATAAGCTGCCACAATTGATGACGAAGTGAATGCAAGAATCTTCAAGGCCAGCGCGGCGTTTGGTAGACTGTACAATAATGTATGGGACACAAATGGAATAAGCCTGCAAACAAAGCTGAAAGTCTACAAAGCAGTTGTATTATCCACACTGCTATATGCTTGTGAAACCTAGACTGTTTATCAGCGACACGCAAGGAAATTAACCCACTTCCACACAGTCTGCCTAAGGAAGCTACTGAAGATTAAATGGCAAGACAAGATCCCAAACACTGAAGTCCTAGAAAGAATGTCCATGCCCAATATCCACACTCTACTAATGAAGAATCAGATTCACTGGGCTGGTCACCTAACTCGCAAGCCAGATCACAAGTTCCCTAAACCAATGTTTTTAAGGCGAGCTGCGTTGTGGTAAACGCTCCCAAGTCGGCCAGGGGAAGCGCTTTAAAGACACTCTGAAGATCTCATTAAGAGCTTTTGGAATTCATCATGACACTTTGGAGTCGTTGTCGCTGGTTTGGTCGGTGTCTGAAGTAGCTTGACTTGTTTCTTTAGCTCGTCTATCTGGCCTTGAGGTTGAGATCTTTCAGCTTGTGAGATGCACGTGGCTGTCTTGCACCTCCGCATTGCTTCCTTGTATGGTGTCTTTGTGGTAATGGCGATCTTTAAGTAAGATCTACTATGGGACTGACTTTATAATTTTATTCACTTAATTTTCTGCAGATGGGGTTGGGCTCTTATCTTACATATGTTAATGTTCTTCTTCTTCTACTTCCTCCTCCTCCACCTTTTTCGTGTTCTTCTTCTTAAATCTCCTCATTTGCAAACAAGCCCCAATGAGAAAGTAGAAAGCTATTATTAATTGCAGGTTCATAACATTTCCTTATACTATTTTGTTGTTGTGTGCATTGATGATTGTTGACGCCATAATTACGTCATATATTAACCCCCCCCCCCCCCCGCCCCCACACACACACGCAGGCACGCATCCATACACTACTTACATCTAGCACAGCTTCCACGAACCTATTTGAAATTTTGAACATTGTTATACTTCATATACTCATGTAGATATTTCAGGGAGTCTCTGTGGCGAAGTGGTCAAGCCGTTTGACTCGTGTTCAGAAGGTTGTTGGTTCGATTCCGGGCCGCGCCCTTCGGTTTACGAGTTAAATGTTTCGGAGACTCCTGTGGGTCGTCGCTAAAAGCTACGGACTTCGTGCTTTGTGCGACGCTTTCCGTGCTACGGAAGAGACCGAGCCATATGGGATAAACCCGGTGCAATGAAGTTGACCCTGTCGACTTTTAGGCGACTTTTTTTGTATAGATATTTCAATCCGCACTGTCCTGTTAGTATTATAGAACGTATGATCAGATCTTGCCTTACACGTTGATTAGAAGCGTAATTTTAACATGATCGTGGAGCTAGTGTATCCATTGCGTCTTATATGAGACTTTTACATTTATAGTAGTCTTTGTTTCTAATCACATGATCGTGGAGCTAGTGTATCCATTGCGTCTTATATGAGACTTTTACATTTATAGTAGTCTTTGTTTCTAATTTAACATGATCGTGGAGCTAGTGTATCCATTGCGTCTTATATGAGACTTTTACATTTATAGTAGTCTTTGTTTCTAATTTAACATGATCGTGGAGCTAGTGTATCCATTGCGTCTTATATGAGACTTTTACATTTATAGTAATCTTTGTTTCTAATTTAACATGATCGTGGAGCTAGTGTATCCATTGCGTCTTATATGAGACTTTTACATTTATAGTAATCTTTGTTTCTAATTTAACATGATCGTGGAGCTAGTGTATCCATTGCGTCTTATATGAGACTTTTACATTTATAGCAGTCTTTGTTTCTAATTTAACATGATCGTGGAGCTAGTGTATCCATTGCGTCTTATATGAGACTTTTACATTTATAGTAATCTTTGTTTCTAATCACATGATCGTGGAGCTAGTGTATCCATTGCGTCTTATATGAGACTTTTACATTTATAGTAGTCTTTGTTTCTAATCACATGATCGTGGAGCTAGTGTATCCATTGCGTCTTATATGAGACTTTTACATTTATAGCAGTCTTTGTTTCTAATCACATGATCGTGGAGCTAGTGTATCCATTGCGTCTATATGAGACTTTTACATTTATAGTAGTCTTTGTTTCTAATCACATGATCGTGGAGCTAGTGTATCCATTGCGTCTTATATGAGACTTTTACATTTTATAGCAGTCTTTGTTTCTAATCACATGATCGTGGAGCTAGTGTATCCATTGCGTCTTATATGAGACTTTTACATTTATAGTAGTCTTTGTTTCTAATCACATGATCGTGGAGCTAGTGTATCCATTGCGTCTTATATGAGACTTTTACATTTATAGTAGTCTTTGTTTCTAATCACATGATCGTGGAGCTAGTGTATCCATTGCGTCTTATATGAGACTTTTACATTTATAGTAGTCTTTGTTTCTAATCACATGATCGTGGAGCTAGTGTATCCATTGCGTCTTATATGAGACTTTTACATTTATAGTAGTCTTTGTTTCTAATCACATGATCGTGGAGCTAGTGTATCCATTGCGTCTTATATGAGACTTTTACATTTATAGTAGTCTTTGTTTCTAATCACATGATCGTGGAGCTAGTGTATCCATTGCGTCTTATATGAGACTTTTACATTTATAGTAGTCTTTGTTTCTAATCACATGATCGTGGAGCTAGTGTATCCATTGCGTCTTATATGAGACTTTTACATTTATAGTAGTCTTTGTTTCTAATCACATGATCGTGGAGCTAGTGTATCCATTGCGTCTTATATGAGACTTTTACATTTATAGTAGTCTTTGTTTCTAATCACATGATCGTGGAGCTAGTGTATCCATTGCGTCTTATATGAGACTTTTACATTTATAGTAGTCTTTGTTTCTAATCACATGATCGTGGAGCTAGTGTATCCATTGCGTCTTATATGAGACTTTTACATTTATAGTAGTCTTTGTTTCTAATCACATGATCGTGGAGCTAGTGTATCCATTGCGTCTTATATGAGACTTTTACATTTATAGTAGTCTTTGTTTCTAATCACATGATCGTGGAGCTAGTGTATCCATTGCGTCTTATATGAGACTTTTACTATTTATAGTAGTCATTTGTTTCTAATCACATGATCGTGGAGCTAGTGTATCCATTGCGTCTTATATGAGACTTTTACATTTATAGTAGTCTTTTGTTTCTAATCACATGATCGTGGAGCTAGTGTATCCATTGCGTCTTATATGAGACTTTTACATTTATAGTAGTCTTTGTTTCTAATCACATGATCGTGGAGCTAGTGTATCCATTGCGTCTTATATGAGACTTTTACATTTATAGTAGTCTTTGTTTCTAATCACATGATCGTGGAGCTAGTGTATCCATTGCGTCTTATATGAGACTTTTACATTTATAGTAGTCTTTGTTTCTAATCACATGATCGTGGAGCTAGTGTATCCATTGCGTCTTATATGAGACTTTTACATTTATAGTAGTCTTTGTTTCTAATCACATGATCGTGGAGCTAGTGTATCCATTGCGTCTTATATGAGACTTTTACATTTATAGTAGTCTTTGTTTCTAATCACATGATCGTGGAGCTAGTGTATCCATTGCGTCTTATATGAGACTTTTACATTTATAGTAGTCTTTGTTTCTAATCACATGATCGTGGAGCTAGTGTATCCATTGCGTCTTATATGAGACTTTTACATTTATAGCAGTCTTTGTTTCTAATCACATGATCGTGGAGCTAGTGTATCCATTGCGTCTTATATGAGACTTTTACATTTATAGTAGTCTTTGTTTCTAATCACATGATCGTGGAGCTAGTGTATCCATTGCGTCTTATATGAGACTTTTACATTTATAGTAGTCTTTGTTTCTAATCACATGATCGTGGAGCTAGTGTATCCATTGCGTCTTATATGAGACTTTTACATTTATAGTAGTCTTTGTTTCTAATCACATGATCGTGGAGCTAGTGTATCCATTGCGTCTTATATGAGACTTTTACATTTATAGTAGTCTTTGTTTCTAATCACATGATCGTGGAGCTAGTGTATCCATTGCGTCTTATATGAGACTTTTACATTTATAGTAGTCTTTGTTTCTAATCACATGATCGTGGAGCTAGTGTATCCATTGCGTCTTATATGAGACTTTTACATTTATAGTAGTCTTTGTTTCTAATCACATGATCGTGGAGCTAGTGTATCCATTGCGTCTTATATGAGACTTTTACATTTATAGTAGTCTTTGTTTCTAATCACATGATCGTGGAGCTAGTGTATCCATTGCGTCTTATATGAGACTTTTACATTTATAGTAGTCTTTGTTTCTAATCACATGATCGTGGAGCTAGTGTATCCATTGCGTCTTATATGAGACTTTTACATTTATAGTAGTCTTTGTTTCTAATCACATGATCGTGGAGCTAGTGTATCCATTGCGTCTTATATGAGACTTTTACATTTATAGTAGTCTTTGTTTCTAATCACATGATCGTGGAGCTAGTGTATCCATTGCGTCTTATATGAGACTTTTACATTTATAGTAGTCTTTGTTTCTAATCACATGATCGTGGAGCTAGTGTATCCATTGCGTCTTATATGAGACTTTTACATTTATAGTAGTCTTTGTTTCTAATCACATGATCGTGGAGCTAGTGTATCCATTGCGTCTTATATGAGACTTTTACATTTATAGTAGTCTTTGTTTCTAATCACATGATCGTGGAGCTAGTGTATCCATTGCGTCTTATATGAGACTTTTACATTTATAGTAGTCTTTGTTTCTAATCACATGATCGTGGAGCTAGTGTATCCATTGCGTCTTATATGAGACTTTTACATTTATAGTAGTCTTTGTTTCTAATCACATGATCGTGGAGCTAGTGTATCCATTGCGTCTTATATGAGACTTTTACATTTATAGTAGTCTTTGTTTCTAATCACATGATCGTGGAGCTAGTGTATCCATTGCGTCTTATATGAGACTTTTACATTTATAGTAGTCTTTGTTTCTAATCACATGATCGTGGAGCTAGTGTATCCATTGCGTCTTATATGAGACTTTTACATTTATAGTCAGTCTTTGTTTCTAATCACATGATCGTGGAGCTAGTGTATCCATTGCGTCTTATATGAGACTTTTACATTTATAGTAGTCTTTGTTTCTAATCACATGATCGTGGAGCTAGTGTATCCATTGCGTCTTATATGAGACTTTTACATTTATAGCAGTCTTTGTTTCTAATCACATGATCGTGGAGCTAGTGTATCCATTGCGTCTTATATGAGACTTTTACATTTATAGCAGTCTTTGTTTCTAATCACATGATCGTGGAGCTAGTGTATCCATTGCGTCTTATATGAGACTTTTACATTTATAGTCAGTCTTTGTTTCTAATCACATGATCGTGGAGCTAGTGTATCCATTGCGTCTTATATGAGACTTTTACATTTATAGTAGTCTTTGTTTCTAATCACATGATCGTGGAGCTAGTGTATCCATTGCGTCTTATATGAGACTTTTACATTTATAGTAGTCTTTGTTTCTAATCACATGATCGTGGAGCTAGTGTATCCATTGCGTCTTATATGAGACTTTTACATTTATAGTAGTCTTTGTTTCTAATCACATGATCGTGGAGCTAGTGTATCCATTGCGTCTTATATGAGACTTTTACATTTATAGTAGTCTTTGTTTCTAATCACATGATCGTGGAGCTAGTGTATCCATTGCGTCTTATATGAGACTTTTACATTTATAGTAGTCTTTGTTTCTAATCACATGATCGTGGAGCTAGTGTATCCATTGCGTCTTATATGAGACTTTTACATTTATAGTAGTCTTTGTTTCTAATCACATGATCGTGGAGCTAGTGTATCCATTGCGTCTTATATGAGACTTTTACATTTATAGTAGTCTTTGTTTCTAATCACATGATCGTGGAGCTAGTGTATCCATTGCGTCTTATATGAGACTTTTACATTTATAGTAGTCTTTGTTTCTAATCACATGATCGTGGAGCTAGTGTATCCATTGCGTCTTATATGAGACTTTTACATTTATAGTAGTCTTTGTTTCTAATCACATGATCGTGGAGCTAGTGTATCCATTGCGTCTTATATGAGACTTTTACATTTATAGTAGTCTTTGTTTCTAATCACATGATCGTGGAGCTAGTGTATCCATTGCGTCTTATATGAGACTTTTACATTTATAGTAGTCTTTGTTTCTAATCACATGATCGTGGAGCTAGTGTATCCATTGCGTCTTATATGAGACTTTTACATTTATAGTAGTCTTTGTTTCTAATCACATGATCGTGGAGCTAGTGTATCCATTGCGTCTTATATGAGACTTTTACATTTATAGTAGTCTTTGTTTCTAATCACATGATCGTGGAGCTAGTGTATCCATTGCGTCTTATATGAGACTTTTACATTTATAGCTAGTCTTTGTTTCTAATCACATGATCGTGGAGCTAGTGTATCCATGGTCTTATATGAGACTTTTACATTTATAGCAGTCTTTGTTTCTAATCACATGATCGTGGAGCTAGTGTATCCATTGCGTCTTATATGAGACTTTTACATTTATAGTAGTCTTTGTTTCTAATCACATGATCGTGGAGCTAGTGTATCCATTGCGTCTTATATGAGACTTTTACATTTATAGCAGTCTTTGTTTCTAATCACATGATCGTGGAGCTAGTGTATCCATTGCGTCTTATATGAGACTTTTACATTTATAGTAGTCTTTGTTTCTAATCACATGATCGTGGAGCTAGTGTATCCATTGCGTCTTATATGAGACTTTTACATTTATAGCAGTCTTTGTTTCTAATCACATGATCGTGGAGCTAGTGTATCCATTGCGTCTTATATGAGACTTTTACATTTATAGCAGTCTTTGTTTCTAATCACATGATCGTGGAGCTAGTGTATCCATTGCGTCTTATATGAGACTTTTACATTTATAGCAGTCTTTGTTTCTAATCACATGATCGTGGAGCTAGTGTATCCATTGCGTCTTATATGAGACTTTTACATTTATAGCAGTCTTTGTTTCTAATCAACAATTGTTCTATTACATTTATAGCAGTCTTTGTTTCTAACCAACAATTGTTCTATTACATTTGGTCGTTGCCTGAGTTTAGCTTTTGTATTATTGATTTTTTGGGCATGTTATGAGAAGAAATAATTTAGAGAACTGGTATAAGATCGAAGGGAAGAGACCAAGGGGAAGACCTAGAAGCAAGTACCTGGATGGCTTGGCCACGTAGCATGGTCGAGAAAGGAACACGGAGCTGATCCACGACTCTGGTGATCGAGTGAGATGGCAGAACATGACCGCCCACGCTTACCGGCATGGCACATGATGGATGGATTATTGATTAACTTCCGGCATTGTTGGGAACATGGCGTCATGTGTGCGTTGATTAGCCGATTACACCGTTCTTAAACTTAAACATTTTATTGATGTTGAATATCGGAGGTAAATAATTTTTCACATTTTGTTGAATTTGAAAATGGACTATGAGCAGTAGATACTTTGAGAAACTGTATACACGTAATTTTATTGTAGATGTACACTGTTATAGTTGCCAAGTTGGTGGTGGGGCAGATGATACACAGACAGTCTTGATTGCAGACAATGAACAGGACCTGCAACAATTAGTAGATGCGGTTGTTGCACACAGTGAGTAGCTAGGGTTAGAACACAGATTTACAGTTGGTGTTAAAGTGTTGACTAATACAGTTATTCAAAGAGAACCATGTCACTGTTGCCTTTGTTTTGTTGGGTTGACCATTGCCCCATTCCACACACCAAGTTATGATTTAGTTCTGTTTGTAGTTTCACAGAGCAACCTGATCTCTATCCTTATCCTGACGATACACTAACACGTCGTCGGCATACGACAATATCCATCCCCGTCCAGTGATCTGCTCGTCAGTAATTCTCACAGTGTAGGTGATGAACAACATCGGAGATAATGGTGATCCATGTGGCTGGCCCCGGTATATTGTTGTTGGTTCAGAAGTCCAACTGCCGCATCTAAAAACTTGAGTTCAAGAAGCTGAAACATTAAGAAATCCAATGGTACTCTGTTGTATGTATCCTCAAGATCAATCACCACATCACATGTTTCAATGCCTGAGTGAAAACCTTCATAGACATCATGGGCAAAAACTGCTGCGCTGGTCTAGGTTTCTATGTTTAGACGGTACCCTCTAAGGCACTGGTTCTCAACCGGTGGGGAATTCCCCCCCCAGGGGGGAATTTGAGGGTTTCCAGGGGGGGAATGAAGACATTGTCAAATTGGTTTCAGGACCACACAAAACATGATCAGGATATTAAGCGTACTCGTGACGTTAAATCCCCCAATTATTTCAAGATCGCGTTAATACAAGAACTGATTACTTGATATTGTTTTCCCTCCATAACATACGGTTCTTTTCCTTCTACCTAGCCTCTATAATTTAGGTTCCGTATTTTACCAGAGATTTTATTTGCGGTAACTTACGTATTTTTTGTTATTGCTTCTCCGTTTTAATGAGGTTTAGAGTACTCATCATGTTAAATTTCCCGATTATTTCAAGATCGCATTAAAACAGAAACCGATTACCGAGATCCCTCCATTGTTTACGAATCTACACGTCTCAGCTTTTCAAATTATTATTCTTGCGGAGGTAAGGAGACTTGTCTTTTTAAGACGTAAGTTGACGCGTGGATATATAATATATATAATATATATATATATATATATATATATATATATATATATATATATATATATATATATATGCATATCCTATTTACAGGGCATTGCAGTCAACACCAGCATTTTACAGCTGCTGTTGATTCTTGGCAAGTTTTATGTTCAGTGGTTTGCTATTGCTTTCTGAACGTCCGGCTCACATACTTTTCCATAAGAAACTGATGCAACGCGATCCGCTGGCGAATCTCGCGCAGCTGTGTTTCGTACCTGGGTATACGGGATTACGCGTCCACTACATCATGGACTGGCTTATATAAATTATCTATATATATATATATATAATTATATATATTTAATATTAATCTAGATAGATAATATACTATTAGATATATATTAGATATTATTATATATATATTGTCTGAAAACAAACTACTGAACGTAAAATTGAACGCAACACAGCAGTAAAATGTGTCGACACGTGACTGTAAAATATATGCAATTATTGTGTGGTGGGTGTGGTACGTATATAGTGCATACCTCGGGTGTTTAGTTGTGAACTTATCGTTTATATTTCAGATCGAAGCCATGATGAGTTCAAAAACGAAAGTCTGACCTGCTTTTTTGAATATGACACAATATCGTCGAGAAGAACGCTAGGTGATTTGTAGTAAAAGTTTGTCAAATGATTCTATGAAACCGACACAGTTGAGGAATCATTTGTTGAATGTTCATCCTCAATACAAGGACAAGGACAAAACCTATTTTGAAAGTCTTGGGAATGCTGTCAAAAGGATGAGATTTAACAGGGGTATTCCAAGAAACAAACCAAAAGGTTACTGAAGCTTCCTATGTCGTAGCACTGGAGATAGCGAAGCAGAAAAAACCACATACAATCGGGGAATCTTTGATCATCAAACCTTGTTGTCTCAAGATGGTAGAAATTGTGTTGGGAAATGAATCAGAGAAAAAACTTGCAGCGGTTTCACTATCAAACGACACTGTTCAAAGGAGGATCAGCGATATGGCCAATGACATCAAGGATCAAGTTGTGCAAGAGATCAAGTCTGCAGCATTTGGGCTCTATTCCTCGTGTTCTCAGGTGATAGTGTTTGCAAGGTATGTGCATTCAGGATCATTTAAAGAAGAACTTCTTTGTTGTTCTCCTCTTGAAACAACTACCATGGCCTCTCATATTTTGGAAAAGGTTTCATATTTCCTTGAATCAGAAAATCTTTTATGGGATAATATGTATGGGTGCTGTACAGATGGAGCACCAGCTATGTTGAGGACCAAATCAGGATTTCAAGTTAGTGCGAAGAAATGTGCCCCAAAAGTAAAAGGCATTCATTGCATGATCCATCGTCAAGCACTGGCCTCCAAAACACTTCCAGCTCCTTTGGGGAAGGTTTTGGATCAAACCGTTCAGATAGTGAATTTTATCAAAGGAGGAGCTCTCAACTCACGGCTTTTTAAGCAGTTATGCGTTGACATGGATGCAGGCCACCATTTGCTTCTTTTCTACACACATGTTCGATGGCTGTCAAGAGGAAATGTAACTGCACGAGTATATGAGCTGAGAGACGAGCTCAAATTATTTTTTGAAGTTCAGGGTAAGATGGACTTTTTCGTCTGGCTGAATGATGAGGAATGGATCATGCGCCTTGCCTATTTAGTTGATATTTTTGAGCAGTTGAATAAACTCAATCTTCAGATGCAAGGAAGAAATTCAAATATCATACAATTTGTGGATGCCTTGAGAGCTTTTATGAGCAAGCTGGAAAACTGGAAAAGAAAGGTCAATATGACAAATGTTGCAATGTTTGAGAAGCTGTCATCCGTTCCCATTGTTGATGGTAAAGACCAAGTACTTCCACAATTTTCAAAAAATGAAATTGTGCAGCATTTGACAGCGCTAGAAAATGAATTTGAGCGATATTTTCCTGAACTTAGTGATGATGAGCTGGATTTGGTGCGAAACCCATTCAAATTATCAGTTGAAAAAGTTTCTGATGATTGTCAAGATGAATTTCTGGAGCTGAAAAATGATTCGGAGGCAAGGGATGTGTTCAGTGAGAAACCAATCACGGAATTTTGGCCTTTAATGTGCGGTTCATACCCAAAAGTGGCAGAAAAAGCAATCCGTGCATTGCTTCCATTTGCGTCAACATATCTTTGTGAGTTAGGCTTTTCAGCTCTGCTAGAAATTAAAACGAAACGACGCAACAGATTAGATGTTGAAAACGATCTCCGTTGTGCCCTTTCAAGCACTCCTCCGCGTATTTCAGAATTGCTGCGAGAAAAACAATCACAGTGTTCTCATTTATTACAATTTTCATTTAAATTACGAATCTACAATATCCAGATTTTGTAATGAGCGTTTTGTTTGATGGAGCACAATTTTCTGGCATCCTGGTGTCGTATAGTAAGCTACAATTCTTTGACGTTTTAACAGTTTGTTTATTGTAGTATGATTAATGTAGTGTTTTAATAAAATATTGCTAATGTAAAAATGCTTCTATTTAAGTTTTAATATCCATCAGCATATTCATTTGCTATTAACTGTAGAAAGCTACACTATAAAATGTATCTTTACATGTGAAGGTTATGTACAACTATGGAAGAAAATAAATATTTTCACTATTATAGGCATGTTATTTTTAATGAACCTTTTGAGGCTGACAATTTTGGAAAGTTGGAGGGGGGGAATGACGTTCTAAAAATATGGTGAAGGGGGGAACGGGCCAAAAAAGGTTGAGAACCACTGCTCTAAGGGTAGGTGGGAAACAACCTTGCTTTTCTAGCTGACTTGATATTTTTCTGGCAGTTAACTTCTCCAGCAGCTTGTCTATTGTATTTTGCATGGTTATTACCCAATATCCCTGAATTTTTGTGTGGTCTTTGCCAGGCTTCGGCAAGGGAATCATATATCTGTGTAACTACTCCTCCTTGATGCTAGCACTCCCTATGCTGTTGTTGTACATGTCTGCTAGTTCCTCTAGCTCGTTGTCAGTACACCTATTGATGTCGTCATACCTTATACCATCTGGCCCTGGATGCACTGTTTCTTGTTCGTCCAAGCACAGCCCTGATCTCTTTCACTGTCACTGTGTCTTCAACTGCAATGTTCTTACACCTGTCTGAGGTAACCACCAATGAATGAATGTTTGTAGTCCATTAGTATTGGTTTAGACATTCTCCATGTTTCTGATACATACAGCAGTCATGATGTAACTAACGTTAGAGCTGAAACATCTTTTAGTGCTATAGAAGTTCTTGTTATATGCTTATTTTAATATCTCTATACCATATGTGCTGGTCTCCCTGGTGAAGGTGTTAACAACTTTCTCCATAATCCAATATATCCACGTGAGGAACACAGCTGCGTGAGATTTGACAGCGGATTGCATCACACTGGTTACTTACGGGGTATGTGAACCAGTTGCTCAGAAAGCAATGGCAAACTACTGAGTGTAATCTTGCCAAGAACATCAACAGCAGCTGAATAATGCTGGTGTTGACTGCAATGTCCTGAAAGGGATATGCAACTTTAAAAAAAAATCATATGTTCCCCCATCTTTATCTACATTGGTACATAAATATATGTATGGTAGGTATGATTCCACTTCTCGAAGTGAGGTTTCACTAAGGGAACTCATGGAGAGAACTAGACAAGTCTGTTTACATCTCTTATCTATTATTATTCACTAAGAGAGATCAGGTTATCATGTGTTATGTTTATTCTTATTATCTTAAATTTTCACTTATGAATTGTAGACCTAGTTATTGTGACCTCCCATCAAGTGTCTTTAGATAGTTTCATAACACTTCCCTAATTTTTGAAGAAAAAAAAAATTGGAGGAATACAAACAATTAAAATAAGTTGGGTAGAACTAACATAATGAAATCCAATGGTTGAATGGTGCCTCATTCAAGACTCTAAGTCAGTTGTAATGGATATATTATTATTTGTTTGTGAATGAACTCTTCGTTCTTAATTTGCACACTTGACAAATAAGTGCTACTGTCGGTTAGTTAACTTTTGTCAAAAGAATGTGGGAATCCATGAACATAGACCTAGATATGAATCCTTTTGTGACAGGGTCAAAGATGCTATGGAGAGGCAATCTAGATCAGGAATCAACCGGATCGGTAAGGCAGCAACAACAATGAACAGGTTAAGAAAAAGAGTCTGGGAGAACAGGAAGCTTACTGCCAAAGCAAAAGTCCTTGTCTATCAAGCCTGTGTCCTTAGTACTCTTCTTTATGGCAGTGAAACCTGGACAACTTACTGACACCAAGAGAAACGTTTAAATAGCTTTCATATGTGGTGTCTGCGAAGAATTCTTGGTATTAAGTGGCAAGACAAAATCACAAATACTGAAGTATTGGAAAGATCAGGTTGTGTGACAGTTTATTCCATGCTCAGTCTTTGTAGACTTAGATGGATAGGACATCTTAGGTGGATGGATGATGGTAGAATACTAAAGGACACCTTTTTTGGTGAATTACAGATAGGTAAGATGATCGCAGGGTCGGCCTCTACCTACGATACAAAGATGTGTGTAAGCGGGACATGATTGATACAGGCATTGATAATGCACACTGGGAGTAAGTCGCCGCTGAACGTGTTGCATGGAGGGCAAACATCAGAAATGGAATAAAGACAAAGGAGAAAATTATTGCAGATATGTCACACATTGAGCATGTGAGACGTAAGATGGTGCATGATGGTGGAAATGACCACGTGTTCACATGTATCCATTGTGAACGAACATTTACAGCGTGAATCTGCCTTATTAGTCACATTGACTACCACCATGGGTAGTAGTTATGATGCCTTTTTGAAGCATAATCTATCGTCTGTCAAGACGGCAAGGTGCCAATGTGTATGTATTTCTTGTTCACTTTATCCCCCATTTGGTATGGGCCGTCAATCAATTCAAGCCCAAGCCATTCTATCTTTAGCTATCTCATGCAGCTGCCCATGTCCTCCTGATATTATTCATTTCTGTCTCTAACTCTCTTCTCCTTGTGTGTTCAGGTCTTCCTTTATTTCATTTGCCCTGTCTGTTCTGGACAAAGGTTTTTCATGTAATACAATTCTCAGGGGAGGTCAGCATGGCTGAATAGATAGGAACACATGTGGTTAAACATTTGGTGTGCAGACTGTCGAGGTAAGGGTTTACACCCTTAGACTGGTTGACTTCCCGTCCTTGACTTGGGACGTAAGTTACAAGTAGCCTCTAAAGCCCAGTTGCTATGAAATGTCCAGTTGCTATGAAAGTTCTTTTGCCTTTTTAATTCTTATTTTAATATCTGTACATGTTGACCCATCAGTGTCTACATTGCTTACCTAATTAGGTGTATAAATTATACTATAATTCTGTCTCATGAAGTGGTTTCACCAAGGGAAATCAGACTATCATTTGCTTGATTTATTCTAATTATATTTGTCTTTCCCTAGGAGTTTTTAGACTTAATTGTTTTGACCTCCCATCTAATGTATTTAGCTAAATCTTGCATCTCATTTCAATGTGTTGGACAAGAAGGCAATGTCATCAACAAAGTCCAGGCCATTGAGCTTCAGTGCACAAGCCAACAATATTGGGACCAAGTGTACCCAATTATCAAATGTAGGCATGCTTTCATCTCTCTTGTTAGAAGCTAACAAAGTAAAAATTATTGTTCCTAAGCAACAGTTTAGAGTGAACATTGATGACAAGATTTTCTTGTTTTTCTCTCCAATTATCTCATTATTGGATGTATGGAAGGGGTTAAAAAGATACAACAACGAACGGCTGCTGCTATAAGTATTGTATCACCTTTAATGTATGTATGATGTATGACATAATTAATATGGATTTTCCATAAAACTTTCATGTATTATTGTGTTGTTGTTGTTTTTTTTGTCACGATAAACTGATATAATTACACTGATAGGTTCCCAGACTCAAATCCTTAAAAGTGACTTTAGGAATACTATATCACAAATTATGTTTTGAAGTAATCATAAGATATTTTGTATCATTGATCATCTTGCAAAACAAAATATCAAATGCATTTATATAGTTTATGTTTGCATACAAATGTAACTTATAAATCCTTTCAGACTGACTGTAGACATAAGATGGAGAGTAAACTACCATCAAGTGTCAAGATAGAACAACCTGAAGTCTGTGTAGGTCAAGGTAAGATTAAGTGCACTACAACATAACAGTTAGTGGAATATTCTTTACAGGATGTTGCAATCAACCCCAGCCTTTATTGGCTGTTTGTGATTTACTAGATAATTCTACATTTAGAGTTTGCCATTGCTTTCTGAATTGTCAAAGCAATATACCATCAACATCAACAACATAGCAGAATGTAAATCTACTCAAATACTGGGAAAAATTAGGTCAAAGGTGTGACCACCGGGATCAGTGCACAACTCTACGGTTGAGCAGAGCAGGGCACTCTCTTGTCCTGACAATAGGAAATTGCTGTCAAGGGCAGAGGTAAAATCCCCCGTGTGAATATGGAAGTCAAGAGAAAACCACCGCATTATCTTCCCAAGACAAGTTTAAAATAGGAACGAGGAATAACAGGATATAATTGGTATAGGGAAGTTTCATAATTTAATAAAAGAAATAAAAAATATAAAAATTTTACAATAATTTGTTCAGGTGGTAATACATATGGAAAAAGAGCAGAACTAATGTTTTTATGAGGAAGCAGCTAAATCAGTGAATGGTTATTTGAGTAAATCAGATAGTTATTATTGTCAAATTCAAAGTCAAACCAAGAGATATAAATATTATACAAGTGTAGGCAACAAAAACAAGCAGTAATGAGGTGGAATTACAAACATTTTATGACAAAGTAGAAATGGCGACAGGGGTGGGAAATTTAAACATGATTCAGGAGTAGGCCCTTTTTCTCAGGAGCCAGTATATTCTTTTAAAACACTGGCAAAGAAAAATATGAATCAATCTCAGATAAAGTTACATATTTTGAAATGAGCCATTAAATGTCCTTTATTTCAGGCACAGGCAAAGATATCACTGTGAGAACACTTAAGTTATTTACATGTCTCTAGAGCTTTAAAGTAGCCAGCACTTGTTGCATCTCCCAATGACACAATAGAAAGAAATGTCTCCTTCACTTTCCCTTCTCTGATAAATTGAATATTTAGTATTATCCCCTCATCATCAGATCTGTCTGTTTCTCCATAACGTATGATACTGACATGGTTTTCCTATATTTCAATATCAAATCTTCATAAAGATATGAGGCAGTGTATGAAATACATTCTCTACACTGTTTTTGTTTTTAAAACTCTGAATCAATCACATTAATCCCCCTCTGCCATGTCTCCACCTTACTGGGGTAGAGGGGTTTGAGTGTTCCAATGACACCAAGAGATATGCCGACAGTGGTACAGCTACTAGTAGGGTCGCCCATGTTGCACAGGTCAAGGGAGAGGAACCAGACTAAAAGAGTCACATACCTGCTGCCTTGTAAGTAGACTGGGGGAAGTAAAGGGCTTGGGAGAGCACACCCAAAAAATGCTTGTCAAAGTCAGATGTACTGAGCCACAGGCTTGACAAAACAGTGCAGCATAACGCTTGTGGTGGAAAAGAAATATAACTTGTTACAGTACAAAGTAAAAGTTGAAAGTCTTCTGGATATCTTTCAGTTGAGATTTCAAGAGTTCACAATAGAGGAGGATAATTTTGCCCTCTTCATAAATCTGTTCGTATTTCCTGCAGCCAAGCTCCGTCAATTAAGCAAAACCTCCAGCACGAAGTAGTTGATTTGAAATCCAATTCTGCACTGAGATGTAAATTTCTGGAGCTGCCTGCTTCACCTTCAGCTGATCATATAATTTCATTCTGGTGACTATTGCCTGTCAAACAATTTTAACACTAGCGTTCATTCGCCCAGAGATATATTTGTTGTTTTGGTTCGACTTACAGATGCGAGCAGTCATTTTCTGCAATGGCCATTATAAGGAAAAAAAAAAAAAGCAACGTTCCAGACTCACCAACAGTAACCTAGCTGCGTTTATGACTTTGGGCACGACAGATTTGTGCCCAGACATTGATAAACTGGCATCTGAACTGAAGTAACTGGTTATGAAGAACAGTTACAATTGTAAATTAGTTACACTAATAGCGATTTTCAAAACATTAAAAATTTATTGTTAAATGAACTTCTGATTTTAAACCAAAAAATGACTGCAGTGTAGTACTGACATTGACTGCCTTTAAAGTTAAGAAAGGTAAGAATGATATTGCAGGACTTTTATAATTTTATAACGTTGTGGCCCGCTTAATTACCGAAAATAGTAGATATGGCCCCCTGCTGGAAAATCCTGGGAACCACTGGTCTAGATCATACATCAGCCTAGATCATACACCAGCTTAGATCATACATCAGTCTAGATCATACTTATGTTTTTCATAATAGGAGATCTTCACACACGGGGAGACCTCCTGGCTACTATGTATGTGTCTTAACTTTTTAAACATGTTCAATTATAGATTATTGTATCTAGATGTTCTTGATCATTGTAATGTTTACTTATTTCGTGCCATCCCAAATCCTTCCCCGGCTCGTGGTAGCTTCTTCTTCTTCTTCTTTCGTTCGCTTGAAATATGTCTATATCTGCAATGTCGTCTCTTGCAAGAATTGAACTGTTTTTTTCAGTTCACACAGTGGTCCATAGAGTTTATCTTCCACTGTCGTCTCTCTAGGCCAGAAGGTTTGCCTAGATATGTTATATTTTGGGCAGTCTTGGAGTATGTGCTCTGCTGTCTGCGACGCCAATCCACATGTGCACATGGCTGTTTCACCAATCTTGAATTTTGTATACATGTGGTTGCGTAATCTATTGTGTCCTGTTCTGAGGCGCAGAATAATGACTTGTTCTGGTCTGTCCATAATGTGGTAGTCATCTTGAGCAGGTTTTGGTGGCTTTCTGACTGATTTGATCATTCTTTTCTTTTGGTGGTATGTAACGGGCACATCAGGCTGTTCCTCTTTGGCTCCTTCCTTAGCCAATTGATCAGCTCTGTCGTTTCCGGGTACTCCACAGTGGGATGGTATCCACTGTATGGTGACTTTATGCTGACTGCTAAGTTCAGAAAGTAGTGTCCTTAGTACTGGCAATTTCCCAGAGAGGAGCGCCTCGAGTACTGATTTTGCATCTGTTAGTAGCACCACAGGTTGAGTACCATTGCTGTTATTTAGTAATTTCTCTGTTGCTATCTTGATTGCCTCAATTTCGGCATCATAGTTATGGCAGTACTTTCCTGTCGGTAGTCTGGCTGTGTCCCTAGTATTATTTGGGTATTCTATGTACACTCCCGCTCCTCCATTTCGAACAGCATTTTGTGCTGACCCATCTGTGTAGACTCGGATCCAGAGGTCCTGTGGGTATTCTTCATCAAGGAAGCTGAGAGTGGCTGTTCTGCGCTGCACACTGTTCTGTTCTTCCTTGTCAAATATTCCTCTCACTTTTGTCTGGATTTGTAACGATAGTCTATGCTCATCTTTCCATGGAGTTCGCTCTGGAATAGTTGTTAGGGGGATACCAACTGTGGGCAGATCAGTGGTTTCTCTGCAGAGTCGTTTGGCCTGGTGGATAAAACTACTTCTTTTCAACCGCCCCATAGCTAGGTTTTCAAATCTGTTCTTCATAGGGTGGCCTGGCAAGCTGAGGAACTTTTCTGCTTGTATTAGCGTTTTCGTATCTCTGCGCTCACTCAGTGCCTGTGTCCTCCCCATCTTCTCCATTTCCACTATAGGGGTTGATCTCATCCCTCCTGTGGTGACTCTAAGTGCTTGATTTTGCACCTTGTCCAGCTCTTGTAGTGTGGTATTTGATGCTGAACACCACGCAGTTGACCGGTAAGGCTTGTACCCTCCCAATTGTGCTCTTCTGCCCGAAGCCGTTGGCACAATGTGGGGTGTCGGGTTTGGTAAGCGCCGCCCAACGTTCGGCGCTAACAGAAACCAGGTAGTACCGTCTACTGTTATACGGTAGCTCAGTCATATCTGACTAAGACCTGACCACAGAAAGAAGCACCACAATCATCACACTTGTAAGGTTTTTCTCCTGTATGTGTTCTCTTGTGTGTCTTCAGATAGTCAGTTCGAGTAAAAGAAGCACCACAAACATCACACTTGTAAGGTGTTTCTCCTGTATGTGTTCTCTTGTGAGTCTTCAGACTGCCAGCTGTAGTAAAAGAAGCACCACAATCATCACACTTGTAAGGTTTTTCTCCTGTATGTGTTCTCTTGTGAACCTTCAGAATGCCAGTTTGTGTAAAAGAAGCACTACAATCATCACACTTGTAAGGTTTCTCTCCTGTATGTGTTTATCTTATGTTCCTTCAGATGTTCAGTTTGAGTAAAGAAGCACCACAATCATCACACTTGTAAGGTTTCTCTCCTGTATGTCTTCTCTTGTGGTTCATGTTCTTTTGGCACTCTAGATGGTCACCTTGAAACAAAAGGCCATTCCATTCATTACATTTGTTTGGCATCCCTTCACTATGTGTTCTCTTATATCTGTCTACACAAACATTTGGACTAGAAACATCAGACAAATATTCTGTGTGAGTTCCTTGAGAGCTATAACTGTCATAATCAAAAATGTCATCAAGAGACTTTGCAAAACTCTGTGTATATTTTACTTGTGTTTCCTTATTGTGCTGCTGACAATTCTCAATAGCCAGAGATAGTTTATTGTTTGTATCAATCACAGATGACACATGTTCTGACATTGACAAACATATTCATATTTTACTGATGCCTTACAACTGTTATCAAACATTATTGATTCTGAGTTGCAGTGTTCTGTCATTTCTTGAACATCCGGTAGTTCTTGTTTCACAACCTTCATGTCTATGCTGTCATATGTCCACTTTTGTGAATGGTTCTGTATGGAGTGGTAAAGACTCCTTGAAGACCAAGCATGTACTTCTGAAAACACAACAAAGTAAATCATTAATACCCTCATGAACATATCAGGTATTGATTATGAACAGGTGTGTATGTGTAATCAAGCAGGACACATTGCAGCCATAGACAGTTTCAGGTGAACAAAAGATGGAGAATAAGAATTATTAGTTTGCTCATGTATGATCTAAGCTGATATATGATATAAGCTCATTATGATCTAAGCTGGTGCATGATCTAAGTTCATGATGATATAAGCTGATGTAGGATCTAGGTTGATGTATGATCTAAGTTCAGGTATGATCTATGCTGATGTATGATCAAAGTTCATGAGTATATGAGCTGACGTATGATCTACATTGATGTGTGATCAAAGTTCAGGTATGATCTACGCTGATGTATGATCTAGGCTGATGTATGTTCTAGGCTGATGTATGGTGGTTTTCATGAATAAGTGTAACATTTGTTTGCTTTCTGTTTCTTTTCTGGTGTTAATTTGAAACTGTTTTCATTGTTTAGTTTATCTCATTCCACAATTCACTAGGTTAACTTGGAACATGCGGCCACTCAATACCTATTGCCAAAGAGGAAGCTAATTTGGTAATAGATTCCAAAGGCAGAATTAACATCCACCATGGGTATGTGAATGGCAAGCCTGCTACAGTCTTGTGAGACAGCGGAAGCACTCTTATAGGTCTTAAAAGAGATTTCATAGTGCCTACAGACTATACAGGCAGGCACGTAACATGCAGAACATTCTCGGGTAATATCGAGAAGTATCCATTGGCATGGGCATATATTGATACTCCATTCCTCACTGGGAAGGTCAAATGCGCAGCATTAACCAATCCTTGTTGCGATGTTATCATTGGAAGCCTTCCCGAAGTGAATGATATGCCTCATAACACCATAACATCTGTATGTATTGATGATAATGTAACATCATCTCCATCTAATGTCATCATGGAAAGTGTTATCATCAAATGAATGTATGCTAGCTAATGCAGCACTACCATCACATGAAATCATTGATCCAATTGTTTCGCCACCATCTCATATCATTGAAAGTGTGAACGCAGTAACTAGATCTGCTGCTAGAGTGCAAGAACAAATTGATCAAACTGAGGCGATAGAAATGCTAAGCCCAGTGTTACTACCTCCTAAAACCATGAAGGAGAACTTTGTAACAGCCCAAAAGGCTGATCCTTCATTATATACGTATTTTAATCTGATAGGCCAAAGCCGAGGTTAACTAAGAATGCAAGATGGCATTTTGCGCTGAAAATGGCATCCTCACTAGGTACTATACCAGAGGCGACACCACCACAGAGCAAACTGTTTTGCCAGTAGAATACCGTAAGCAAGTCTTACATCTTGCCCATGATATACATCTCGCAGGGCATATGGCGTATTCAAAGACCAGATCTAGATTGTTGACACAGTTTTATTGGCCAAAATTCTGTAATGACACTAAACAATATTGCAGAAGTTGTGACATCTGCCAAAACCTGGTGAAAAAAGGGAAACACCCACAGGCTGAATTACAGGTTACAGATTTAGCCAGTCGACCCTTTGAGAAAATATCTGTCGACATCATAGGTCCTCTAAATCATGTAACATCTAGAGGAAATAGATTTATAGTTACAATAATTGATCTATGTAGCCGCTAGCCTGAAGCTATTCCTCTTAAAAACATAACTGCCAATGATATAATGGAAGTTTTCTTCCATGTATTTGCAAGAATAGGGTTTCCTGACACTATCCTATCCGACCGTGGAAGTCAATTTATTGCGGCATCCACTCAAGTTTTCACCAAAATGTTAGGTGTGAAACAATGTTTCAACTCACCGTACCATCCTCACTCGACTGGAATCATAGAAAAATGTAACGGGGATCTAAAGCATAAGCTTTCCAAAGTCACCCAACAATATCCCGTGTCAGATTTCGGGGTGCCCCACCGGCTAGATGAAAGTATTTTTTCACTGGCGAGCAACCCCTAATAGTCAGAAACTGACTAGGGACAAAAACTATATGGCTGAACTATAGATTAAGCCCTGAATATCCAACGTACAGCTCCAAGTGGCTCGTTACAAAATGAAATGAACTGTGCTGAATATTCGCCAAGGAATAGGAAAGAGAAGTTTAGCTAAGATAGATGTTTAAGTCTAAATATATGAATATAGACGACTATCTCAGTACAGGTTTTTCTCCCTGACTGCTCCCTTCCTTGGTGTGTAAGTGAACCCCCACCAATGTACACACACAACACGTATGCACAATTGGAATTAAGTTATAACGACCGAACTATGAGTTACAATACTACAACATTTATTTATTAATCATAATCATAGACATCTGATGGTTCAATATGAGGATGATGAAATCATATACATATTGATATTGATGACAGATATTACGAAACTTTACTTGTTACTTGCTCTATCTGGATCTGTGGTCCAGATCCCTACTCTCCAGTAGACACAAAAAGAGAAGAGAACAGCTTGCCGGTATTCTGACGTCTGCCAGTCCTTGCTCTACCTAGTCAGTAGTCTCTAGTCTTGAGATCTATAACATAGGTGCTCCTTGTGAGAGCTGTTCAGAGATCTTTTTCGTTTCTCTTACCTGAGTCTGCCAGTCAGAGTGGATGGGGCTTGTTTATAGCCCTGGGGCTATTATCTCCATCTGGCGTTAATTGCCTTTATTCAACCAATGGCCCAGTTCATTGTTGATTCAGCCAGGGTCTACCTGGACGAGAAGGTGCCAATGTGTCTGTGTGGTGTCAAAGCCCGTCTGGGTCAGCAGTTTTCCAATGTGTAGACTAATTTAAATTATCTAGTTGTGTCCATCTCAAGTATCCCATTTTACTTGCCATCTGCAAGCTTACGTCATGGCTGGTTGGTTTTAATTACTACTCAGTCCTCTGAGTCTGCCCTCCCGTCTGGCTGGATTGATAGCCTCTGGGGGTGACCGGTACTGGTGTCAAATTAACTTCCCAAATAGAAAGCCATTCCTGGTGGTTTGTTTACTTGCAGGTTTTGCAAGCTTACGTCAAGACAGTATAGCCTTGAATATAGAGAAAACAGTTTTGTTCGTCTGTTGAACCTCTACATGGCCCATCAAAAGTGAACCGAAACTTGTTCTGGGAAGTAAAGGCTGCCAATTCGTGACAAGCATATGCTTTCCAAAGTCACCCAACAATATCCCGAAAATTGGACATCTATTTGCCTGCCATACTTTTTGCATATCGCGAGGTCCCTCATTCAAGCACTAGGTTCTCTCCATTCAAACTTGTCTATGGTGCCAAACCACCCGGCCCATTAAGTATATACCATTCCATGTTGACTGAATCTACTCCTGTACTTAAATCCATATCATCATACGTATATGTAACATCATTGCGTGAAAGGATAATTAAATCGTGTATTATTGCTAAAGAAGCACTGAAACAATCTGGTGGCGATGTATAGACAATACGCAAACAAAGGAAACAGGACGATAACGCTGACACCTGGACAGGACGTTACTACTTCTCCTACCTAGCGACCGACAGTTACTGACAGATTCTTGGCAAGGACCATTTAAGGTACTAAGACAGATTTCAACTGTTTGACTATGAAATTCAAGTTAAAGACAAATACAAAATATTCCTCATCAATATGCTAAGACCATACTACAACAGGGACAAATAACAAGACGATACAGCAGCCAGTACAACAATAATCGACCACGAAGACGACGAAGAAAGCGACGAAATACCAACACCAGCACTAAACACGACGAACTGCTTACAAGACATTAAGATAAACCCCCAGTTAACTAAAGCAGAGACCGACAGCTGCAGACAACTCATACAGAACTACAGTACCATCTTCTCCAACAAGCCAGGACAAACAGAACTAGTACAACACCACATTACTCTGACTTCCAGCACACCAATAAATGCAGACCCTACACAATTCCATTACATTACAAAGAAAAACTGCATCAGGAAATCATTGACTTAGAATAGAACAACATAATTAGACGATCGCAATCACACTTCTGCTCTCCAATAGTCATTGTACGCAAAAAGGACGACACAATAAGACTCTGTGTAGACTATAGAAAATAAAATAAAATTACACAGTTGGATTTAGAACCAATGACCAACTGCGAGGAACTACTAACAGAACTTACAGACTCTAGGTACTTTACGAAACTGGACATGACAAAAGGTTACTGGCAGATAACGGTAGACGAACAGAGCAGACATCTGACAGCCTTTGCCACACCTTGGGGACTATGAATGGTGCAAATTACCATTTGGGCTTGTTAATGCCCCCGCAAACATTCGTACGCATGACAAGACTATTACTTACTGACATAAAGAATATCATCTCGTACATGGACGACATCTGTGTACACACAAAGACAATGACAGAGCACATAACGACATTACAGCAGACGTTTGAACGGATCAGACAGCACGGACTTACTGTTTAACCCTGCCAAAGTTGACATAGCCTACCAAGAAATATCCTTCTTGGGTTATAAAATCTCTAATGGCTTTGTCACGACTGACGACAACATCGTGTCAAAAATTCTAAAATTATCACTTCCGACTACGAAGAAAGAAGTCAGACAGTGTGTTAGGACTTCTAAATTCTTACAGGCAGTTCATACCAGATTTTGCTGAACTGACTGAAAGGTTATACTAACATACTAAAAAAGAACACCCAAACAAAATTGTACACAACGAATGCCGAACAATTTGCATTCGAGAAAGTATTGTCCTATTTTTCTGAGAATAGTTTAAAAAGTCCCATTCTCAAATTGCCAAATTTGCATATTCCTTTCAGACTGCGCAAAGATGCGCTTCCGTGGCGAATGGGGCGGTACTATTACAGGAACATGACGGCATTTTACATCCTGTATATTACCTTTCCAGGAAACTTAAGCCAAGAGAACGCACTTGGTCTACACCTCAGAAAGAAGCTCTCGCCCTAGTGTTTGATGCTCAAATGAGTATTGAACCCAATTTTCGACCATGTACAACATATTGGGTAATGGTCACTAACTGAACTAACAGGAATAGAACATTCGATAATATTAACTGGACAAGTAACATATATATGATCAAAAAGTTGAGGAGGTGTCTGTAAAGGAAGGCAGGGGACAAGTTCCATAGCATTGTTCCCGCCAATCCGAGGTTGCTTCCATTAGTTTCAGGGGCCGGGACACATAGCGCCTCTGATTCTGGGCTCACCGAGGGAAATTCGTCACGTCCTGCTCATGGGCTGCTTTTAAATTCCTCACTTCAATATATTGGTCATTTTCGTTTTGCCCCGGGCCATTCCTGCACAAACCAGACAAGTTTGCAGACGGTATCCACTCAGCGAGTTTTCGGACATGTGCTTGTCGTTGCGCCCGTCAGAGCTGTTCCAGGCACGACAGACATTCGGAAAACTACCTAGTCAGAGCTGTTCCGAACAAGAGCGGCATTTGGAAACTAGGTAGTCAGAGCTGTTCCTAGCACGAGAGACATTCGGACGAGACATTTCACTCGGACGTAATTGCGTAGTGTCAATTTTTAGTTTGCCACCCGTAGGACGACACTTCCGACTTCCGGCGGGCATTTTTTAATGAGGTTAGCCTTCCTCTGGTTTCGAGGCACGTTAGACTGTTGTGATGTCGCCCTCATCTCAGCTGGTCAAGATAGAACGATCAACGACATCGCGGTCGGCCCTCAAGGGAAGGCAGGGGCAGACCATGGGCATTCCCTCGCTATCCAAGGAGGCCATAATTGCAGAGCCGGCACATATTGCTCTGAGACTGGGCTGACCCGAGGAGTTGCCACGTCCTGCTCATGGCTGCTTTAGTTCCTCACTTCCATGTGTTGGGCATATCGCTTGCCACTAGTCACTCAAGCACACACCAGGAGCGGTCAGGACTGCGAGCGACATCCACTCGGTAAGCTTTTGCTTTTGACTTCGGGACCACGCAATAGGTTCGCTCGCCGTGCGTTCCATTTCGTGTCATTGAGACGTTCTTCCACTTTTGTCTACACTCTCTATGAGTTAGATACAGACAGTTTTCGTAACCATTTCCTTCGACTGGGGCACTTTTCTGACTTTTTGTACTCGCTCACGAGGTAGGCTACATGTGCTGCCGGCTCAGCACCTTACCTTCGTGCAGCAGTGAACGAGAAACGGCCTGGCCCTCTCATCCGGGAATCTCTCATATCCCCCAGCTGAGAGCCTTCGAACATGTATCAGACCTGAGCATGTAGCTTGCTCAGTATCACGCCTCTATTTTTGGGCGTTCAGCCACAGCCCTCGTCGGGGAGCCTTAACGTTGTCCGTACCAAGAAACTTCTGCCTTCGTGCGCCTGATTTAAATTTTTGACTGCTATCCTCAGTCTCACCTGCAGAGCAGCAGGTTGTGTCTCTCTTAGTCTGGTCCCTATCCCATTAAGCTGTCCGATATGTAGTTTTTCATCCATCAGCAAGCAAATGGGGTCGATGGGACACGCAAGCTCCCCCACCACGTCTAGGTGGAGACACATCGGGGGAGGTACAAGAGATACAGCATGCAGGGCGATGCACTACCTTCTTGATTTTCCTACCATTGAAGACAGAAAACAAATTTGCAGGGCACGTGCCTACCTCAGAGTTAACGCAAACACACAACACCCACTGCATAATGAAATTATAAAGGTGAATGACAGCAGGTTAAAAAGAAGAAGATCATGGATGGGTCAAGCCGAAGACATTCTTCAACAGGTATGTTCACTAGAGGAATTAGAACCCGGCGAGGAGTGGGTATAAGTGCCAACATATTTTTTACGTCATTTTCAGTTTGCATCCAACTAGACAGAAAATGCAGACAAGAAAATCCGGCTGCTGTGGAGGCGGAAGTACAAGCGTTGATTTTCGAGAATTCGCTAGACGGTGATGCGGTCATCTACACAGATGGGTCGGTCGTCCGACATGTGAGAAGCTCATGGGCCTTTACAGCTCGGGCCGGAGGGAGAATTGTGAAGGAGGACTCTGGTGCTTTTGTTGAGACTATAATAAGTAGCCTGACTATGGAAGTCATGGCAGTAAGTAAAGCAATGACATGGCTCGAGACACAGACATTCACTAGGGCAGGAGATGGGATGGATCCGAAGAGATAAGTTGCTGTCTCTGGAGCGGTCTCGGCTGGCAAAGATTAGTTCATCTTCGTGCCAGGGCATGTGGGAGTACAAGGAAATGAGCGGGCTGACAAGCTCGCAGGTAAGGCTAATGTGGAGGGCGAACGCGCCATGGACCAGGCTGACATTCTGAATGCTCTACGAGAAGTAAGACTTTGCGAGAACCAAGTGATGACTGTGAATCTACAACCATGGCCAGACTGCGAGAACAGCAAATTAAAAGAGGTGTGGCCAAACAAGAACACTACGCAGGAAGCCAAAGAAGATTGATAATTGATTTTTTTTTTTTCGGGATTTGAGATTTAAATATTGAGCACAACCGACTACTGGCAACGATGATCGTATTCTGGTATGAACCTAAGGCCTATCCACGTCAATGTGGAAGCACTATACTCGAGTTTCGCTCTCGTTTGAGCTCGTCGGTAGTGCATATCCTTGACCGGATCCCGGAAACAAACCCCGGATCACTGGCGTGTGGAGACCTGATTTGTCGGGTCCACATCGATTGACGGACGTCAGTCGCGGCGATCGGGCAAATCTTGAGCTACAGCCTACGATGGGTGACGTTGTAATATTCTGTTGTGATAATTTGGCCGTGTCCAGCGTGTGCCGCGTGGTCTAGTGTTTACACACCCGCTTCACACGCCAGTGATCCGGGGTTTGTTTCCGGGTCCGGTCAAGGATATGCACTACTGACGAGCTCAAACGAGAGCGAAACTCGAGTATAGTGCTTCCACATTGACGTGGATAGGCCTTAGGTTCATACCAGAATACGATCATAGTTGCCAGTAGAAGATTGATAAACCAACATAGAACTGGTGTCGTTAGCCGCTACACGCTGCGGGATTTGCTGAGGATGGGGATCCGAGCACTTATGGACTGAATGGTTCGATGTGCAATGAGGATGATCTGTCGACTAACTAACTGACTACAACAAGTGGTTACAGTAAGACAGACATGTGTATGTTTACACCAAATGTGACAATGTAAGACAGACGTGCGTGGTTTATAATAAGTGTGATGTAATCACTCTGTGATCAAGAGAGTTCCAAAATCCGACTACATTTATATGCTCGGCGATTTCAATGCTCGTGTGGGCAAGGACTCGAGTTCATGGCCAGTGTGCCTTGGAAAATACAACATCGGTCGCATGAATGAAAATGGGCAAAGGCTGCTGGAGCATTGCTCTAGAAATGATCTATGTATTACAAACTCCTCTTTTATAACAAAAGAGCTGCATAAGGTCACATGGAAACATCAAAGATCCGGCCATTGGCATCAGCTGGACTTCATTATCACACGGAGACAACATCTGAACTATACATCATTAACTCGAAGTTACCACAGTGCTGACTGTGATACGGATCATTCTTTGGTTGTTGCAAAGGTTAGACTGAGGACCAAAGAGAATCTACACATCTAAACACAAATCTAGCCCCAGGATTAATATTATTAACACTCACGATCCTGGAAAGTGCTTTGAATTTCAACAGCAACCTGA
The DNA here is from genome assembly GCA_014155875.1 of Cepaea nemoralis. Taxonomy (NCBI): domain Eukaryota; kingdom Metazoa; phylum Mollusca; class Gastropoda; order Stylommatophora; family Helicidae; genus Cepaea; species Cepaea nemoralis. The sequence continues at coordinate 40,674 of JACEFZ010011051.1, read as the reverse complement.
AGATGCTTTCAATGATACATCAGAAAATCGTATAGTAAATGATAAATGGAGTAAACTTAAGGAAAATATTTATAAACAGCGGTAGGGGTTTACGGCACTGTGGATCATAAGAGGCAGGACTGGTTTGCGGCAAACAGCCAGATACTGCAGCCCTTGATTGATAAAAAGAAGATAGCTCTCTTAAGAAACAAGGAAAGACCAACGCGTAACACTCTGAGTGAGCTGAAGCAAGCAAGGAAGGATGTACAAAAGGCTGCCAGGCAGTGTGCGAATGACTATTGGATCAAGTTATGTGAGTCCATTCAAATCGAAAGTGATAAGGGAAACATCAGAAGCATGTATGATGGGATAAAGAAAGCCTGTGGTCCAATGATCAAAAGAAGTGCACAGCTGAAAACCTTGACTGGAGAAATCATCACTGATAAGAAACAGCAGATGGATAGATGGGTCGAGCACTATTTAGAGCTTTACTCAAGTGAGACCAAGCTAGCAGATGATGCCCTCAACGCCATAGAGGCCCTGCCAACTCTTGACCACCTGGACACACTTCCCACTATAACAGAAGTAAGTGTGCTATAAATGAGCTTGCATCTGGCAAGGCTCCAGGTAAGGATGGGATTCCAATAGAGGTGATCACGAGTGGGCAAGACACCCTCACTCTACAGATCCACCAGCTAATAGAGCTATGCTGGCGAGAAGGACAAGTCCCACAGGATTTCAAAGATTCAAACATCATAACGCTGTACAAGAACAAGGGAGATCGGAGCGACTGCAACAACTATAGGGGTATCTCACTTCTGTGTATTGTTGGGAAAGTATTTGCCAGAATTGTCCTGCGCAGACTTCAAGTCCTGGGAGATCAAGTCTACCCCGAATCACAGTGCGGCTTCCGTCAGAACCGGTCTACCATTGATATGATATTCTCATTGCGACAGATGCAAGAAAAATGCCGGGAACAAAATCAGCCACTGTTTATTGCCTTCATCGACCTCACAAAAGCATTCGATTTGGTCAGTCGTGAGGGTCTGTTCAAAGCACTAAAGAAGTTGGCTGTCCACCACTCTTCTGTCCATTGTGGAATCGTTCCACACAGGCATGAAGGGTATAATCAAGTTTGATGGCTCAACTTCAGAAGAGTTTGAAATCAAGAGTGGGAGTTAAGCAAGGTTGTGTACTATCCCCCCACCCTCTTTGGGAATACTTTTCACTTCTACTGAAATATGCCTTTCGTGATCAGGATGACGTATATACATTCACTCACGCTCAGATGGTGGCCTCTATAATGCTCAGGAGATTGAAGGCCAAGACCAAAATTAGGCAGGGGTACTAATCAGAGAGTTGCTTTTTGCGGATGATGCTGCGATTACGACCCACTCTGAGGATGAATTACAACATCTACTATCTGCATTCTCCAATTCTTGTTCTGAATTTGGTTTAACAATTAACAAAAAGAAGACACAGATTGTCACAAGGTGTACATGGGGTACCATCAATCTTTATTGACGACACCGAACTAGAGATAGTAGACCATTTGACATATCTAGGATCAGTGGTAAATGGCAAATTATTCCTAGATCAGGAAATCAACATCCGGATTGGTAAGGCAGCAACAACAATGAACAGGTTAAGAAAAAGAGTCTGGGAGAACAGGAAGCTTACTGCCAAAACAAAAGTCCTTGTCTATCAAGCCTGTGTCCTTAGTACTCTTCTCTATGGCAGTGAAACCTGGACAACTTACTCACACCAAGAGAAAAATTTAAACAGCTTTCATATGCGGTGTCTGCGAAGAATTCTTGGTATTAAGTGGCAAGACAAAATCACAAATACTGAAGTATTGGAAAGATCAGGTTGTGTGACGGTTTATTCCATGCTCAGTCTTCGTAGACTTAGATGGATAGGACATCTTAGGAGGATGGATGATGGTAGAATACCAAAGGATATCTTTTTGGTGAATTACAGATGGGTAAGAGATCTCAGGGTCGGCCTCTACTACGATACAAAGGATGTGTGTAAGCGGGACATGATTGATACAGGCATTGATAATGCACATTGGGAGCAAGTCGCCGCTGAACGTGTTGCATGGAGGGCAAACATCAGAAATGGAATAAAGACAAAGGAGAAAATTATTGCAGATAAGTCACACACCGAGCGTTTGAGACGTAAGATGGTGCATGATGGTGGAAATGACCACGTGTTCACATGCAGCCCACTGTGAACGGACATTTACAGCGCAAATTGGCCTTATCAGTCACACTCGCTACCGCCATAGGTAAAAGTTATTATGCCTTTTTAGAGCACAAACTATCGTCTGTCAAGACGGCAATGGTGCCAATGTATGTATGTATATGTATATGTATTATATATATATATATATATATATATCGCGAGAGAGAGAGAGAGAGAGAGAGAGAGAGAGAGAGAGAGGAGAGAGAGAGAGAGAGAGAGAGAGAGAGAGAGAGAGAGAGAGAGAGAGAGAGAGATTGTTGCATTGTTATCAAAGCTTAATAAAATGGTTGTCTACATTTTTTTACAGGCATATGTGTTATAATATATAATGATAAAATCTTTAAGGTTTTTTCAAAGTTTTCATAAAAATAATGCATCTATTTAAATAGTGAAAATTTTCTAACTCATCTTTTTATTTCTCTTCAACAGCACATTTAATTTTTTTTTAAACATTCTCATATGTCTCATTCAAATCCCGAAACAACCACATAATCAATTCTCATATGTATTTCGCGTTAAACCCACGTTGGGTATTTATGATGCCCATTTCAAACATTGCCTCAACGAGTTACTTTTCATACGTTTTAATGCTTATTGTTCTTTTGTTGTCAAAGAATTGCTTCATAAGAGATGTTGAATGAAAGAATGTATGAGACAAAATAGAGAAGAAGGGCAGAACGTAGGACGGGCCTGCGTGCCCAATTCTTAACCCTTTGAAAATAAAGATTTTCGTTTGTTACAAAAAAAAGTAATTTTTTGTGAGAGAAAGTTAGTTGCATATCCTTTGCAGTACTCTGCAGTCAACCCACCGCCCGCCATTTAAAGATATCTTGGTAAGTTTACTTAAGATAGATCTCTTCCAATCATATTTTCTATTATCAATCTATCTATTCTTCTATTCTATCTATATTTTTAACGGGAACGGCCGACAATAGACAGACAGACAGACAGACAGACAGACAGACAGACAGACAGACAGACAGACAGACAGACAGACAGACAGACAGATAGATAGATAGATAGATAGATAGATAGATAGATAGATTGATAGATTGATAGATTGATAGATAGACAGATAGTCGGGAACGGGAACGAGAGCTTATATGACTACTTATATGAATTAAATGAGATGCTCCCCACCAGGAAGGGCGAAGCCGGGCCGGATCAGACAAACAGACAGATAGTCGGAAACGGGAGCTTATATGAATACTTATATGAATTAAATTAGATGCTCCCCACCAGGAGCTGGGCGAAGCCGGGCCGGGTCAGATAGATAGATAGATAGATAGATAGATAGATAGGTAGATAGATAGATAGATAGATAGATAGATAGATAGATAGATAGATAGATAGATAGATAGAACAAACAAACTTTATTTTCAAAGGGTTAAGAATTGGGCACGCAGGCCCGTCTAACATTCTGCCCTTCTATCACTCTTTTCCATACATTATTTCATTCACACGTCATTCAAGGCTAACAGAGAACAGCAACAATATAAAACTTATGCATTATAAAAGCATTGGCAAAATGCGAACATCAAAACTACACGATACAGTAACATTAGATAATGGTCAGACACTTATTAGCCATGTGGAATATACTGGCCTACCAAAAGGGGACTGGCTGTTATACTAGGGTTTTGTTATTATTATTATTATCACTATTATTATGGGGGAAGGTAATCCGTACTGAGATAGTGTTCGAGTAATTTGCGATTATATGAATAAGGATTGGTGATGTCTTTTATTTCTTGTGGAAGATTGTTCCACAGCTGAGCTGCAGAGTACGTTAAGCTTGTTTTGTATAAGTCAATCCTAGGCTTCGGAATGTGTAATATATTTAAACGTTTACTGTGTCTAGCATTATATTTAAACAATGGCCAAAGGTAATTTGGGGCATTCCGATGCAAGATTTTGTGAATTAGTTTAGCTTTATTGAAAAGCAGGCGTTTGCGGAGTGGTAGCAACTGAAGGCGTTTATACAGGCTGGGATTGTCAGATAAATGTTTGCTATAAATTAGACTCATGGCCCGTTTCTGGAGTGAGTAAAGTCGCTTGGTGTTTGAATTAGAACAACCGTCCCAGATAGTAGAGCAGTAGTCAAAGTGTGTCTGAATATGAGAAGTATAGAATAGTTTCCTTGTGTCCTCATCAAGGAAGTTTTTAATTTTGGCGAGTTGGTAGACTTTTTTCGCTGTTTGTTTAATGAGCGCTTGAACGTGGGAATTAAAGGTTAGGTTTCTATCAATGATTAGGCCTAATGTTTTGTGCTCAATTACACTTTCTACTGGCATGTTATCGATGTGAAGTTGAAGTGATGTGTGTGAGCTTAGAGTTTGAAGTCTTTGTCTGGTTGTTAATAACATTGATTTTGTTTTAGTGATATTAATTTGCATACGGTTTGAATATCTCCACCTAACTACATTATTTAATTCTTGTTGTAAAGACGACTCCAGTAAAATACAGTTCTCAGCATTTGTGTACACTGTACAGTCGTCTGCAAATAGATCGCAGGACGATGAAAGATGCAAAGGTAGATCGTTAATATATATGGCAAATAATAGAGGGCCAAGAATAGAGCCTTGTGGTTCTCCAATATTGAATGTAGTGGTTTGAGACAGCGATTTATTATGTGATACTACTTGCTTTCTGTCCGATAGAAAAGATGATATTAGAGTGACTACATTAGGACCAATTTTCATTGTCTCAAGTTTCTTAATTAAAATAACATGGTCTATCATATCAGATGCTTTCTTGAAATCAATAAACACAGTTCCACATAGACTGTTGTTGTTTATACTCTCGTGCCAATTTTCTATCATGTTTGTTAGGGCCGTATGGCAAGAATACTTTGGTCGAAATCCTGCTTGGCTGTCAACAATAAGCTTGTTGCGAACTAAATACTGTAATGTTACTTTATGGATGTGTTTTTCTAGTGGCTTAGATAGTGATGATAGTAAAGAAATGGGTCTGTAATTGTTCGGGAGACCATTGTCCAATGAACCAGATTTAAGAAGAGGGTACACTTTAGCGATTTTGAGAGCTGATGGAAAGTGGCCTTGGTGAGACACTGATTATATACATAGGTTAGTGATATACTGATCACTGGCGCAGCACAACGGAGAATCCGGTTGCTGATTCCATCTAAGCCAGATGAGGTTGTGTTTTTTAGGTTACTGAGGTAAGTGAATACTTCAGTGATTGTTAGATAGATAGATAGATAGATAGATAGATAGATAGATAGATAGATAGATAGATAGATAGATAGAACGAATGGACGAACAGACGTTATTTTCAAAGGGTAACAAATTGGGCACGCAGGCCCGTCTTACATTCGGCCCTTCCAATCACTCATCTTTCTTTCATCAACAGTGCATAGGAAAAAAACATTGTCACGTGAATTTTGTAAACATAAACAATGCATATTACTATGTTATGAGACACATCCACCACCCACCCACACATCCCCCATTCCCTCCAACTCCCCCACCCAACCACACACATACAATACATTCCCCCACCCATCCACCACATCCCTACACCTACACATCTCCCCGCCCACACACACCTCTCACCCACCACACATCCCATCCACCCACACCCCAAGCACACATACATTCTATAACCCACACATCCCCCACCTACACAATCTCACCACCCACTCACATATCCTCTACCCGTCCCATTTCCCACCAACAATCACTCATCCAATATCCTCCTCCACCCACACACCTCCAACCACTCAACCAAACACATATTCCTCAGCCACACACACATCTCCCCGTCAACTCACATATTCCGCACCTATCCACACACAAATTCCGCACTCACCCACATAATCTCCCAACTCCCCCAGCCCACTCACAGATCCCGAGCCCACACCTGCAGACATCCCCCACCATCTCCTAACCTGCACACACTCACCCACCCACATATCATCTACCCACCCACACATCCTCTACCCACCCATCCCCCAACCAACATCCCTTAACCACACACCCTTATTCATATACAATCACCCACCCACACATCCTCTACCCAACCACACATCCTCCACCCAACCACACATCCTCCATCCACCCATTCCCCCAGCCACACATCCCTTAACCACACACCCCTACCCAGATACACACACATCCCCACCCACGCACAATCTCCCCATCCATACAAACATCCCTCACACACATCCCCACCCACCAACACATTCCCCATTCACAAACACACCTCCCATCCACGCACACACAACCCATACATTCATCCCCTCACACATCCCTAGACACACGTACTTATCCCTCAACCACTAACACCCACACGTCCCTTACCCACTCATCAACACATACATCTCCTATCTACCCACCCACACTCACACAATCCTAACCACCCATCCCCCACCCTCACACACATCCTTCACCCACCCACAAACCCAACCAATCCTGCACCCACCCACACAAACATCATTTATCCACACCCAGCTCCCCTCCCACACAATACCACACCCACACACATCCCAAAGACACATCCCTCACCCACACACACATCTATCCACACATCTCTTACCCATCCACACATCCCCCAAATACAATCACCCTCACTACCCACACATACATCCTCCATCCAGCCACACACACCCCACCCAGCCAGACATATCCCCCACCCACACACACATCTCCAAATCCATCACCCACACCCATCACGCACCCTCCCTCAACCCACACACATCCCCCACACACATTCACCCACACATCTCTCACCCACACACACTCCTCACCCATCCTCCCAAACATCCCACACCCATACACATCCCTCACCCACACACACATCCCCAAACACACAACCACCCCCACCTGCACACATCTGCCACCCACCACATATCTCCCCACCCACACATATCCCCCCACCCATTCCATAACCCACCATCAATCATCCACGAACATAACCTCCTCCACCTACTCACCCACAACCACCTAGACAAACACACATCCCCACCCAAAAACACATCTCCCCATACACCCATACATCTGGCACGCACCCACACACAAATCCCACACCCACCCACAAATCCCCCACCCACCCACACAAACCCACCCCCGCCCACCCACACACATCACGAATCCACCCACACACACATCCCCCGATCCCCTCAATCTACTATTGTGATCAAACTCCCACACTTTACACACACATACAGTGATAGATAGATAGATAGATAGATAGATAGATAGATGGATGGATGGATGGATGGATGGATGGATAGATAGATAGATAGATAGATAGATAGATAGATAGATAGATAGATAGATAGAGATAGATAGAAAGATAGATAGATAGATAGATAGATAGATAGATAGATAGATAGATAGATAGATAGATCCCCGCCAGGGACTTGGCGAAGCCGGGCCGGGTCAGCTAGTTTATAGATAAACTCTTTATTAATTCTTTATACATGAATACACACACAAAGAAACACATTATCTTCTGAACATATAGACAAAGAGATCATAAGATAGCCCAGAAAAGTATCCTCTATAAAAGAATACAAGTGATATTCTAGAAAAGTATCATGGTAGTTCTTTTTAAACATAAGCTACACATGTAGACTCTGAATGACTAGAGAATGGGAAGGTCATCTCTCAAAAGGGGCATGAACTGGGCCAGAAAGATATTCATTCACTATTTCTCTAAGTCAAAGAAAAAAAAATCAACTATAACTTTCGAGGTTTACTCTAGATTTTCACAAAGAAATCTCTGTTAAAAATTCAGCCAGTCTAGTATAATTACTAGGCTAAGTTTATTCACTATAATCTCCAACTTACCAATGTCTTTAAGAATTAAAAACTACACCACATCTCCTTTATTGAGAAGCACCTCCTTCCCTGACAAAGTATTTTGGCTGCTGCGCCCAAATAGTGAAATTGGTCCAATGACGTTTCCTGATTTCATCCCATCATAAATTATGTTAATGTACATTCCCCTCCCCCGCACCAATGGAATTGGCTGTTTATCTGAGCTGTGTTGGTGCGATAAATGACGTCATTCTGGTGACGTATGTGCAGATGTTCCGGGAATTCAGGGGAGGAGCTGTAATTTTTAGTTGCCCATTCCCGTCATTGCGCAGGTGTTAATTCTCAACAGTCTAAGCTTATTCTATGTTCGTCTATTGTCAATCTCCAAACGTCGCGATTCTGGTGTGCCAATTTCCAGAAGAGAAGGAGGAGATGGTTTAGTGTTATATTTAAAAAATCTCGGAGTCCTGCTTTAACATGGTGAATAGTTAAAGTGATTTCTCTTTATTGGGGAATGGTGTTGATTGGTGTCCACATTAGAAATATCACAAAGCTCCCATCTAAGACAGTTATTCCCAAGGAGAACTGAAATATCAGTGAAGACAACATTCTTCTTCTTCATTCGTTCACTTGAAACATGTCTATAACTGCAATGTTGTCTCTTGTATGAATTTAACAGTCTGTTTTTAGTTCACTCAGCGGCCCACAGAGTTTATCTTCTACTGGTGTCTCTAGGCCAGAAGGTTTACCTAGATATGTTTTGCTTTGGGCAGTCTTGGGGTATTTGCTCTGCTGTCTATGATGCCAACCCACATGTGCACATGGCTGACTCACCAATCTTGAATTTTGTATACATGTTGTTGCGTAATCTATTGTGTCCTGTTCTGAGGTACAGAATAATGACTTATTCTGGTCTGTCCATAATGTGGTATTCATCTTGAGCAGGTTTTGGTGGCTTTTTGACTGATTTGATTGTTATTTTCTTTTCATGGTATGTAACGGGCACTTCGGGCTGTTCTTCCTATGCTCTTTCTTATTCAATCGATCAGCTCTGTCGTTTCCATTTATTCCAAAGAGGGATGGTATCCACTGTAGGGTGACCTTATTCTGACTGTTAAGTTCAGAAAGTAGTATCCTTAGTACTGGCAATTTTCCAGACAGGAGTGTCATGATCTTACTGTTAACGTACAAATGGCTCGTATTAGATGACAGGGAGTGAAACACAATCATAAACTACAAATGATTGTACGAAACACATAAAATAATCGCAAGCAATTTAATCACATTCTTTAAATCATGCAGCGCTCACAAATTAGCGGTATTCTCAAAATCAATTCCGTATGTACAAAATCTACAATCTCATCAATGCATACCTGATGGTGTGAATCTTTCATATGTAGCGGCTGCTACGAAATCTGGTTCTTTGAACACATTCATGAAACAGTTTTTGTTTGCTGTAAAATAAGCAGATCCATGTTTCTCTATCTGCTGAAAACTTTCACACTCAAATTCTTGCAAAATTTTTGAAAAGGGTGGTGGTAGAGATGATATGAGTTTATCACGTAATATCAGATCTTTTAGTCTATCAAAGTTGTTCTCAATCTTTGCTGATGATAACCACTTGTTAAATACATCCTGTACTGATGAGGTGTAATCCGAAAAAGGTTGTGTTGGTTTAGGTGATAACTTTGTAAACTGTTCCCTATAACCTGCTTCATCAAGAAGAAAATAAACATGATTTTGGCTTTAATGTAATGGTAATCTTGTCTTAAGTCTTTAGGGATGGTTTATATCACTTTCAATGGTTTCCCTGATAGGCATCTCATATAGATTATATTCCACCCTGAGATTGGTATCTGATAGTGTTCCATTATAGTTTCAAAGTTCTGAGTGAATGCTGCAATTCAGTCCAAAGTGGCAAATTTTTGACGATGCCCTGATACTTTTTCTTCTGGTTTTCTTTTTCTTTCATTTCTAGTTTCCTAGATTCTTTATCAGTGTAAGTTTGTATGTCTAGTTGTTTAAGTTTCAACTGTACGTCTAGTTCTTCCCGTTTAATTTGTGCGCTGATTTCAGCTTTTCTTCTTTCAGTTTCTAACTCATCCTTCCTTAATTCTGCGTCTCTTTGTGATGTCTTATTTTCAAACTCTGCCTTTTTAAGTTCTGCGTCTGTTTCAGCTTTTCTAGCCTCTAATTCTGCCTTTTAAAGTTCTCTTTCAGCCACTCTTTCATCTCTTTCACTAGCTTCCTTTTGTAACTGGACATGTGCCGCGTATATTGCTTAGCTGCACTTTGCCAATTCGTCTCCGGTTAAATTTAACTTTTGCCCTGACTCAATGAAATCGTTTAACGTAGACATGGTATTGTTATGGTTTTGTTATATTGGTTTATATCAAAATATTTACAATATATTATGAAATCTAGTACATATACAATATACAATATTAACAAAAACAACAACAACAACAAAACAAAAACAAAAAACTCAGACAAGGCCTGATTCCCTACAAAAGTTTGAGGAAAAAATACTCAAGTGTAGATGGAGTTTTGAGTTCTGGCCGTCTAATGGTAGCTGCACCAGAGAAGGGCTGCTTGGTCTTCTATTTCTGTGCAGATTAATTCGGTACTTTTAGAATTTTAGATGACAAATCTGTTTACTTTGGGAGAGAAAAAAAATTACTGTGTGTTGGAATATGTGGTGTATGCATGGTCAACTACGTGTTATAGGTTTGTATGCAGTCGAGTATAAATGTATCGTCGTCGTCGTCAATTTATTTTTGTGTAAAGTTACTGTAATTTGCTTGGTGCTTTCACTCATATTTTAGAACATTCTTCATTCCAACTATTTTACACAATTCTTTGACAAATGCTCACTATTCAATCAATACTAAATATATGGATATCTGGTCCCCACAAGGACTACTTTCACACACTTCTGCTTGTCGTTCAACCGTTGAGCGATGCAATTACGTTCAAGCCTAACATACAACTATCTTTACATCTGATTCAAAAGATGGACGTAGCATCCACGTTCATACTTATTCTCTATATCTGGCTCAAAAGCCGTACGTAACACCCACGTTCCCGTCTAACATCCAACTATTTCATTTGGTTCAAAACCAGGACGATGCACCCACGTTCACGCCTGTCATGATCTTACTTTTAACGTCCAAATGGCTCGTATTAGATGACAGGGAGTGAAACACAATCATAAACTACAAATGATTGTACGAAACACACGGTAACATAATCGCAAGCAATTTAATCACATTCTTTAAATAATGCAGCGCTCACAAACTAGCGGCATTCTCAATGTCAATTCCGTATGTACAAAATCTACAATCTCATCAATGCATACAATGGCTTACGTTCAATCTCCACAAAGAATACAAGCTTTCATACATCAAGCATTAAATGGTACATGAAATACAAGCCCATTTCTCATACGTCTGTCCAGCCTCATAGTCGTCGGCAGTCTGAGCTTCTAGCCCGGGTTGCATGTTGGCCCAGCTTTAGATTCACGAGTCCTTCGTGCGCCACGTTGCCCCCTGGCTACTGCGCAGTTACGGCTAGTTGAATTCACGTTCGCCCTGTTCTATCGCCTACTGGCGTGGGCGAGTAGGATTCTGACAAGGAGCTTCTCAAGTATTGAATTTGCATCTGTCAAAAGCACAACAGGTTGTGTACCATGGTTAGTAAGATAACATTCAGAATTTGTAAGTCTAACTCATCTCCTCTCCGTTATTTCCTTTCACCATAGTTACAGTTTCAGGAACCGTATGTCGACTGAGTAAGTCTGCTTCAACATTCAATTTTCCAGGCACGTACTCGATCTGGAACGAATATAGTTGCAAACGCAGAGACCATCTCATCAGTCTCGTATTCAAATTCCTTGAAGCTACCAGAAACGCCAAAATTTAATGATCACACTGCACTGTAAAGTGTTTCCCATAAAAATAATCTTGAAATTTCTCCACAGCCCAAAGTAATGCCAAACATTCCTTCTCTGTGGTAGAATAATTTCTCTCTACCAAGTTCAATTTCCTACTAGCATATGCAACAGAAAAGAGAACTGAGTGCTCATCTTCCTTCCTCTGAAGTAGTATACCGCAGAATGAATTGTCTGAGATCTGGATATGACTCCTGTTGAAAGCATTTGCTGGATCTCTTCTCTTAAAGCTATCGCTTTGACATAAGGAACTGGGTAGCTTTTGACGCTCACATGAGTATTGTCAATCAGCTTCATGTCGAATTCTACTAAATCTGTAAATCCTGGCTTGTCAGTAAGTAATTCTGCATAAGTAGCTAAGAGATATTGAATCTGCTGCTGCTGCCTGTCAGCAACTTGCTTGCGACAGGTATTTCAGGACTCCCCTACTTTTGCACTACACGAAATAATAACTCGTGTCGTTTGCAAAAGGTACAATTTATTTAGAGCCGATTACAAACAAGCTCCGCGAGCGGAATACTTCATTGACAATAAACATCATGGTACGTTACACAGATGCAAATGAAGAGATGATGATGATACTATTAATCACTAGAATGGAATCTAAAGTCCTAGCAACCACTATTGTCTATAAACTTATAGTATTCATAAGAACACGTCTGCTCTTCTAGCCGTCTCAGTCCGCAGTCTGAGCCACGCTTCTAGTTGCGTGTCAAACACGATGTTGGATCCTCCGTGCGCTGGCGAGTCTTGCGTGCGTGGTGTTACCAGCACGCTGGTCAGTTAACTCGAGTAACCTGTACTCCATGGTTACTCGTCGAGGTGGTTAGTTTCTAGTGCTTTGGGAATCCCTCGCTCACTTGCACTCAACGCCCTCTTGGTTGACACAAGTATGTCCCGTTGTGAAATTATTTATAGCGCTGGTGTCTCTCCAGTCTGGTGTCCTTTAATAGTCTCTGTCTTAGCTCTATTACTTGTATTCTTAACTCTGTAAACTCCTATTTAGATCTTTGACACTGATTTTGGGTTAGTGTAGGACTGATGTCCACAACCCGATAAGTTTCTTTTGATTGCAGAGTGTACACTATACCCATAGTGTTTCCATGGCCTACTTCTGTAGCCACTGACAAAGCCATCAGATGAGTTCTGTCGGTGGTAGGCCTTTCATTATACTGCCTCAAGATGTTTATGTGAAAAATATCCTGATTTCCTCTGATGTGTAGTTAGTGTAAGAAATCTTCTCGGTCATTTCATATGTTCCTTTCCAACTGATCTGCAACTTGTTCTGACTAGTTGGGAGAAGTAACAGCACATTTTCTCACCTCCAATTCTCGATCCTTTGCTTTCTTCTTGTAGTAACGAGCAATTCTACGTCGAGCTTGCCATAGATTGTCTGTCGCTAACTCCCAACCATGTTGTAGACGTTGTTTTAAGTCAGCCACATAGGTGGATGCAGTTACAACTGTCTCATCTACTAGATCATCAGTCCAAGTATGAAGTAAAGCCTCAAGTGGTCCCTTGATTGGTCGACAAAACAACAAAATTGCCAGTGCAATCCCAGTTGAGTGATGTGGTACCTCCCTGTAAGCGAATAATGTTGCAGGTAAATAAGTATCCCATGTCTCTGGTTTTTCATCAGCTAACTTTCTCAAGATAGACATAAGGGTTCTTATTTAAGCCCTTTCTTTCTTGGAAAACTGCTGAGCGAGATTCGGGAGCGGATTGCGCCGCGCTTGTAACTTACGGAGGTATATGAACCTGTTTTTCAGAAAGCTACTGAATGTAAACATTGTCTAGTAAATCAACAGCAGCTGAAAAAGCTGGTGTTGACTGCAACGTCCTGTAGGGAATATACAACATAAAAAGAGCTTCAGCTACATGGTTTGAGTCGCTTGATGGCATAGGTACTGCTTCGGCCTACATCGAGCAAGTGTCCACAAGAGTAAGTATATAGCAGTTCCTTCTCTTCGTTCTGTTGAGAGGTCCGACTATATACACCGCCACTTTGTCAAATGATGTGACAGTGATAGGCATTTCCCCTAAGGTCGCTGGTGTGTTCCAGTGCTTTGTGGCCACTCTCTGACACTGGGGACATGACTTGACTTATCTGAATATGTCTACATTTATTCCAGGCCAGTAGTAGTGTGTAGAAATCCTTGCGTGGTAGCATTGATTCTCATGTGTCCACAGAATGGTAGACTATGGCCCATATCTAGAATTTGAGATCAGTGACAAGAAGAGACAACAAGTTGCGCATGCTCCTGCCCTTCTTTTCCTGCCCTTCGATGAAGAAGTTCATTCTTCACATACATTTCACCTTTATGTAGGAATGATTGTGTTTTAGGGAGGTTATGAAAACATGCCGCTAAGGTGCTCTCTGTTGCCTGGGCTTGATTCAATTCCTCTAGTTGAGGATTTGTTGGAGTTGTTGACGCCGGTGCTATCCTAGCTTGCTGTCTACTTGTCATGACTGAGACTATCATAGGCTGTATATGATCTCCTAAAATGACGTAGCGACATCCCAACAGCACAGAGTAGATTGTGTCATCCAGGACCGCTGCTCTTATCTCGCCAGGCACATAACGTGAAATTATGTTTGCCTATGCCACTGGTAATGACATCGGGACTGAGATTTTTAAAGGCCCATGAATTTCAATTGTTTTCTCAGTGACTTGTTCAGGGTTCAATAATGAGGTTGCAACAATTTCATCAAATTGTATACCGATGTCGACACCTGGTAATGAATCCGCTAAGTGTAATTGATTCTATTACTGGAAGTCTAGTATTGGTTACGTTATGGTCCTCTTGAAATGGATGGTCATCGGTGTTCTCCTTAGTTTCCCGTTTTTCTATACATGCAGCGGTAAGAGGAATAGATTTTCGCTGGCAGTCCTTCATGTCGTGTCCTACAATACTACATTTCAGACAATACTGTTTCCCTTGTATCAATGCATGTTGGCTATATTTTGGGTGGTGGTCTTTGCCTTTTATCTTTTGGCCTACTCTGATTGTTGCAATTATTTTCCTTGGACTTCTGAGTTTTCATGTGAGGTAGCTACTGTCGTCCAATAAGCACGTCCAAATTTCTTCTGTGACTTTTCAAATCTCTCTGCATGGTAATAACAGCTTCTAGTCTTTCAGCTCCATGCTGAGTAAGGAATGCCTTCATGTCAGCTGGCATTCTATCTCTCAGCCGATCTATGATGATTATTTCCCATAAACCCTCAAATATTTCCTCAAATTTTCATAATGTGCTCCACTTGTGTAAATATGTTATTAATCTATCAATAAACTGGGCATAGTTTTCTCCTGGCTCTTTCCTAGCAATTTTGAACTTCTTCTTATAACTTTCTGCATCAACTTCAAATCTGGCAACTAATACTCGTTTCTTCTTCTTTTGCGTGCATCTGGAGAGTTTTTTTTTCAGACGGGATTGTGTGGTGCCTGTTTACAGCAGAGCTGAATTCTTGCACCATTAGGCCGACACATCCGACATTTGCGGGCATTTGTTGAGCGGGCTAACCTTCCCGGGGGATGCCTGTTGTATAACTTCATAATTATCAAGTTCTTCCAGACGCAGTCTAGAGAACACCTCATTTGCAATACCTCGCAATCCCTGGGATAATTGGTGCTCCATTTGCTTTCCTCCAATCCACATATAGCACACGGCCGCTCATATCTGTGCAGATAGCTTTCAATCATTTCACTGTTTTCTGAAAATGATTCCAGTTGAAAAGTCATGGTACTTGTCTGAAGAGAGTGCGGTTCTGCATTTACCTCTGATATTGGGTTAACAGTAGATGTCGAAGTAGATGTTGTCAAGAAACATCAACTACCGCATGGACAGAAAGTTGTTCAATCTCAGAAGGCTGAAAACCAAAACCAAAACTAACAGCGACACTGTCAGAGTACTGCTGTTTGCTGATGATTGAGCTCTAAATGCCAGCTCAGAGGCAGACATGCAACACAATGTTTCAGATCCCTCATATGCCTGTGCCAACTTTGGGCTCAATATCAACTTGGAGAAGACTGTAGTTATGTACCAGCCAGCTCCAGGGAATAATCACACTGTGCCAAGTATCAAGGTGAATGGTCATAGTCTAAGTGTTGTGGATAAATTCACCTATCTTGGCAGCACTGTGTCACAAGCTGCCACAATTGATGATGCAGTGAATGCAATAATCTCCAAGGCCAGCGTGGCCTTTGGCAGAATGTACAAGAATGTATGGGACAGAAATGGAATAAGCCTGCAAACAAAGCTGAAAGTCTACAAAGCAGTTGTATTATCCACACTGCTATATGCTTGTGAAACCTGGACTGTCTATCAGCGACACGCTAGAAAATTAAACCACTTCCACACAGTATGCCTTAGGAAGTTACTGAAGATTAAATGGCAACTCAAGATCCCAGACAATGAAGTCCTAGAAAGAGCTAGTTAGTTAGTTAGTTATCAGTTGGGGTATCTTCGTTGCACTCCGGACATGTCCATAGGTGCTCAGATCCTCCCCCCAACATATGCATCAGCGTCCGGTGGCTAATAGTGCCAGTTCTGTGTTGGTTGACGAGGCGCTTGTTTTCCCGATGTACCTCTCGCGTCTGGCTGTGCCGATTCTTACTCCCAGGTCTTTCATCCTGGAAAGCGATGTGGAATCACTGGCGTCAAAATCCTCTGTTCTCGCCATATCTTTAAGGGCGTTAATAACATCGGCACGATCCATGGGCTGGCCATCTACAGGGGGTGCAGAGCCAGCCAATTTATCAGCTCGTTCATTTCCCTCGACTCCCGCATGTCCCGGGACGAAGATGAAGGTGACTTGCGGACAACAGACTTCCGCAGCGACTCAGTCCACTGTCTACGTACAGATCCAGCTTCGACCTTCTGAATCATGCTCATTGAATCACTTAGTACACACACGTTGGTATAATGCTGTGATTCCAGCCATATGAAAGCCTGTGTAACTGCCATCACCTCCATCGTCATGCTGCTCGTGGTCATAGAGTGGGCACCACTGGATTCTTGAACGGTTCGGCCCGCTGAACGGGCTGTAAATGCCCACGCACTTCTCTGCTGCTTTACAACAGATCCATCTGTATAGATGAGCACTTCGGGGCTATCTGAGTGATCATAGATGAGCGCGTTAACCTCTGCATTGACAGCGGCAGGGTTCTGCTCTCTGCACCGTCTGTCGAGTGTGATAATGCAGGAGAAGGTACACTTAAAAGCTGGAGGCACCGGCACCCATTCCTTGCCGGGGTTGATACTGGTAAGACTGCAGACCTGTCCGATGACATCTTCCGCCCGACCCATCCATGATTTGCCCCTCTTTAGCCTGTCACCCTTTTCTCTGAATACAGCGTCATGCAGAGGGTGCTGCTCATCTGCACTTATTTTTAAGTATGCACGAGCTCTCCAGATCTTGATCCTGTGTTCCATTGTCGGGAAGTCAAGGAGGTATCTCATTGCTACACAGCTGGTGTCTCTCGTGCAGCCCAAAATGATGCGCATGGCTTCGTTTTGTACCTTTTCAAGTCTTCCAATCTGTGTAGGGCTGACAGTGAGGATGGCCAGGGCATACTCGATGCGTGAAAGCACAAGTCCTTGGAACAGAAGTAATAGCAGTCTTTGCTCGATATTGGCAGTCGCCATGACTCTCATTGCTGCCAAACCTTTTCGAGCCTTCGTTATGACATAATCGACATGATCTCTGAAGGACAGGCTACGATCAAGCCTCACGCCAAGATATGTCATTGACTGGGTTCTACTCAGAATGCTCCCATCCATTCTTACTGCCGGCAGGTCTGTTTTCACAATATGGTTGTTTAGTGAGAACCATGAACCGTTGCCTTTGCAGGGTTGACAAGGGCTCGGCATCAGCACACCATGAGGAAATTCGATCTAGTTCGCCCTGCATATAGTTGCAACCGCCTGTCTATCTCGACTCTGTCGATACACGAGGATGTCGTCAACGAATGATAGAGTCCTACCCCCCCCACCCAACTGTTGTTCAGTGATCGGCACCGTATACACGTTGAATAGTACTGTTGACAGTGGTGAACCCTGCGGCAATCCGGGAAAATATCGTTATCGGCTCAGAAGACCAACTCCCGCATCTTAGCACCACCTTCCTTTGGAGTAGAACTGCAGCTATCCATCGTACAAGGTGAGGGTCACTTTCAGTCTGAGGAGGGTTTGCATCAAGTGCTCGAAACATACTCTGTTATATGCGTCCTCTAAGTCTATGGGCCGCACATGTCTCTTCTCTGACCTGAAACCCTTTCGTAAACATCTTGAGCAAAGACCGCCGCATTCAGCCATGACTCTTTGTTGCGTCTGTATCCTCCAAGTGTGGGCGGAAGCAGCCGAGCTGTTCCAAGTCCCAAGCAAGTCTGTGTGCTACAATTTTCTCCAGTAGCTTGCCAACAGTATTCTGCATCGTAATGATTCTGTAGTCGCTTATTTTGGGAGTGGTCTTTGTTCGGTTTTGGCAGCGGCAGCAAGTAGCTGTGTAGCCATTCTTCTTTGCCTGCCCCCTCTGGATACGGGTTTGTCAGAGCCTAGCTACGCAGCAACATCGTTACGGCCCCCGGGCGGACAAGAGTTTCGGCTGGCGAGATTGGTACCTGACACGCGACTAGCGGTCAGGCTGACGACAGACGCACGCAAAGTCACGTGACCCCACCAGAGGCAGTGGGCAGTGTGCGTGATAGCTGAGCCCAAAGCTGGGACAGGACATTGAAAGGACGTGTGTGACGAGAGCAAGGCGTTTGTGTGAATCTCCGGGGTTGTAAGCTGAACGACTGATATCTTGAGCGTCAGACCTATGAGCTGTATTGTGGTTGTGAGTTATACGTTGTACATTGTTGTAATTATCGTTATGTTTTTAAATGTGACAAAAAATCCATAGAACTTGTGTTGCTGTGTCTTACGTCGAATCACGTTTACTCGTACTGTCTCACATGTGTTAGTCAACGAGCCTAATAGAAGATCCTGACATGTGTGGACGTGGGTTGCTCGTCTTTATTTAAGAACCTAATATATTTAGACGTGTGTTACTCGTCTTTGTGATTTAAAACTATAATTCTTGTACTTGTAAAATTTGTCAAGGTTATAGTGATGTACATGTGATGGGAAAAGTCTCAGTGTGATCCATTACTACATTGTCTAAATTTTAAGATCATTAGTAAATGTACAGTACATATTGTTTGATCCTGTAAACGTGTTAAACATTTGTGATTTGTGAAACTTGTCACCGTTTGACCTTGTCAACATTGTGATTTTGTCGCCATTTTGCCCTTTGTCGCCATCTTGTAAACTTGATGTCTTTGTCCTTACTGAATGTCATCTTGATGTAAGTGATGTGTCATCAATGTTATTGAGTGTTCAAATAAAAATAATTGTTTTGTGTATTGATTTGTGGAACGCAAAGAGTTTTGGAAAGAGTGTAACTTCTGTTGAAAGAAACACTGTTGACGACAAATTTACGACATACAATTATACTCAACGCCATTCAAACCTAATCACACTTAGTGACTTGCAGGCACACACCAACAAACACACGCTAACTTATTTCTCTCCAAAAACAAAGCAGGTTTTTGCGTACCATCCATAACCTTGCCGTAGAGGTCATTAGTGGTTCCGAAGTACGACCCTACAGTTTTCTAGCCCGATTGTCCAACCATTCGTCACCATACCCAAAGGACACTTGAGTATATTTTTCTTCACTTTAACTTTACGTATGCATTAGTGGGCACGCATCGTATAGTCAAATCAATTGTAAGTTGTTTTTCTACTAACCATTTACAACATATTTTGTGTGGTTGATTTTCATTGACATATTTTCACCATCATGTCGTCTTTATTTGATTTCATCGATATGGGGTTAAAATTAAAGTTAGAAGGTGATGAATTAACAAGATGGAGTGAGAATAAATACGCAGAATACCTACTTCTTCGGGAAAAAAAGCTGCTGAACGCGATGAAGGGCCCGCAGAACGAGCTGCCAAGCAAGCTGAGGCAGAAACAGCTTTGAAACAGGCAGAGATTGAAGCAGCATTAAAACAAGCCGAAGTAGAAATGGCTGCAAAGACAAAGCAGCTGAGATAGATAGTGCATTAAAAAGGGCCGAGATCGAGAATAAAACAGAGCTGAAAAGGCAGAATAGCAGCTCAGAGTAAGAGGGAAGAACTAGAATTACAGTTGAAAATGAAACAACTTGACACCGAGACTGCAATGAATAAAGAGTCAAAGAAATCTGAAAGACGGGAAAAAGAAAACCAGTAAAAAAAAGTCCCAAAGGGTATCTTTCGAAACTATACCTCGGGTGACTGCATAGCAGCCTTTACCCAAATTTTGAGACTTTAATGGAACATTACCAAGTTCCACTTCGGAGTGGAATATTTTATATGGAGGAGTCTATCGGGGGAAACCTCTTAAAGTCATTGAAACCATCCCCAAAGACCTCAGAAAAAGTACCATTACATCAAATCTAAAATAATGGCACATTTCATGTTAGATGAGGCAGGGTACAGAGAACAATTCAGAAAACTGAGCCCAAAAATCAACTCAAACGTTCTCTGACTACCTCTGTTTAGTCCGAGACATTTTCAGAAAATGGACTTCATCAGCCAAAATTAACAAAAATTATGATAAATTGAAGATCTCATCATTCGAGATAAAGTTTTTTTTCTTCGATCCCATCATCTTTTTCTAAGTTCTTGCAGGAGAATGAATGCACAAGTGTGGAAGAAATGGAAAGACGTGGGTCGGCCTATTATACGGCAAATAAACAGTGTTTTGCCACTGAAGCTACTGACAGAAACTGGGTAGCAGCGCCAACTATGAGAAAAACTATAGTAGGCAAAAACCAAACGGCCTACCTCTGAAAAATTTAGACATTGTGTTCATTGAAAAATGTCTCACTTTTTGAACGAGATGTGCGATAAAAACCCAGGGTACCAAACATACTTACAAAATAGGTAAACAGACAAGACAGAGAACGAAAATCGTTAAAAATTTTACGTAAATGTTTTCTCTGCAAGGCTTACGGTCACCATCGCATGGATTGTAAAGGCAGGCATATGACCAAAAAAGCCAATGCCCCCTTGTTCGATAGTTCAGCGTCAGAAGACAAAATACAGAAAAACATCCTGTACATGCAGCACAGGCTTGTGATGTATTTAGTTCCAACCATGCACTGTCTGTAATACCTTTTTTGAAAATGGTATCTTAACATGCGGGCACGCCATCCCTATTGCTAATGAGGAAGCAAACTTAGTAATAGACTCAAAAGGAAAATTAGACATCTATCACGGGTATGTTAATGGAAATTTGCTACAGTACTTCGCGACACGGGAGTACACTTATTGGCCTGAAAACAACATTCATAACGCCTACAGACTACACGGTAGACACATCACATGTAGAACATTTTCAGGCAATATTAAAAAAATATCCATTAGCTTGGGCATACATTGAAACACCATTCCTCACCGGGAAAGTAAAGGTCGCAGCACTTACAAACCCAGTGTGGATATAATCATAGGAAATTTACCTGAGGTGAATGACAAACCTCATAACCATGACATAACATCACTATGTATTAATGATAACACATCACCACCAAATGTCATTAAAAATGTCATATCACCAGTTGAATGTATATTAGCAAATGCAGCACTAAGTTCTCATCACATCATTGACGATATCATTCCATCATCATCTGATGTCATTGAGTGTGTGAACGCAGTAACAAGAGCTACTGCTAGAGTGCAAGATAAAAGAAACCCAAAACTGAGGCTATTCAATGCTTAGCCCAGAAGTACCACCTAGTGACTCTATGAAAGAAACATTCATAACAGCTAAAAAACTGATCCTTCACTGTCAAAGTATTTTGACCTGATCGGCAAAAAGGCAAGAGTAACCAAAAATGCTAAATGGCATTTTGTTTTAAACAATGATATACTCACCAGGTATTACACCAGAGGTGACGTTACAAAAAAGCAAACTGTGTTACCAACTACTTATCGCAAGCAAGCTTTACATCTTGCTCACGATATCCCTTTTGCAGGTCACATGGCATATGTTAAAACCAGGTAAAACTATTGACACAGTTTCATTGGCCAAAATTCTGTAATGACATAAACATATTGCAGAACTTGTGATACATGCCAGAAACTGGAAAAAAAAGGTAAACACCCACAGGCAAGTTACAAGTCACTGACTTAGCCAGTCGACCTTTTGAAAAATTATCAGTTGACATTGTGGGCCCTCTTAGTCATACAACAACTAGAGGGAAAAATATTCTAACAATTATTGATCAATGTAGCCGCTGGCCAGAAGCGATTCCGCTAAAGAACATTACTGCCAACGATATCATGGAAGTGTTCTTCCATATTTTCTCCCGAATTGGGTTTCCAGATACTATCCAGTCTGATAGAGGCACTCAGTTTATCGCCGCATCCACTCAAGCTTTCACTAAAATGTTAGGAGTGAAGCAAGTCTTCAATCCCCCCTATCATCCTCACTCGAGCGGGATTATAGAAAAGCTTAAGGGGGATCTGAAGCACATGCTTGCCAAAGTAACTCAAGATCACCCCAAAAACTGGGATGTATACTTACCAGCTGTTCTTTTTGCTTATCGCGAGGTACCACATTCTAGTACGGGTTTCTCCCCCTTTGAACTCATCTATGGTGCCAAACCACGGGGCCCATTAACAATTTATCACCAAATGTTAACAGATTCCACTCCAGTACTGAAACCCATATCATCATTTGTGTATGTACATCATTGCGTGAAAGGATAATGAAATCATGTGAAATTGCTAAAAATGCACTAAAACTATCTGGTGCTACTTACAGACAGTACGCAGACAAAGGTAAAGGACTATAACATTGACAGCTGGACAGGACGTTCTACTACTACTACCTAGTGACAGACAGCTACTGACAGATTCTTGGCAGGGCCCTTTTTAAAGTGACAAGACAAATCTCTCCTGTTGACTACGAAATCCTAAAAAAAGACAAACACAAAATATTTCACATCAATATGCTAAGACCATACTAAACAGAGACAACGAACAAGACGATACGACAGCTTGCACCGTGATAATAGATCACGAAGAGGACGATTCTAGCGACGAGATTCCAACACCTACATTAGACACGACAAACTGCTTGAAGGAGATAAAGATCAATCCAAACCTAAGTCAAGCAGAGACAAACAGTTGCAAACAGTTGATACAACAGTACAACACCATCTTTTCAGACAACCCAGGAAAAACAGAATTAGTACAGCATCACATCACACTCACATCAAACACACCCAAAAATGCAGACCATACACCATACCATTACATTAAAAGGGAAACAACTACATCGGGAAAATCATCAACTTAGAAAAAAACAACATCATCAGACTCCCTATCAGACTTCTCTTCACCCATGGTCATTGTACGTAAAAAGGACAACACAATACGACTTTGCATCGATTACAGAAAACTGAACAAAATACTGTTTTAAATCTTGAACCAATGGCAAACACGGACGATCTTCTGACAGAACTGACTGACGCTAAGTTCTTCACGACCCTTGACATGTCTAAAGGTTACTGGCAGATTGCTGTACTGAAGACAGCAGACATCTAACAGCTTTCGCCACGCCTTGGGGACTGTACGAATGGTGCAAACTTCCATTTGGGCTAGTCAATGCCCCAGCACATTCGTACGCATGACACGACTCCTCCTATCTGACATTCCTAATATAATTTGCTATATTGACGACATCTGTGTCCATACAGAGACAATGACGGAACATATAAAGATACTGGAACAGACACTAGAACGTATCAGACAGCACGGACTGACAGTGAAACCTTCAAAGGTGAGCATGGCTTACCAAGAGATATCTTTTTTGGGGGTACAGAATATCCAATGGCTTTGTCATGACAGACACAAAATTGTCTCAAAAATTCTAAAACTGTCACTTCCAAAAAATAAGAAACAAGTCCGCAGTTTGTTGGGACTTATCAATTATTACAGAAACTTTATTCCTGATTTTTCAGAGCTAACTGAGGTTTTTTCTAACTTACTAACCAAGGATAAACCCGAATAGTTGTAAACGATGAATGCCTACGAAATGCATTTCATAAAGTTTTGGCACACTTTTCTGATAAGAATTCGCCTAATCTCATCCTTAAATTCCCCAAACATTCGTTTACCTTTCAGATTGAGAACAGATGCTAGCTCCATTGCGATCGGTGCAGTCCTATTGCAGGAATACAACGACATCCTGCATCCCGTTTGTTTCCTATCAAGAAACTAAGGCCCCGAGAGCGGGCATGGTCCATTCCACAATTAGGGGCATTGGCCTTAGTAGAAAGTGTGACGAAGCTGTCCAGATATCTTCTAGGACGTCACTTTATCATCGAAACTGACAACAGTCCATTACGGTATATAAATTCCGCAGTACCATCAAATAATATGTTTGATCGCTGGTCCTTGAAGCTTCAGAATTTCAGTTTTGAAGTTCGCCATTTTCCCGGCAGAATGAATACAATCGCCGACCTTTTGCCCCTTGTCCGACAGACCCGAAAGCAATGTCTGAGTGCACTGTGTAATATTACACTCAGCCCAACACAGCCCCCAAATGTGTGAATTTTGTTGCCATTCACCTACTGTGAAAGGTCTATAAGTAAAATTGTGATACGGTTTAGAAACCGACATGTATAATATACTTATTTTAATCAAGTCATGTAATGAGTGTAGTATAATTGTGTAGTGTGTGTTAGAAAGAGAAAAATATTAATTGTAATATACACCAAGAACAATGTCACAGACGCTTAACCACTTACCAGAAGCGAACTTTACCATTGTGACATCTGTGAGTGATTTTCTTCACCGTGATTTTTAACATGTGCAAATGTGGACCGAACATTGACTCCTACACCACCTCTGCAGCAAATTTATCCAAATTGTTCGACGTTTGAACATCAAAAATAAGAACAGTCGATCTTTATCCAGAAGTTGTGACACATCGTGTCAGAGCCTAGCTACGCAGCAACATCGTTACGGCCCCCGGGCGAACAAGAGTTGTCGGCTGGCGAGATTCTTACCTGACACGCGACCAGCGCTGACGACAGACGCACGCAAAGCCACGTGACCCCATCAGAGGCAGTGGACAGTGTGCGTGATAGCTCAGACCAAGCTGGGACTGGACACTGAAGGGACGTGTGTGTCGAAGCAAGGCGTTTGTGTGAATCTCCGTGGTTGTGAGCTGAACGACTGAAATCGTGAGCGTCGACCTATGAGCTGTAATGTGGTTGTGAGTTATATGTTGTACATTGCTGTAATTATCGTTATGTATTTAATGTGGCAATAAATCCATAGAACTTGTTTGCTGTGTCTTACGTCGAATCACGTTGTACTTGTACTGTCTCACATGTGTTAGCCAACGAGCCTAAGAGAAGATCCTGACATGTGTGGACGTGGGTTGCTCGTCTTTATTTAAGAACCTAATATATTTAGACGTGTGTTTTTCGTCTTTGTGATTTAAAACTATAATTCTTGTACTTGTAAAATTTGTCAAGGTTATAGTGATGTACATGTGATCGAAAAAGTCTCAGTGTGATCCATTACTACATTGTCTAAATATGTTTAAGATCATTAGTAAATGTACAGTACATATTTTTTGATCCTGTAAACGTGTTAAACATTTGTGATTTGTAAATTTCACCGTTTGACCTTGTCAACATTGTGATTTTGCCGCCATTTTGACCTTGTCGCCATCTTGTAAACTTGATGTCTTTGTCCTTACTGAATGTCATCTTGATGTAAGTGATGTGTCATCAATGTTATTGAGTTTTCAAATACAGATAGATTGTTTTGTGTATTGAGTTTGGGGAAACGCAAAGAGTTTTGGAAAGAGTGTAACTTCTGTTGAAAGAAACACTGTTGACGACAATTTACGACATACAATTATACTCAACGCCATTCAAACCTAATCAACACTTAGTGACTTCAGGCACACACCAACAAACACACGCTAACTTATTTCTCCCCAAAAAACAAAGCATTTTTGCGTACCATCCATAACCCTGCCGTAGAGGTCATTAGTGGTTCTGAATACGACCCTACAGTTTTCTAGCCCGATTCCCCAAACCCTTTTCGTCACCATATCCAAGGGCACTTGATATTTTTTCTTCACTTTAACTTTACGTATCATTAGTGGGCACGCTGTAAGTAAAATCAATTGAAAGTTGTTTTTCTACAAACCATTTACAACAATTTTGTGTGGTTGATTTTCATTGACATATTTTCTCCATCATGTCGACATTATTTGATTTCATCGATATGGGTTAAAATTAAAGTTGGAAGGTGATAAATTTAAACCAAGGGAGTGAGAGAAATACGCAGAAACCTACTTGTTCAGGAAAATGCCGAACGCGATAAAAGAGCAGCAGAAAGAGCTCTAAAAAGGGCAGAAATTGAAAAGCTCCAAGCAAGCTGAGGCAGAAACAGCCTTGAGACAGGCAGAATTGAAAAGCTCCCAAGCATAGAGGCAAAACAGCTTAAAAGATGCCGAAGTAGAAATGGCTGAAAAGACAAGCAGGCTGAATAGACGGTGAACTTAAGAAAGCAGAAATAGCGCTCAGAGTAAGAGAGAAAACTTGAATTACAGTTGAAAATGAAACAACTCGACACTGAGACTGCAATGAATAAAGAGTCAAAGAAATCTAAAAGACTGGAAAAAAAAAACCAGTATAAGAAGTACCAAGGTATCGTTCGTAACTATACCTCGGGTGACTGCATAGCAGCCTTTACCCAAAATTTTGAGATTTTAAAGGGAACATTACAAGTTCCACTTTCGGAATGGAATATTTTATATATGAGGAGTCTATCTGGGGAACCTCTAAAGTCATTAAAACCATCCCCAAAGACCTCAGAAAAGAGTACCATTACATAAATCTAAAATAATGGCACATTTCATGTTAGATGAGGCAGGGTACAGAGAACAATTCAGTAAACTGAGTCCAAAATCAACTCAAACTTTCTCTACTACCTCTGTTTAGTCCGAGACTTTTCAGCAAATGGACTTCATCAGCCAAAATTAAAAAAAATTATGATAAATTAGAAGATCTCATTATTCGAGATAAAGTTATTTCTTCTATCCCAGCATCTTTTTCTAAGTTCTTGCAGGAGAATGAATGCACAAGTGTGGAAGAAAGGGAAAGACGGGGTTCGGCCTATTATACGGCAAAAAAACAGTGTTTTGCCACTGAAGCTACTGACATAACTGGGTAGCAGCACCCAATATGAAAAAAATTATAGTGGGCAAAAACCAAACAGGCCTACCTCTGAAAATTTAGACATTGTGTTCATTGAAAAATGTCTCATTATTTGAACGAGATGTGCGATAAAAACCCAGGGTACCAAACATACTTCAAAATAGGGTAAACGACAAGACAAAACGTAAATCGTTCAAAAGTTTACGAAAATTTTTTCTCTGCAAGGCTTACGGTCACCATCGCATGGATTGTAAAGGCAGGCATATGCCCTACAAAGCCAATGCCGCCTTGTTCGATAGTTCAGCGTCAGAAGACGAAAATACAGAAAAACATCCTGTACATGCAGCACGGCTTGTGACGTATTTAGTTCCAACACATGCACTGTCTGTAATACCTTCTTTGAAAATGGTATCTTAACATGCGGGCACGCCATCCCTATTGCTAATGAGGAAGGTAACTTAGTAATAGACTCAAAAGGCAAATTAGACATCTATCAGGGGTATGTTAATGGCAAGTTTGCTACAGTACTTCGCGACACCGGGAGTACACTTATTGGCCTGAAAACAACATTCATAACGCCTACAGACTACACAGGTAGACACATCACATGTAGAACATTTTCAGGCAATTTGAAAAATATCCATTAGTTTGGGGCATACATCAAAACACCATTCCTCACCGGAAAAGAAAAGGGTCGCAGCACTTAAAAACCCAGTGTGCGATATAATCATGGGAAATTTACCTGAGGTAAAGGACAAACCTATTAACCATGACATAACATCACTATGTATTAATGATAACACATCACCACCAAATGTCATTGAAAATGTCATATCACCGTTGAATGTATGTTAGCTAATGCAGCACTAAGTTCTCATCACATCATTGACGATATCATTCCATCATCATCTGATGTCATTGAGTGTGTGAACGCAGTAAAAAGAGCTACTGCTAGAGTGCAAGATGATAGTAACCAAACTGAGGCTATTCAAATGCTTACCCCAAAGTACCACCTAGTGACTCTATGAAGGAAACATTCATAACACTAAAAAAGCTGATCCTTCACTGTCAAAGTATTTTGACCTGATCGGAAAAAAACCCAAAGAGAAACCCAAAAAATGCTAAAGGCTTTTTTGCTTTATACAATGATATACTCACCGGGTACTACACCAGAGGTGACGTTACAACAAAGCAAACTGTGTTACCAACTACTTATCGCAGGCAAGCTTTACATCTTGCTCACGATATCCCTTTTTGCAGGTCATATGGCATATTTTAAAACCAGGTCAAGACTATTGAACAGTTTCATTGGCCAAAATTCTGTAATGACATAAAAACATATTGCAGAAGTTGTGATACATGCCAGAAACTGGAAAAAAAAGGTAAACACCCACAGGCAAAGTTACAAGTCACTGACTTAGCCAGTCGACCTTTTGAAAAATTATCAGTTGACATTGGGGGGCCCTCTTAGTCATACAACAACTAGAGGGAAAAAATTTTATTCTAACAATTATTGATCAATGTACCGCTGGCCAGAAGCGATTCCGTTAAAGAACATTACTGCCAACGATATCTGGAAGTGTTCTTCCATTTTTTTTCCCGAATTGGGTTTCCAGATACTATCCAGTCTGATAGAGGCACGCAGTTTATCGCCGCATCCACTCAAGCTTTCACTAAAATGTTAGGAGTGAAGCAAGTCTTCAATACCCCCTATCATCCTCACTCGAGCGGGATTATAGAAAAGCTTAATGGGGATCTGAAGCACATGCTTCCCAAAAGTAACTCAAGATCCCCCCAATAACTGGGATGTATACTTACCACTGCCTTTTTGCTTATCGCGAGGACCACATTCTAGTACCGGTTTCTCTCCTTTTGAACTCATCTATGGTGCCAAACCACGCGGCCCATTAACAATTTATCCCCAAAATGTTAACAGATTCCACTCCAAACTGAAACCCTATCATCATTTGTGTATGTAACATCATTGCGTGAAAGGATAAAAAATCATGTGAAATTGCTAAAAATGCACTAAAACTATCTGGTGCTACTTACAGACAATACGCAGACAAAGGTAACGGACTATAACATTGACAGCGGGACAGGACGTTCTACTACTACTACCCAGTGACAGACAGCTACTGACAGATTCTTGGCAGGGACCCTTTAAAGTGACAAGACAAATCTCACCTGTTGACTACGAAATCCTAAAAAAAGACAAACAAAATTTTTCACATCAATATGCTAAGACCATACTAAAAAGAAAACGAACAAGACGATACGCAGCTTGCACCGTGATAATAGATCACGAAGATGACGATTCTAGCGACGAATTCCAACACCTACTTTAGCACGACAAACTGCTTGAAGGAGATCAAATCAATCCAAACCTAAGTCAAGCAGAGACAAACATTGCAAACAGTTGATAAAAGGTACAACACCATCTTTTCAGACAACCCAGGACAAACAAGTTAGTACAGCATCACATCACACTCACATAAAACACCCCAAAGATGCAGCCCATACACCATACCATTACTTACAAGGAACAACTACATAAAGAATCATAAACTTAAAAAAAAACAACATCATCAGACGATCCCTATCAACTTCTCTTCCCCCATGGTCATTGTACGTAAAAAGGACAACACAATACGACTTTGCTCGTTACAAAAAAACTAAACAAAATAACTGTTTTAGATCTTAACCCAAATGGCAAAACGGACGATCTTCTGAAGAACTGACTGACGCTAAGTTCTTCACGACCCTTGACATGTCTAAAGGTTCGGGCAGATTGCTGTACAGAAGACAGCAGACATCTAACAGCTTTCGCCACGCCTTGGGGACTGTACGAATGGTGCAAACTTCCATTTGGGCTAGTCAATGCCCCAGCCACATTTGTACGCATGACACGACCCTCCTATCTGACATTCCTAATATCGTTTGCTATATTGACGACATCTGTGTCCATACAGAGACAATGACGGAACATAAAAGATACGGAACAGACACTAGAACGTATCAGACAGCACGGACTGACAGTAAAACCTTCAAAGGTGAGCATGGCTTCCCAAAGATATAAATTTTGGGGGTACAGAATACCCAAAGGGCTTTGTCATGACAACAAAAAAATTTGTCCCCAAAAATTCTAAAACTGTCACTTCCAACAAATAAGAAACAAGTCCGCAGTTTTTGGGACTTATTAATTATTACAGAAACTTTATTCCTGATTTTTCAGAACTGACTGGGTTTTTTCTAACTTACTAACCAAGAATAAACCCAAAAAAGTTGTAAACGATGAATGCCTACGAAATGCATTTCATAAAGTTTTGGCACACTTTTCTGATAAGAATTCGCCAAATCTCATCCAAAATTGCCCAACATTCGTTTACCTTTCAGATTGAGAACAGATGCTAGCTCCATTGCGATGGGTGCAGTCCTATTGCAGGAATACAACGACATCCTGCATCCCGTTTGTTTCCTATCAAAAAAACTAAGGCCCCGAGAGCGGGCATGGTCCATTCCGCAATTAGAGGCTTGGCCTTATAGAAATGTGACGAAGCTGTCCAGATATCTTCTAGGACGTCACTTTATCATCGAAACTACAACAGTCCATTACGGTATAAAAATTTCCGCAGTACCATCAAATAATATATTGCTCGCGGGTTTTAAAAGCTTCAAATTTCAGTTTTGAAGTTCGCCATTTTCCCCGGGCAGAATGAATACAATCGCCGACCTTTTGTCCCGTTGTCCGACAGACCCAGTAAGCAATGTCTGAGTGCACTGTGTAATATTACACTCACCCCCAACAAGCCCCCAAATAGTAAATTTTTTTTCCATTCACCTACTGTGTAAGGTCTATAATTAAAATTGTGATAGGGTTTTAGAAACCGACATGTATAATATTTTATTTTAATAAAGTCATGTAATAGTGTAGTAAATTGTGTAGTGTGTGTTAGAATGAGAACAATTTTAAATTGTTTTATACCCCAAAGAACAGTGTCACAGACGCTTAACCACTTACCGAAGCGAACTTTACCATTGTGACATTTGTGAGTGATTTTCTTCACCGTGATATTTTAACATGTGCAAATGTGGACCGAACATTGACTCCAAAACCCACCTCTGCAGCGAATTTAATCCAATTTTCGATTTTTTGAACATCACAAATGAACATCGATCTTTATCCAGAAGTTGTAAAACATCGGAATAAGAACTTTCCCATCATAATCCGTTGTGATACTATAACATCAGACACGAACTTGAGAACATTTTACTATCCGTTCCAAAATAAAACCGGATCATTTGTGTTCAGACAGTGTAACATCAACCAATTTTGCGTTTCGTGTGCATTTCCGGTAAAATTTAAAAAAGTATAGAAAAATTTAGCAACTATGTACAAATTTCCAAAAATTTATGACATTGAAAAATCCTTTTGAATCTATAAAATATAATATACCAATTGGGTACTTATTTATTTTGATTAGTGTAATCTTAGAATCAATCTTGATTAATGTATTCATATTCCCGATTTTTTTCTCGTTAATATGAAAAACGTCAAGAAATGACGCTAAGAAATTAAATAATTATTGTAATGTATAAATTTCTTGAATGTCAAATTACTTCCCTTGCATTTGTGAATTACATAAAGGGCCTAATTTGAAACATATTCATTAATGTATATTGTATAATAGACATTTTGTTGCTCAAATGGTTACACAGCAGGTAGGCGTCCCCAACATGTCATAGAGCTGCCAACATTGAAAACCCAACATAAGAACTCCTGACCAAATGGGGGCAGATTTTAAAGTGTTTAATACGACTAATACAAAGCCGTATTTCATCTGGCTAGATGGTTTTGCAAAACAATCATATTATTACGTTTTTTTTCAAATACTGCGAGGTAATGCGTGAAGCGGGTCTACTGATCTGACTGGGTATTATTGCAATGAGGTAACCAGGCATCAGGGGGATGAAACCTGAATTGTGTTAAAAGTTGTACTTCTTTTTCATTTAAATGCAACTTACATTTTTGTATATTTTTCTATCCCTTATATGTATTTTCATGCTAACACTGGGAAAAGTAGTCTCTGACATGAAATTAACACTACCCCAGTATATACTACACATGAATGAAAGATGGCATCTTTCATTGAGGTACCCGGGGAGAATGTCAGACCCTAGCTACGCAGCAACATCGTTACGGCACCCCGGCGGACAAGAGTTGTCGCTGGCGAGATTGTACCTGACACGCGTAGCGGTCAGGCTGACGACAGACGCACGCAAGCACGTGACCCCCCCAGAGGCAGGGGGCAGTGTGCTGATAGCTGAGACCAAGCTGGGAAGGACATTAAAAGGACGTGTGTGACGAGAGCAAGGCGTTTTGTGTGAATCTCCGTGGTTGTAAGCTGAACGACTGATATCTTGAGCGTCAGACCTATGAGCTGTATTGTGGTTGGAGTTATACGTTTACTTGTTGTAATTATCGTTTTATTTAATGTGAAATAAATCCATAGAACTTGTGTTGCTGTGTCTTACGTCGAATCACGTTATACTCGTACTGTCTCACATTGTTAGTCAACGAGCCTAATAGAAGATCCTGACACTGGTGTTGAATTCTCTGGCCAGTTCTTCCATGTCATCATCTGATATCACCATTAGGTCCCCAAAATCGGATCCCTCGGGGCCCTGGGGCGGTGGGTGATTTCTTGAGCACGCACGCAATATCTCAACTGAAATTGCCCATTCTTCGTCTGTCCCGACCCCCTCCCCAAAAACTGAGAGGGTTGTTGTGGTCCTCTGTCTGGCGGGCTCTTTTTTTCTGGTCAGTCTGTTCTTTTTAGAGTGCAAAAAGGGGCCTTACCTTTATACCTCCGACTTTTTCCATGCGAGGTCTGTGCCTTGAAGTCTGGAATCCCCTACGTTGTCAGCACCGTTCTGCTCTTGTAGGGGCGCCAGAATGTTGTAAGAAATTGCTAGGAACACCTTCCTGCAAACTCGCCCCATTTGTCGCCTTGGCCTTTTTTGGGCGCAGGATTTGAATAAAGTCGTCGTCCTAACGACCTCATCTTCAGGTTCGCCAACTCACCGTGGCATGTAGCCTTTCTGGCCTTTTGCCAGTCTTTGACAGCCTGCCCTAGAAAGAGCGTCCATGCCCAGTACCCACACTTACTAATAAGAATCAGATTCGCTGGGCTGGTCACGTGACTCGCATGCCAATCACAGGATCCCTAAAAGAATTTTTTACGACGAGTTGCGTTGTGGAAAACGCCCCAAAGGCTGCCAGAGGAAACGCTTTAAAGACACTCTAAAATCTCACTGAATGTTTTTGGGAAATTTCATCATGACACCTGGGAGGCTTCAGCCAGAGACCGAAATTCGTGGCGTGCATCATTACGCAAGAGTGGAGTCACGTGTGAGGCAACCAGGACTGCAAGAGCTGTAAAGAAAAGGCAGGACAAAAAAACCACTGCGGAAATCCTCCTCCAAAACGTCAAGCATTCTTTGTCCACATTGTCAAAAAATTTTGAGCCGAAATAGGCCTTATCAGCCATCTTAGAACTCACGGCTCCAAACTTTCAGCTAAACGGGATAAAATGAATAGTTATCATCTTTCTTGATGGACAAACAGCAGATACACAGATGATATAGTCTTGATTGGAGACATAAACAGGACCTGCAACATTTAGTTTGCGGTTGTTACATACAGTGAACAACTAGGGCTAGAATTAATTTTAAAAAGACATAGATTATGGTCGACACTAGGAAGAACGAAATACCACAATGTAATATATACAAGTAAAAGGGAATTCTTTAACAAGTGAATCGGGCAATTATCTCGGAACAGTCTAACATCTGATGGGAGATGCCTTGAAGAGATTAGAACAAGAACGCCATGGCAAAGGTAGCCTTTACAAGATGAAAAACATACTGATCAATAAAAAAGTGTCAATTGAAACGAGAAAAAGAGTGTTGAGGGATACATAGAGCTTGTTCTTTTGTATGGATGTAAAACTTGAAAACGAGCATTCAACTAAAAAACATCTGATGGCTGTAGAAATGTGGTGTCTGAGGAGAATGAAAAAAATACCATGGACAGACAGAATGCCCAATGAAAAAGTCCTGCAAGAAACAAATGAAGATCGTAAACTGATTAGAGACATTAGACGTAGACAGTCAAAAAATTTTGGGGCATGTTATGAAAAGCAATGAATTGGAGAACTTGGTGAAAACTGGCAAGATCGAAGGGAACAGACCAAGGGGAAACCGAGAAGTAAATACCTGGATGGCTTGGCCACATGGCATGGTCGAGACAGGAACATTGAGCTGATCCACGACTCTGGTGATAGAGTGAGATGGCAAAACATGACCGCCCACGATTATCGGCATGGCACATGATGGATTGATTGACGTTCTCTATTTCCTTCTTCTCCTTCTAAGAGAGCAAAACAATACTATGTGTGTTATTTGTGACCTGTGATGAAGAAAAAAAAAACAGATGAGAAAGAAGGCATTGAAGAACATCGTGATACATGAAAGATCGAGGGAAGAGAGGTAGAGGCAGACCAAGAAAATGATTCTGGATCTGGATGGATTGAGACGGTGGCATGGGGAATACCTCAGCAGAGTTGATCCAGAAAACCAAGACCGAGTCTGTGGAGAGTCATGAAAGCCCACGCCAGCTGGCAGGGCACTTGATGATGATGTAAGACTTCCGGGATTGCGCAGTGTCTACCAAACATGGGGGCGTGTCCCGCGAATACTGGACTCTACACTCTCTTGTTAAATTTAAATGACTTTGCTGAATATGTCCACATCTGGGAGGTTTGTAAAGTTTGTTCATGGCCACCAATTGGTTACATATTTCTTTATCTTGTGACGGTGCTTGTAATTTCGGGCTACACTATCTTGTTAATTACTGACTTGCTGAATATGTCCACACCCGGGAGGGTTTTTTCATGGGCACAAAAAATGTATGTATGTATAATATTAATATAAGTACTTAAATACTTTTATGTAGCATGATATACAGTAGTCTAGAGCATGGTTCTGAACCCTTTTTTTGGGCCCCTTTTTAAAATCCGTCATCTAAATTTTTAGAACGTCATTCCCCCCCTTTCCCATCAAAAAATTTTGGGCCCCTGCCCCCCCTTTACCGTCGTATTTTCAGAAGTCACTCCCCCCCCCCCCTTTTCATATTTCCTATCTTAGTATCTAAACATCCCCCCACCCCTACACAGTATACGTA
Organism: Cepaea nemoralis; assembly: GCA_014155875.1. NCBI lineage: Eukaryota > Metazoa > Mollusca > Gastropoda > Stylommatophora > Helicidae > Cepaea > Cepaea nemoralis. Next base: position 5,190 of record JACEFZ010011051.1, on the reverse strand, counting down.
AAAATGAAGGTAAATTTAAAAGCATATACTACAACAAGTCTAGACATCCACAAAAAAATGATTTGTGGGGCTACTTACTTTATAAATGAATTTAGAAGGATGAGATGTACATAAAAATAAATATGAAGGGAAAAAAAATATCAAGTAATCGGTTCTTGTATTAACGCGATCTTGAAATGGTCTTCATTCCCCCCCCTGGAAACCCTAAATTCCCCCCTGGGGGGGGGGGGGAACGGTTGAGAACCACCTGCAGTAGAGAGTCCCATCGTGTCATTACCCAAATGAAAAAAAAAGTGATATAAGGAGTCTGAGCGGTGACTCATCTTGTCCCGGAAAACGCTCTCTAATTTACTATGCATTCTTTCGACGTCATTCATTCATTCAAATCTCACTGAAAGAACAACCCACATCCTGGGATTTTTAGGAAAGGTTTGCTTAATATTCTGTGCACGGTGATTGGCTGAAAACATCATTACCTTTTATATAATAAAGATATATTTTATACTAAACCCTAATTAATTTTTTGGGGGCTAGATAGAAAATCACCAATTTAGATGTATTTTTCAATTCTGCATACAATTTTAAATATATCTGGAAATTTCATAGCCGACTTTGCTTAAATTGTGGAGAAAAACAACACTTTCTGCGAAGGCGTGTTTTCGTTCTTTGTGCATATTGATCCGACGGGAAATTTCACTTTGTAAAACTATTCTGGCGCTGTTTAAAGAAAAACAATTATAGATATATTTTTGAACTTTGCCTACAATTTAAAAATTTTCTGGAAAATTTCTTTTCCGACTTTGCTTAAATTGTGGATGAAAAACATTTTCTGCGAAGCGTGTCTTTGTGAATGGGTAAACGCAAGGCCTGGCCATGGCGACTGCGCATGTGCGTATCGATCGCTATGGCATGTACACTTTCACTTTTCAACACTCAAAACGTGCAATTTGACCTACTAAATTTAAAAGAGAACACAAGTTTAAAGATTATTAAAAATTTTATTTGTATGCTTGTACTATCTTTTAATCATTTAACATGACGGAACATTTTTTTGAATCGTTTTCAAAATCCCCTATGCCTTGGTTTAGACCAACCTCGCACGTGGAGAAAAATGAAAACGGCACACTGAACTGTAAAAAATTTTTTTCTGGCGTTGCATAAAAAACCCATCAATTGTAGATGGATCTTTGAATTCTGCATCAAATTTTTCAGAAATTTGGAGTTTCATCGCTAACTTGTTTTAATTGTGGTTGAAAAACAGGCAAAAAGTTACATAATGAAACCTAAAGGGTGGTTTCACTATATAAATATCTTTGTGGAACAATCATTGTGTCCTCGCTAGCATAGTTTACATTCCGCCTGTCACGGGGGAGCCCCGGTTCTGTTCCCGGCTGGGCTTATTATTTTTTTTTTTTATTTTTCACAAATTATTAGGGGAATAATAGAAACTATTAACATTATGAACTAAAATATTATGGGAGAGTTTATACGGAGCTGGGTTCCTGAATAGACAGAGTTGTTTTTGCGGGGCTGGATCTGAATAAAAAAGTATTTTATACGGAGCTGGAGTATGAAGCTTTTAAATATCAAGAATAATTTTCCAGATTGGTATCCCCAAAAAAATAATTGTGTCCCCATGCGAGTTAAAGAATTGTTAATTGCGTTTCTGTACTCTTACTGTTTACAGGTTTCCCATCTTTGTTGACATTACTGACCTACTATTTCCTGCTATTGATGTCCTCATCATAGTTGCCATTCTAGATATTTTATATCCAGCTAGAGTTTATGCCGGCATCTGGATACCATTTTCTGACGTTTGGATGCTGGATGAAATTCTAATACTTTTTCGGTATTTTGGATTCGGATATTTTGAATACTTTCTAGATTTTACTTTTTTTTTGGGTGTCATTTACCCATTTTATGTTCGGTCTGGACGGGGGAAAATTTATGGTAACTCCCATTATTTAAACTTTGAACTGATTTGGGGTCAAGCTAAACAATCTGGCAAACCCCCCCCCCCCCCCCCCCCCCCCCCCCCCCCAGAAATGAGTAAAATGGCGCATAAGGGCACTGAAGAAACTTTGGTCATTAAACATTTAAACATAAAAAATTTGGCTGCAATTGGAACCGATAATCTCGTAACGGTCGGTATCAACCATGGCGTATATGCAAATTAAAAAAAGATATCCATCTATAATCCTTATGAAATGTGTATGTCATTCCTTGCAGCTAGCATTATCACATGCCTCATCAGTCAAAATTTTTACCAAGGAATTTGGAATTCCTTATTGCTGAAACACATAACTGGTTCTCCAAATCATCTGTCGACAACAAAAATATATCCATTGGCACCTTGCCGTCTTGACAGACGATAGTTTGTGCTTTAAAAAGGCATAATAACTTTTAACTATGGCGGTAGCGAGTGTGACTGATAAGGCCAATTTGCGCTGTAAATGTCCGTTCACAGTGGGTGCATGTGAACACGTGGTCATTTCCACCATCATGCCCATCTTACGTCTCAAACGCTTGGTGTGTGACTTTTCTGCAATAATTTTCTCCTTTGACTTTATTCCATTTCTGATATTTGCCCTCCATGCAACACGTTCAGCGGCGACTTGCTCCCAATGTGCATTATCAATGCCTGTATCAATCATGTCCCGCTTACACACATCTTTGTATCGTAGTAGAGGCCGACCCTGAGATCTCTTACCCATCTGTAATTCACCAAAAAAGATATCCTTTGGTATTCTACCATCATCCATCCTCCTAAGATGTCCTATCCATCTAAGTCTACGAAGACTGAGCATGGAATAAACTGTCACACAACCTGATCTTTCCAATACTTCAGTATTTGTGATTTTGTCTTGCCACTTAATACCAAGAATTCTTCGCAGACACCGCATATGAAAGCTGTTTAAAGTTGTTCTCTTGGTGTGAGTAAGTTGTCCAGGTTTCACTGCCATAGAGAAGAGTACTAAGGACACAGGCTTGATAGACAAGGACTTTTGTTTTGGCAGTAAGCTTCCTGTTCTCCCAGACTCTTTTTCTTAACCTGTTCATTGTTGTTGCTGCCTTACCAATCCGGATGTTGATTTCCTGATCTAGGGATAATTTGCTATTTACCACTGATCCTAGATATGTAAAATGGTCTACTATCTCTAGTTCGGCGTCGTCAATAAAGATTGATGGTACCCCATGTGCACCTTGTGACATAATCTGTGTCTTCTTTTTGCTAATTGTTAAACCAAATTCAGAACAAGCATTGGAGAATGCAGATAGTAGACATTGCAATTCTTCCTCAGAGTGGGTCGTAACTGCAGCATCATCTGCAAAAAGCAACTCTCTGATCAGTACCCTCCTAATTTTGGTCTTAGCCTTCAATCTCTGAGCATTGTAGAGGCCGCCATCTGAGCGTGAGTGAATGTATATACCACCATCCTGATCACGAAATGCATATTTCAGTAGAAGTGAAAAGTATATTCCAAAGAGGGTGGGAGCTAGTACACAAAACAACAACAACAAAAAACAAATTTAAAAATTTATATGAAGCATTAAATGATAGTTCCTCACCACTGAAAAATTCGTCATATTGCAAAAATAACGGTTATCAAATTCAACCAGCTGTTGAAGTAATTGTGAACCGATGGTTGAAGTTGAAGACCACTTCGAAATTGATTGATTGATTTAGGAATCGACATCCCACATTCGGGGCATTCCATAAGTGCTCGGTCCCCCTCCTCAGCAGCCAGCGAAGAGTTCAACACTAATAGTACCAGTAGAAATCTGATTATCAGTCCGTCTCCCCTTTCCCCCTTTGAACGTTGAGCGTCGGCCAGATCCCCTCGTCACTCCTCGCTGTCTCATTCTTGCCGGGCCCAGGGTAATCCATTTGCTCCTTTTTGGGTGTGCCGTGCTCCCACAAGGCTCAACCACTCTGTATCAATACCCCAAACCATCTGTGTAGATAATTACATCACTCAAGTGAGCTTGTCCTAAATTATTTGCTGGATTTCCACTTCCGTGGCCCCTGCTGGCCACTCCTGAACTCCCGTTTAAATGTGATTATAACTCTGCAAAAGTCTGACTGCTCCGCTGGCATTCTGACACACTCCTCTTCTTTTCCTAATGTTCTCCAGGGGCACACCTGTCTGATCGTATCCTCCGCCTGAGCCATCCATGATTTCCCTCTTATATCGCTGACCCTTAACTGCGTCCAGCGCCTCATGCAGGGGGTGGTCTGTGTCTGCAGCTACTCTGAGGTATGCCTTCGCCTGCATCACCTTGAGCCTACCAAAACATCGGCAGACCAAGGATGTAACGCTACACACTACTGGGGGGTCTCTAGTGCATCCCAGAATGACCCGCATAGCTTCGTTCTGTATGCGCTCTAACTTCACCAGCTGACTCTCTGGAAAAGTGACAGACCTAATCCATAATCATTACTGAGAGGATCAATGCTGGTATAGTGTGAAAAGCATTCTCTGCTCTATGTCCATTGCGCCATAGTTTTAAGTGCATTTAGTCCCTTTGAATCTTGTCACGACCGTCTCCACATGGTCTTGAAGGATAGGGTCCTGTCAAATGTGATCCCCAGATACTTCAGTTTGTTCTCTCTGCTGACATTTCTACCATCTATCGCTTGGGACATCAGCCTTAAAATCCTGTTGTCCAGAGAGCACCACAAAACAGCCGCCTTTTCCGGGGATGACAGCACTCATTTCAGTGCACCCGTCAAACACTTCATCTACTGTCCCTGTACCCTGGGCTGTTTGCTCCCTATCTCTCCCCTACCTATATGCAAGAAAACATCTGCAAATGTTTTTATCCTTCTAACCCCTGGTCTTCTAGTTTGCAATCTTGCTCGTATACACATTAAAGAGCACTGGTGAGACTGCAGATCCCCGTGACAGTCCCGGGGTTTAAAATATGTGGCTCTGAGGTCCATGCGCCCAACGGAGAGCACCCGAAAAGTGCAGGACGGCTGCTATCCAGTTCACCAAACCCGGGGTTGACCCCCTTCTCCCATGCGGTCTCAAAAAAATCTATCAACTCTATTGTACCATCCTCGGATCAAGCGCTACCGCCATCGTTTCCTGTCTACTCTGGAAACCCCCCATAAACATCAAAGGCAAAAATGGCTGCATTTGACCAGGTATCTTTTCCTGGCCTTACTCCCCAGGGTTTATATAA